>JAZGLO010002066.1:0-362892 GCA_036873155.1 Biomphalaria sudanica
GTCTATTTTATACTACTCAGTCTGTTTATCTGTCTATTTTATACTACTCAGTCTGTTTATCTGTCTATTTTATACTACTCAGTCTGTTTATCTGTCTATTTTATACTACTCAGTCTGTTTATCTGTCTATTTTATACTACTCAGTCTGTTTATCTGTCTATTTTATACTACTCAGTCTGTTTATCTGTCTATTGGGGTGAATTCTTGTACAATTTATTTCTTCCACATTCCATTCATAAATCAAGTTGAAATTTGGCACAATTATTCATTGTTAATGATAACAATAAAAAAATTAACTAATTAGTTAATCAATATGTGGTAATTAAATACTTTTTTTAATAGAAAAAGGGAGATTTACCTTGCAGTATTGAGAGATGGCAGCGATTGGACGGTGCTCTCTATTCACAAATAAACTTTATTTAAAAAAAAAAAAGCAAAATACTTTTATATTCTGTTGGTCATTTATAAACATGACCTAATGACCTTTTTGTAATGTCCAATTTGTAAAAGTGTTGTAGTTTGACTTAGACATGAATGTCTACAGGGTGTATGTCTACATGATGTAGCCTGTCTTTGTGATGTAGGTATGTGTGGTGTATGCCTGTATGATCTTTGTCTTTATTTTACTTTATTTTTGGTCTGTTTAATGTATGCAAGTCAGCAAATCTTTCTTTCGCAGAATACTAAATGTCAGATGTGTCTCAAAGAGAAGACAGACATGTCACAAAGAACAAGAAGGCTATCTGGTTGCATCGTATGTGCTCTGGACTGTCGACCCTAGGGTTGAGTGCTCCCATCCCTCGTCGTCCTGCGGAAGCATTGGGCTAGAATCTTATAATTTTCAAATCAGAAGGAACATTCGAAAATGTACAACAATAGTAAGAAGACCAACAAGACAAGCTTCTACTATTTGTTTAGTTGTTTTCTTCTCAATCTAGTCTTCTATTAGCGTTGCGTAAAAAAGAGCGACTTGAAACAAGACCATTCAGATACTTAAACATATATCTACTTACACTCCAAAGCAAATAACAGCAATAGTGTTGACATACGAGGACATGGGGCCTACGTAGAAGCTAAAACAGACATTCCTATGCAACGGTCTCCATATTACACTATTGTAGAGTCATTCACATACTCAGACTCTTTGAAGCCATGAAAAGAAAAATCCGTTTAGACATTTTTGGCTTCACTAATTAATTTAACTCGGAAATTAAAAAAAAAAAATCATAGCAGACGTCATGATAGTATTTTATGACAAGACGTTAGTTTCGATTTTTAGCGACCCCAAAAAGAGAAAAATTTTTTTTATTAGTTTTGTGTGGAATGTCTGTCTGTTCGTTCGTCCCATTTACATCTCGTAAACTAGAAAAGATAGTGAAAATCCGACATCATAATATTTTAGACCATTCAAAGTTCTGATGCAACGGCTAATTCTTTTCTTTTTCTGAAAGCGAAAATCACTTACGCAAGCAGTTTAGTTGTTTCATAAAAATACACCACTTTTACAATTATTTACTATTTATAGTAACAAACATTGAAGGCTATTTAGTAGGGGAGATGATTATTTACCATATTTTTAACACATCTATGCAAACGGTTTTAGATTATTAAGTTATGTAAGTTCTGTTATACTAAGAACTATACTTACACACAAAAAATGTTTAATTTTTCTAAAGAGAAAAAATCTATTTAGTATGCATATCAGTTGGATATAATATAAAACAACAATTAATAAGTAGTTGTTTTTTTTATTATCATATGAACTGTAGTTTCGCAAGAGTACCATAAAACACCCCAACAAAGGAAAAAATAGAATAAGACAAAACAATTAGATCAATTAGATATTCATTATAAGTCATCAGTTAGGCCAGGTTCACATCTAATTTCACATTCACTTTCACCTATCCTTTGGTCTGCTGGACCGCTGGGGAATCACACAAGATCTGTTAACCTTTTTTTTCCAGTCTTCTATGTTATTTGTCCTTAACACAATTTCATTCTGATAATATTGAAACCTGCCTTTTTACCTGCCTGGGTGGACCACTTCGGGTCCGATTTTGAGTTTGTGTTTCCACACAAACTTTCTATGACACACAAAACAGAAAAAAATGATCTAGTTTAGTTCCTTAATACAATACACTTTTCTATCCCTCATCTTGTATGGCTGTCGTTATTTTCATCTCCCTACAGCCCCCTCTCTTTTTATGTATAACACATACACATCCACACACACATGTTAGTGAGCACCTAGGAGGTAGAAGGAACCTGTGTACGAAATATAATACCGATAGTTAAGACAGTTTAAGAGATCTCTTAATCAATGAATGTGTCAGTCAGTATATTTTCGCGTATATACATTCTTTCTATACCAACAGAGGAGGTGCGGCGGCTGAGCGGTAAAGCACTTGGCTTCCGAACCGTGGGTCCCTGTTCAAATCCGATTGAAGACTATGATTTTTAAATTTGGGATCTTTCTGCGCCTCTGAGTGAACCCAGCTCTAATGGGTACCTGACATAAGTTGTGGAAAAGTAAAGGGGGTTGATTGTTATGCTGGCCACGTGACACTTTCGTTAACCGAAGGCCACAGAAACAGATGGCCTTTACATCGTCTGAAAGGGAAACTTTTTGACAGTTATATCAACATAAATAGAGCAAGAAAATAATACTTAAAGTCGCGGATTTGAATTCTAAATATATTTTGATTTGCTGAATATTGTTTAGTTTCTAATGAAATAAATTGTCGCAATTAATAAATATAATAGCATAAAGGTTTATAGGTACACACACACACAAAACAAATTGAAATACAAAAAGATAACTATACACACACACATTAACACATACATACACCTACACACACACAATATGAACATCACCAAACACACATCTACACATTCATACAACCATATACACACACAACATACACAGCATCAGCATACCAACACAAACATCCTCAGCGACATCCCCATAAGTAGATATGTCTACTGTCACGTACGCTTTGTCTATATTTAGCTCAAGGCTTGTCGGCAAGATTTAAGCTAGCTAGGGAAATCCCAAGCATGCAGCAACCTTCTGTTTTGGAATAAATGTGATTGGTTAGAAATATAAATTATTGTACGATTACCTGTATTTTATTGGTCAATTGATTAACCAAGCGACAAAGAGATATTAGCCACATTGTAAACGCCCAAAGGTCTGAAAAGATTCTAGATATTACCGCCAGTCTCGTGTTGGAACTCAAAGGAAGATGTCATAATTATATTATTGTGTAGATCATTTAATTTAGTAGAAATATACATATTCTGTTTTATTTAATTACAATTAATCATTGTAACTATTGTGAATAGCTTTTCCAAGTTTTGAATTAAAGTATTTGTATTTGACGAGGAGAAGTTTCTTCATTGATTATAATAATAATATACTTAGATCGTCTTATCAACTAGCAACTTCTAGACGATCCTCTTATCAACTGGCAACTTCTAGGTGATCATATTATCAACTAGCAACTTCTAAATGATCATCTCATCAACTGACGATTTCTAGATCCTCGGCAATCACGATCATTGATTGTGCTGTTTAGATTAAGATAATCTTCAACGTGACATCTAGCACATCATAGATCGCGACATCTACATATCATCCATCCTTTACTCACATACACTATAACTCCCCACAAAATGCCGGATTTAGAAATTAAAAGGCCCTAAGCTATTTGGGAATTAAGGCCTTTTTAAGTCCAGCTATTTATGTTAGTACTAAATATTTCCCTAAGCTATAGCTTCCGCCCTTGTCCTGATGGCACACTTCATAATTTTTTCTTTGCCTTCTTTCTCTCTCTTTCTCTCTCTCTCTCTCTCTCTCTCACTCTATATCTCTTTGTCTCACTTTGTCTCTCTCTCTCATTATTTCTGTCTCTGTCTCCATTGTATCTGTTTCTCTCTCTCCTTAAGTCTTTTTCTCTCACATTCTCTCTCTCGCTCTTTCTCTCTCTGTTTGCCTCTCCTTACATACATGTCTCTCTCTCTCTCTGTCTCTCAATCTATCTCTCTCTCACACACACATGCAAACACTCTCTTTGTGACTATGACGCCGATCAAGAGTTCGAACAAATAAATTATGTCCACCAAATCCACCAAAATGGTCAGCTTTATTATCATCGAGATCTAGGGCCACCGATTGGCCCTCATACGTCAGGCTCTTGGCCACTAGAAAATTGGTCAATGATCTACGGGGATGGAAGTTTCTCCGCTGCCACCAAAAGCCTTTCTTTAAAGTGACTTTCTGTTTGTGTCAGGAAATGAACGCTGAGGACTCGTGTGTGGTCTCCTGACACTAGATGGGAGGACTAGAGAAAACTGGCATACACAAATATGGTCACACTCTCTGAGGCTCAAACACTTATACACAAATATGGTCACACTCTCTGTGGCTGAAACACTTATACACAAATATGGTCACACTCTCTGTGTGTCAAACACTTATACACAAATATGGTCACACTCTCTGTGGCTGAAACACTTATACACAAATATGGTCACACTCTCTGTGTGTCAAACACTTATACACAAATATGGTCACACTCTCTGTGGCTCAAACACTTATACACAAATATGTCACACTCTCTGAGGCTCAAACACTTAAACACAAACAATATTACCTTTTAAAATCCTAACATATATATATATATATATATATATATATCACTAGCGGATCCTGAACTTTGAAGTGGGGGGGGGGCGATTTTTTTCCAAACCCTAACCCTAACGCCCAGTAAACCCTCACCCTATGCATAAACGTGCGCACAGCGCGCGCGCACACACACACACACACATACATACATACATATATATATATAGGATTTCTCAACCTTCGGCGAAACCGAAACAACTGGGGCAGAGTTATAAGGTACTCTTGTGGGATTCGGGGCGACGCCAAAAGCGTCTTCTTGCTTTTTTCACTGTAGAAACGTATTCTCATGACATCTACAGCTCATTATCCATCAATGGAGTTCGGGGCGAGCCCCGACGCCAAAAGCGTTTTCTTGCTTTTTTCACTGTAGAAAAGTATTCTCCTGACATCTACAGCTCATTATTCATCAATGGAGTTCGGGGCGAGCCCCGATGCCAAAAGAGTTTTCTTGCATTCTTCACTGCAGAAACGTATGACCTAAAGCTCATTATTCATACTATTAAAAAAGGACTTTTCGAATAATGTTGTACTTGAAAAATATTCTAATATAATTTAATAGGCCCATAATACATTGCAAATAAAAACGATTTGTTCCTTGAAAAGATAGGATACCCCACATATTTAGATTTTTGCTTTGAGGATCGCCGCCGAAAAAAAAATTATTCGATAAATAGTATTTAAGAAAATTGGAGTATAAATTGTGAGTTATAGTCCCAAATTTATTTAACTAGAAAAATATCACATTGAGTAAAGGTTGGGAAAAGGCGACTATGAATACATTATTTGAGTTTAGAACTCATCTCAATCATGACTTTTATACTGAAAAATTTCCGTTGAATTCTAACTTTTCCAATGCAAAGTCTTTCTTAAAATAATTATGATAAATTCATGTGAAATTACAAAAACTCTGTCTGGAAATGGGAGGGGCGGTAGAGTGAAAAGATTTATCCTCGCTCCTTTAATAATTTCTTCTAAAGATTGCATTTGGCATTAAAGAATAGGGGTGGGGCGACTCGATATAAGAATTTAATTTATAGTGTATATAAATTATATTAGTGACAGATTTTTTTTATTTTGTAATTTCTTAACTATAATACAAAAAGAAAAAGTATTGATTTGTCCGATGGGGGAAATTCGATTGCATGTATCACCCCTCCCACCTGGTACAACCCTTTTTCATTTAAATTTACTAATGATACAATTTGAGATGAGAGTGTGGTACGACATAATATACAATAGGTCACATATCAATACGTAGCTTATATTATATAGATATTCAACTAATTTTGTTCACAAACTATGATTCTCCACAAAAATAGGACCGCCTCCCCCCCCAGCATTCAGAGGGCTAGAGAAGGGAGGGCAGAACATGCAATCGCCCCCCCCTCACCCCACCGAATCGGCCAAGATACCAGAAAGGGAGCAACATAATATAAAATGTATATATTAATTCAACTAATTTTGTTCACAAACTATGATTTCTCCATAAAAACGGACCGCGCTCCCCACTCAAAGGGTTTAGGTGGGAAGGGCAATAATGTAAAGATCGGTTAAAATATCAATAAGTAGTTTTAATAATATTGATATTTAATTGATTCTGTTAGCAAGCTGTGATTTCTACAAACAAATTGGACCGCCCACCCCCACTCGAAAGTGTAGGGGGGGGCGGGATTGATACCATCGCCCCCTCCCGACCCCACCAAATCGGCCAACATACTAGAGGGGTGGGGCGAAATAATCTAAAAATAGGTTGAAATATAAACAATTAGTATATATTTTTAACATAAGTAATAATATCGTATACAAATTGTGTGAATCCTATACTAAAGTTCGGGGGGGGGGTCGGCCGAGTGGGGGGGCAATCGCCCCTACCGCCCCCCCCCTGGATGGCCAGTGATATATATATACTGGTACCCTGGCACACACCTACACACACGCTCGCATCTATACACACATTACATTTCATCACATTCTTTTGATTTCACCTAAATAGAGCCCCATTTGATTTCACCTAAATAGAGCCCCTTTTTTTTGAAAGAGGAGGTTCTAATCTCGTTATTTCAGTGAACAATGACACTTTTGTTTTGGTATGACCTCAACTTGCGGCCGCGTGACAAAGCTCATCAAGATCTAATTTTGTTCTATTTAAATATACAAAGTAAGTCTTACTCCCTACATTAGAACTGCTATAAAACTGATGTATAGGTCTGACCTTGTGCTAAAAGATTCATGTCAGGAACCAGCTATCAATCATAAACAACTAAACGCTATGTTAATGTGGTTCTGTATGACGGATAGAGGTCTGACCTTGTGCTAAAAGATTCATGTCAGGAACCAGCTATCAATCATAAAGAACTAAACGCTATGTTAATGTATGACGGATAGAGTTCATGTATTAGTGCCAGGCCAAGGTACACTGGTTACATTAGGACGAGAGAAAGGAGAGTGGGACAGATAAAGTGTTTACCCAAAGGTCGAACAATCTGATCCGAGATTTGGCTTTGTTTGTTTCGCCTTTTTGTGGATGCAGGTTATATCACAAGTCCCTCAGGTCATGACCGACATCCGAAATAGTGGAATAGAATGTCCGAGATAGGCATTATTATGCTTGGAACAGTAAATCTTATTCTCGTTTTCTTCTAACCGGTGGAACAGTGAAACTAGTCTTGTTTTCTTCTAACCGGTGGAACAGTGAAACTAGTCTTGTTTTCTTCTAACCGGTGGAACAGTGAAACTAGTCTTGTTTTCTTCTAACCGGTGGAACAGTGGAGCTTATTCTTGATCTCTTCTAACCAATGCAACAGAGGAACTTATTCTTGATCTCTTCTAATCAGTGAAACAGTGAAGCTCAGTCTTGTTCTCTTCTAACCAGTGAAAGAGTGGAGCTTGTTCTTGTTCTCTGTTAACTAGTAAAAACAAAGGACGTTTGGGCCACAAGACCTTCATCCGCTACAAACACAAAAAGAAACATAAATTCCTTTTTTTTAAGTTTGGTCCTGCAGGGCGTCGTAAACGCATGTTTCTTCTATTTTTCTAAAAAAAAAAAATAGAGATGTGCTTGATTTTTCGTCTAATACATTTTACTCTGAGAGAATACTCAAGAGGTTTTTTGGCATTATTTTGTTGAAGATTTGTCTTCTGATATGATCACCCCCCTCAAAAAAAAAGTAACCTCCCTTTCCCTTTCCTTCATCCACACATCCCGCACGAGATTTTTTATTTTATTTTTCTTGAACTCACCCTTCTTAATTAATCTAGCCCAAGGGGGCTCATGTTGAGTTTGACCGATCGGAGGCTTCTAGAGTAAGGCGATGGTGAGGGGGTGGGAGGGTGTTAAAGAGACTAAAGGGAGATGCGTCTATGTGTACGCGTGTGGTGTGGTAGGTGCTAAGCTGTAAGGGTGGCGCTCGAATCGGCAACGTGATGTCACGATAATTGACATTTGTCACAACCCCCCCCCCTCCGATACGCAAGCACACACGCACACCCTCAAGGCGCCTGCAGCGTGGGTGGTGGTGGCCATCTCTGCTAACAAGACATTTATGATATAGTCATGTGACATGCATGTGAAATAAACAAGAGCAAACAAAAAAAAAAACTTTAGCGAAGAGAGTTTTCTCTTTTGACATTTTTCATGCTGCCATAATAAAACAAAATTATAAACAGAGTTTGTGTTTTCACACAAACTAAGAGGTGGCCCCCTTAAGGTTTGGTGAGCGATGCAGGTAAAAGGCAAGTTTCAATATTTAAATCACGAATACCTCAAGCTACGAAGTACAAACTTTCAACAAGCTTCTCTCCACTCATTCAAAGCAGACGTGAGCCGGGCGAAAGTGTTGCCCACGTGACTGTAATGGAGATTTTCATACATAGAGGAAAAAAAACTAGATAACTTTTTGGTGTATCCGGTGTGCTAGATTAAGGAGGTGTTGGTAAGAAAATTGTTCAAGAAGGTCTATGATCATTTTTGTGTAAACTTTTTTAGCACATTTTCAAGTCAAATAGTCCAAGTTCTTCAGTTTGTAGTTGCAATAACAAAATAAATTCAATTTTGGAGAAACACTTTTATAGACTTTTCTTTCACTCCATGACTGGGAATGTATTTACAAAGAAATAGACAATAAATTAGCTTTTAAAAAAAAAAAGAAGATATGCAATGATTAACTGCCTCGTATTGCGATATGGAGAAAATTATAGCGCAATAATTATTTCCTATTTAGTAGAGAGCGAATGTATTCAATGAACTGATTACTAGGAAAATATGGTTCAGTGTCAGCCAATCTAATAAAAGCTGACCCTTTAAAGCCTCTAAGGATTCTTTCCCTTTGATAATGTCTTAAAGTTCCTTCTCTTTGGTCATCTCTGAATGTTTCTTACCTTTGGTCATCTCTGAATGTTTCTTACCTTTGGTCATCTCTGAATGTTTCTTACCTTTGGTCTTCTCTGAATGTTTCTTACCTTTGGTCATCTCTGAATGTTTCTTACCTTTGGTCATCTCTGAATGTTTCTTACCTTTGGTCATCTCTGAATGTTTCTTACCTTTGGTCATGTTTAAAGGTTTTTTCCCTTTGATCTCTAAGTTCCTCTAACAGACCCCCCCCCCTAAGTTTCTCCAATACATCTCCTCTAGGTTCCTCTAACAGATCTCCTCTAAGTTCCTCAAGCAGATCTCCTCTAAGTTTCTCCAAGACATCTCCTTTAAGTTCCTCTGACAGATGTTCTCTTTCTCCAACAGATTTTTCTCTAAGTTCCTCCAATACATCTCCTCTAAGTTCCTCCAACAGATCTCCTGTAAGTTCCTCTAATCTGGTTTGTTGTGTCTCTTGTTTTTCTTCACGACTGACATTCTTACATTCACTTACAGACCAGTTGAAGCTTCACCAACTCAAAACACTCATATGATTGGTGCCGTGACAGGTATAGACTTAGACAGGACTTCACAGCTTTCAGTTGGACATCCAGATATAGGTGGCGTGACAGATATGGTCTTAGACAGGACTTCACATCTTTCAGTTGGACATCCAACACCAACCCTAGACCATCCATTACAACCCTGAACTATTCATTACGATAATCTTTTAACCACACAATGACCAGTGCTATTACAATACATAAACCTCTAGCCAGTAAGACAAACGAGTTGCGTATGCACGGCAGGGCATCACAAAGCACACAATGCATTTTCTTATAAGCTGAAATTGAAGTTTCTTGCCCTCGGCGACAGACATACAAACATGGCGTACCTACAATCAGGAACCTTGCGAAGTACACATAGACATGTTCAGAAAAACATAGTTACAAACAAATCCTTCTCAAAGAAACAATATTTATTAATGTTTACAGTGATGAAATAAACAAAGCATACACAATCATGTTTTAACCAATGTATTCTATTGCTGTCCGTCTGTCGCTTTTAGTTGGAAAACATGTAAAATATACAAACTATTTTTGTCTAAACTAAGCTTTTATTAAGTGATATTGCATCAATTATTTTGAAACAATCATAATTTTTAGTAGATGTTGACTTAACATAATAATATTTTTGTGCAATTAAAAATATTTTGATTGTTTGTTTTTGTTTAATAGTAACGCAACCTTCATGCTTGTAGCCTGCTTAGTGCTCTGATTTAATGACTTTTGTGGACCGTGGGGGGAGGGGGAAAGGTTTCCAGAATTTGAACTCGAACCTCCGCGATAAAAGTCGGACTTGTTACCAACTGAGCTTTATAAAGGTCCTTTATAAATGTATAAAATTTTAAAGTTAATTGTTAGTTTAATTTTTGGCGAACGACCTAATTCTCTTCACAAGGCTTGGCTTTGTAGCCTTAGCGTAGTAGGCCATACTATCTCTTGGCTTTGTAGCCTTAGCGTAGTAGGCCATACTATCTCTTGGCTTTGTAGCCTTAGCGTAGTAGGCCATACTAGCTCTAAATTTAAAAAATTTATTACTACTAATTGATTAACTTAATAGTTTCTGTCATCGATTCGTGTTGCTGTTAACTAGAATGAATAATTGTGCAAAACTATAAGATTTCTAAAAAATTGAATTGTGATGTATCTTGCTTGAAATCAGCTGAACGACTGCCTTTGATCTCCTGAAAGCGAAACATGTTTTGTAATGAAATACAATTATAGTTTGTAAATATAAACTAAGTTTATGTTAACTCAGGTATCTTCTCTGACATTAATTATATTGAAAGTCATAAAGTAATAACAATGTGAAAAATCTGTCCAAACGTACATTTAAAAAAAATAAGAATGCATATTTCATTAACACACATATAAACATTTTAAACTCGATTTAAAAGGCGGTTAGTGTGAAAGTTATTGACTAATTATGATTGGGGCGCAGGAGCCGTCTAGGAGTTCGTGTGTGAAACAAACTCCCATTAAAATGTGTTTTCCAATTGTGTTGTCCTATTAATAAATATTTTTAAAAATATAAAGAATAAAAAGTTGAAGTACGATATACACTTTATAGGACATGTCGGAGATTGATCAATTCTTTAGAAGAGGTTTGTTTGTTGTTGTTTTTGAACCAGTTATCTTTGCATCAAAAAAACTTTCCAAAATCTATAAATATCATTTGAAAATCAAAGTCCATAAGACATGGCAGCAGCAATATGAACATATCCCCGTTAATGATTATTCGACATATGATTCACAACAAGATAGTTTGATCATTGTGATGATCTCTAGATCCCGTTGTGTGACTTTTACTAAATAGTTCTTTCCGACATTGTACTACCTTAATAAATAGACATAATTAGGGCTCGTCACTTAGCTTGTACAAATCTTTATTGTGAGGTAATTGATTTAGTACTTAGATTTATTTTATTCCCGTTTCATTCAGCACATAAACTGTTGTCATTACAAGCTTGTATCAATTCACTCTGTCCGTCTGTCTGAATGACTATATCAACTCACTCTGTCCGTCTGTCTGAATGTCTATATCAACTCACTCTGTCCGTCTGTCTGAATGTCTATATCAACTCACTCTGTCCGTCTGTCTGAATGTCTATATCAACTCACTCTGTCGGTCTGTCTGAATGTCTATATCAACTCACTCTGTCCGTCTGTCTGAATGTCTATATCAACTCACTCTGTCCGTCTGTCTGAATGACTATATAACTGTTAAAACGTTTGAACATCTTATTTCTCCCTCACATATCCTCTGATCAAGTTGAAACCTTGCACAATAATTTCTTGTCCCTAACAAAACAAAATCAGTAACAAAAATATTAACTAATTAGTTAATTAATTATTGATAATTAATTATTTTGTTTGGTATCGAACAAGGGAAAGAAAATTTACTTGACTGATGTTGCGGTATATGTTGAATTAGTTCCCTTTACACTTTGTCCACTTCCAAATATTAAAATAGCAATAGATAACCATGAAACCTTTTATTTTCATAAGCACTTCGTTGGTTTGAGGAAGCTTGAGCCCTTAAGCTTAAATTTAATTCAAACAACTTTTTAAAAAATAAAATACATTTAAAGGCCAGCACGGTAACCTTCAATCAGATAACCCATTCTTCTTTTAATTAATTTATACAGGTACACTTAATATAAGCTATGTTTTTTTAGAGCATTTTTTGTTTGTTTAATATTAAACTCAAATATTTAAATCCTGTCTAGCTATTACCTTTCATACCATACACAAAGAGAAAGTGTTATGAGCAAACATGTTGTCTTTGTCTAGCAATAAGTATCACTCTCCATCTCCTCTTTGTATCCCTCAGCTCTCAAAGAGACGACGGCTCTACTAGACAAAGGTTTTTTTCTTTGCTGTATAATCTTTTTGGAGTTTGTATTATAGAAAAAAAAGGCGTGCAGTTATACAAGATGTTGGCTATGCTTATTTGTTGAGGTATTAAAGTCTGAGGTAAGAAATGAGGTAAGGTCTGAGGTAGAGTTGTTGTCACATTTTGTTCAATGTGGGAGGAGAGGAGTAAATGCGTGAGGTTTATTTTGTCATGGATTGAATAATTGTCGTTCTTGACAATGCGGGGGAAGACGTTGATAATGTTGGGTAAGGCTATTTCTCTACGCATGTATTTTAAGAATCTTGACATTAAAACACTGACGTTTTCCATTCTGATATAATCTATAAATATGTTACAAAAAAGGTGGTGAAAAAATACAACTTTGCTCCAACAGTCGCTCTAAAACATTTTCCGATTTTGTTGTTCATTACTGCAGTATTGGCATTATACGTTTTTTGTAGTACAGATAATGTTTATGTTGGCATCCCTTTTCTATTGTCCCATGCCATCGTGTCCAACCCAGTAGAACGCTGCTTTTTTTAAAAATCTATGAGTTTGTGTACAAGGTTCTTTTGGTGTTTATAAAATAGATTAGTAACCTCTGAACTATACGTGACCGCAATTTAACAGATGATAAGAGTAAGAAAGCATATGAACCATTAAAAGCATTAACCAACAAAAGACAAGCTAGGCAAGTTTTATTAGGTTCAAAGTCATAGAGTTTTAGGTACCCCCTTGAGCCAAGCAAAAGAACCTGACGCCATAGGCGTAGCTAGCAAAGTACGGGTGGGGCGGGCCGCACGGAGCATCAAATACTCTAGCTACATCACTGCTGACACCAATGTAATTTAAAACAATAGTGCAACTATTTCAACTGAAGAAGTACATGTGCTTGGAAGTTGGATAGAGAATTGCAAAAGATCTTTAAAACTTCAAGATAAATCCCAATTACTGCCTAATCAACCAAAAACCTTGGGACAAAATGACCTCGGCGAGGCTCCAATACTAGAGCCAGAAGTTAGGAAGCATTAAGATCTCTTAAAGTTGGCAAGTAGCCTGGAATTGATAACATACCATCAGAAATTATGAAGTCTGATGCTCACATATAACAAAATAATTTAGGTCAAGCTCCCAGAAAAAAAAATGGAACGAAAAATAACATGGCCAAAAGAACGGAACAAATCCTAAATTTTCTACTCCCCACGAAAGGAAACTTGAGACAATGCCAAAACAACAGAACGATAATTCAGATCACTCATCCGAGCAAGATAATGCTAAGAAAAATTCTTAATAGAGTCAAGTAAAAGGCTGAAGAGGTCATTTCTTTTTTTTTTTTTTTAAATACAGGCTTCAGAGCAGGCAGAAGCACCGTTGCAATTCCCTTTATCGTCAAGATAATGTGATGCTTTTAATAAAGGCTTTGATAATTGCATCTATATTGTTATTGTTATTGTTGTAATGTGTGGGGGACTGAGGGGGAGAATAGTAGTCCAATGGAATTTCCGTTTGCCTGGACCAATACAATTATCTCATCTTATCTTATCTCATCTTATCTTATCTTTTTCAGCTTTAGTCAAATGCTTTACTTTTCAACTCTACTATAGATGAAAACTAACAATGTAACCATAACAAATATTTTTGGCTTTGGGGGGAAAAAAGGCTCACATCAGAAGGCTGTCCTCCGCCGTCTCTTTGAGTTGTAGCCCCAAACATCTTTGCCCAACGAAACTGTTGAAGGCGTATTAAAGAAAACTTAAACAAGTTCTCTCTAAACAAAAATAAACACAACTTTTATAGAAAAATATATCCAGTGTCCTGGCTTGAATTTTGTGTGTCGTCTGTTTGATACTATTTCACTATTCTAAACGAACACATCCAAGGGACACAACAATTAAATATATAATCTTCAATCATGTACCCGTAGTCCACAACGTCATGACTACGTCACTACTTTTACCGTCGCTAAAAAACAATGCACACTATATTTATTTACAAAACTGACAATCTCTAAGCTACACTGTAGTGTCTGTGTGTCACTAAACAAGTTTTTGACTCTGTAATAAATGTAGCCTTACTGAGTTACAGCAAGCGGCATTGAACTTTCAACAATCATTTCTATCAGAAAAAGGCATTAATAAACTAGATCATGACCTGATAGTATTCAATAGCATCTTCAATATAAATGTATGTAGGAACAGAATGTTCACACACTACAACTACACATTTTTCACTGGTCTCCAAGTTATTCTTCCCCCCCCCCAACCTTTTCACCTCCGAAATTTCACGCCCCATTTTATAACCTCAAGCAAAACAGATTTCCTCCTGGTTACATCAGAATCTGTTGAGCTAACAGGTCCATACATTTACTCAAGGTTACATAAGAAACACGCACACACCTACTGCATAACCCACCGAGGGAAGGGTGCACCTTAGAGTTTGAGAAGCGCTGTTTTCATCGCTATACCCTAGAGTAAGATTAACTGCCTCTCAAAAGTGGATGGTAAGTCGTAAGTAAAAAGAACAGACTCATTTTATGTGTCAGTACAAAATGGGGCAAGACTCCAAACCGAAGGAGGCAACTTGCCCCAGACAGCTGCTCTTCTTCTCACATAAATATTTCAGCATCTCAAAGTAAGAATAAATTATTTTTTATGAAGTAGTCCAGGACAATTTGTTATAGCAGAGAGAAAAAAAAGTATGCAGGAGTTAGTTCTTACGATTTCAGTCAAGTTGCAAGGCGAAGTATTCAAACAACAAAGATAAAGTGCTATGATTTATACCGACCAGAAAAAAAAACACGAATCGGAGTTATCTGAAACGAAATTTTACCATACGATCTGAAGAAGGCAGATAAGATGAGGTTACCCTGGCGTTAATTGTTTTCGCGTCCACAGCTTGCATGTTTGATACGCTAACCAGACATATCGAGGCCTACATATTCTGTAAGACTCTAGCATAAAGAAAAAAGAGCCACACTTCTAGAGTACAAAAAGATCCTGAAGTTTCCAGCCAAAATTGTCTTTTTCCTTTTCTGATACTTCTACTGCTAATAGCGTTGTTTTTTTCTTAAATTACTTTTTTGTTTGTTTCACTCTCTATATCAAAGTCAGTGATAAAAAACGTTTAATACTTGTTTTTGTCCTAGCAACGGTTAGGTACGGTAATCAGAGAGTGCGCTACAGTCAAACGTTACCTCCCTTTAATGGTACTGTAAAATAATGTTTTTTAACAGGTGATCCTCTCATTGAATTTTTCATTTGTTGTGATGTGAATCTAGTTCTAGAAGATCCATGTTTCCCCCAAATCGTATTCCTTAATATGTTATATGCAAGGGGGGGGGGGGAGATTTATCATTATATTTTAAATAAGTTTATTTTCTCTGTCGTGTTTGTGTTTGTAATGTTATTACAGCGCCCTGAGCCTACATTTTGTTTGTTAACAGCGCTTTATAAATACAATTTTTATTATTATATTTATTGAACCTCATCTAGCCTTCATAATTTATGGTGGTTAACTAATTAGAAACAGATTTTAAAGATAATCACTGTTTTGTTTTGTTTTACAATCAGACGTCACTAACGGCCAGTATCTCAAAAGATTTTGAAAGGTTGTGTCAATGTACAATAAATCGGTTCACTGAAGAGTTAGGGTTGGTGCTGAAAGTTGACTTGCTACAGAGAGTTGATTGAATGCTAGTGTAAGCCCAGACGAATACGTTTTCACACTATTAAATGAAATATATTAACATTAAGAAACGTATAGGATGGCCACCCAATAATTATATTTCTAACACGCCTACAGTCAATACTTCCTTAATCTTTGAGATACTTTGAAAGATGCACAAAGTACAATCTTCTTTTTTGAAGTAACGTCTGTATTATATAAAATAAGATAAGATAAGTAATGAAATAAAACTGAGATGTGAGTAGGAATAAACATACATCAAAAAATGACGAAAAAAAAACATATCTCCTTTTCGAGTGGTTTTACAAGCGAGCTTTTATAAACCGTAACCCTTGGAGTACAATATGTCAACCCCGTAGACCACGAGGTCATGGTTAGTGAAGTCCCTTCGCATAACAAAATAAACTTTTCAACCAATTTTTTTTTTAATCTAGGTAAAAATTAAACTGGGTATAGAGAGTTGTAGACTTGAAATAATAATTAAAGAACAAAAAAAAAATACGTTTTAAGCTCTACGATTCATTTATTTAGCGTATCTTTCATTTATTTAGCGTATCTTTCATTTATTTAGCGTATCTTTCATTTATTTAGCGTATCTTTCATTTATTTAGCGTATCTTTCATTTATTTAGCGTATCTTTCATTTATTTAGCGTATCTTTCATTTATTTAGCGTATCTTTCATTTATTTGGCGTATCTTTCATTTATTTGGCGTATCTTTCATTTATTTAGCGTATCTTTCATTTATTTAGAGTGTCTTTCATTTATTTAGAGTGTCTTTCATTTATTTAGCGTATCTTTCATTAATTTAGCGTATCTTTCATTAATTTAGCGTATCTTTCATTTATTTAGAGTATCTTTCATTTATTTAGCGTATCTTTCATTTATTTAGCGTATCTTTCATTTATTTAGCGTATCTTTCATTTATTTAGCGTATCTTTCATTTATTTAGCGTATCTTTCATTTATTTAGCGTATCTTTCATTTATTTGGCGTATCTTTCATTTATTTGGCGTATCTTTCATTTATTTAGCGTATCTTTCATTTATTTAGAGTGTCTTTCATTTATTTAGAGTGTCTTTCATTTATTTAGCGTATCTTTCATTAATTTAGCGTATCTTTCATTTATTTAGCGTATCTTTCATTTATTTAGCGTATCTTTCATTAATTTAGCGTATCTTTCATTTATTTAGCGTATCTTTCATTTATTTAGCGTATCATTCATTTATTTAGAGTATCTTTCATTTATTTAGCGTATCATTCATTTATTTAGCGTATCATTCATTTATTTAGCGTATCATTCATTTATTTAGAGTATCTTTCATTTATTTAGCGTATCATTCATTTATTTAGAATATCTTTCATTTATTTAGCGTATCATTCATTTATTTAGAGTATCTTTCATTTATTTAGCGTATCATTCATTTATTTAGAGTATCTTTCATTTATTTAGCGTATCATTCATTTATTTAGCGTATCATTCATTTATTTAGAGTATCTTTCATTTATTTAGAGTATCTTTCATTTATTTAGCGTATCATTCATTTATTTAGCGTATCATTCATTTATTTAGCGTATCATTCATTTATTTAGCGTATCATTAATTTATTTAGCGTATCATTCATTTATTTAGAGTATCTTTCATTTATTTAGAGTATCTTTCATTTATTTAGCGTATCATTCAGGCTAAGGAATGGTATGGTCTAATCTGTGAACCAGTGGGAAGAGGAAGAAGGCTCTGCTCGAGCCAGGGTTTGAACTCCCTTTTCATTGGTTTGGTGACCAAGCCGTAGCCAAGCGCTTTTATCGTCTTATCTTATATAATACAGACGTTACTTCAAAAAAGAAGATGATTTCGTCCTACGCGTCATGCATTTAGTCATGCATATTAACCAATGACTTAAATTCTGCCAAGTCACTGGTTTTTCTGGCTAGCTCAGGCAACCCATTCCATGCTCTAATAGCACTAGGGAAGAAGGAGTATTTGTACAAATTTGTTCTAGCATATGGGACGAGGAATGTGCCTTTATCTTTGTGTCTTTCAGAGTATTTTATTAAATTTTGTTTTTGTATTTGAAGATTATGGTTCAGTGTTTTATGTATAATTGCTACTTTACTTTTGAGTCTTCTGTCTTGAAGGCTTTCTAAATTTAGTGATTTTACTAATGGTGTTACCCTAGTCAAATGTGAATATTCGTTTGTTATGAATCTCATTGCTCTATTTTGTGTTTGTTCCAGTTTCTTAATGTTTTCTTGAGTTGAGGGGTCCCACACGGTGGATGCATATTCTATTATTGGCCTAACCAAGGTTAAATAACATTTTAGTTTTATGTTCTTATTTGATTTATAGAAATTTCTTTTAATAAACCCTAATGCTTTGTTTGATTTTTTTTATAGTTTCATCAATATGTGGATTCCGTGACAGTTTTTCATTTATTATAACACCTAGGTATTTTGCGTTTTTAGTCTGTGTTACTGGTTTGCCATGAATAAGATAAGTGGAATTAATTTGTTTTAGTATTTTTGTTACTTTTAACAACTGACATTTTTCTGGGTGGAAAGACATGCTCCAATTTGATTCCCATTTCTGTAATTCATCTAATTCTCTTTGTAAAATATCTGTGTCTTGTGTTGTTTTTATTGTTCTATATATTATGCAATCGTCTGCAAATAATCTGACTTTTGTTCCTGAACTAATGCAATTTGGTAAATCATTTATGTAAATTAAAAATAGTAGTGGACCCAAGACTGTTCCTTGAGGTACACCTGAGTTTACTGTTATTGGTGTTGATTTAGAGCCATTTATTATTACAGTTTGTTCTCTCCCTATCAGAAAATCTTTAATCCACTGATGCAGTGGACCATTAATGCCGAAATATTTTAATTTTTTAAGCAAACTATGGTGGTGAACTTTGTCAAAAGCCTTGGAAAAATCTAGTAAGATAGCATCTATTTGTTCACTTTTATTTAAACCTTTTGAAAAATCATCAAGTCCTATTAGTTGTGTTTCACATGATCTATATTTCCTAAAGCCATGTTGGTATGGGGTGAGGACATTATGTTTGTCTAAGTGGTTTATGATGTTGCTACATATTATGTGTTCTAGTATTTTACATGTGATGCTGGTAAGTGATACTGGTCTGTAGTTTCCTGGATCAGATTTTTCTCCTTTTTTAAATAGGGGGGTGACATTAGCTTCTTTCCAGTCCTTTGGTACTCTGCCCTGGTTAAGCGATGCCTGAAAGAGTATTTTGAACACTGGGGCTAGCTCATTGCTTAGTTCTTTGAGTAATCTAGCTGGAATACCATCAGGTCCAGACGCTTTATTTGGTTTGGTGTTGGCTAATAGTTTTTTAATTCCATTTTCTTGTACTACTAAATCTTCTATGTTGTCTACTTGGTTCAAATTAAGAAATATGTCTTTGTCTCCTGGGGCTGAGAATGCTGATGCAAAGTATTTGTTTAGGATGTTTGCTTTAGTTTCATTATCATTATGTATTATGTTATGTTCATCTTTTAATGGCGCTATGCCTGTTGTTTCCATTTTCTTAGACTTAGTATGACCATATGTTTTTGTTGTTATCTTTAGATATTACACTGTTTATGTATTCACTCTGCAGTTGTCTGCTTACTTTTTGGGTTAGGTGTTTAATTTTTATATACTTTTTGTAAACTCTTTTTGCCTTGGTTTCTTTAAATTTTCTATATAGGTTTTCCTTCTGTTTACAAAGCTTCTTTAGTCTATTATTAAACCAGCATTTATTTATTTTGTTTGATGTGTATTTAGTTGGTATATGATTTTCTATAATGCTTTTAAGATGGTTTTTAATGAAATTCCAGAGGTCATCGACTGGTTGGTTAATGTCTTTTTCTAATAAGAATGTTTGTTGAAAGTTTAATGCAGCTTGGTGTAGTTGTGTTAGGTTACATTTATTCCAGAGTAAGATTTTTCTTTTGGGTTTTGTATTGGCTACTGCTTTTATCTGACTGTGTATTTTTATGATCTCATGGTCTGATAGACCAGGGATAATATCATAATCAACTACTAATCCAGGTCTGTTGGTTATGAAGAGATCTAATTTGTTGTTTAATCTAGTTGGCTTTTTAATGATTTGATCTAAACTTAGGTTGTGTAAAGTTTCTATGAAAAGCTCATTTATGTCCTTAAGGTTTTGGTGTTTATCTATGGTTAGTGTTTTCCAATTTATATCAGGTAGGTTGAAGTCACCCATAATCCAAAAAACTGCATTTTTATTTGTCTCTTTAAGTGTAGTAATCTGATTACATAGTTCCTGCATGTATTCTAAACTAGAATTCGGTGGTCTGTAAATGCTGCCTATTATAAGGGATGTTGAGGTGGTATTAATTTTACAAAATGTAGATTCTATGTTTTTTGAGTTAGGTAAGGTAATTTCTTCTGCTATAAGAGTGTTTTTATTACTAAAAGAACTCCTCCATGATTATCAGCCCTATCTTTTCTAAAAATGTCATAATTACTATTGAAAATTTCTGCATTGTAAATTTCAGGATGTAGCCAAGTTTCTGTTCCTGCAATTATGTCTGGTTTCTCACATTCTAATAAAATTTCTAAGTCTGCTGTTTTGTTCCTAATGCTTTGAAAATTTATTACTAAGGTTTTAAGGTATTTTGGTATTACTTCTTTAGTAGGTTTGTTTAGTGAGGCTGTTGTATTAATTTTAGTAGATTTAGGTTTAACAGGAGTGGATCTGGCTAGTGGTTGGTGAGTTGGTTTTGGGATGGTGTTTAGGATGTTGTATGGGTTAGAAGTGTCCGCATCAAAGGAATCAAACAGTCCTGATGTAAACTGAGGTAACCCACACGGTACACAGTGCCATGATGCATCTTTGTTGCCTAAGGCATAATACACAGGTGTATTCATATGGAGACATGATGCATGGTACCATTCATCGCAGGTGTCACATTGAATGGCTTTCTGTTTCATGGTGCATACTTTTTTGCAGATGTTGCATCTATCTTTAGATCTAGGCCCTGGATTTGACTCTACATCTCCTGCTATTAATATTAACAGTGAAAGGTATTTATTTCTACTGTGTCTGATTGAGAACTTCCATTTGTGATGGGTAATCTTCTTTAATGTTATGGATGTGTATGTTAGGTTATTTTTGAAGTTGCATTGATCTAAAGTGTGATGATTGATTATGACTGTTGTTTCTTTTTTAAGTTTAGTGTTGACTGAGGTAGATCTAGTTCTGTGTTCAGCTAGTGTGTATTTAGTAATTATTAGGATAAATAGCCAGATCAATTTCATGATGACTGTTGTTGATTTTAGTTTTAAAAGGTCTAGTCTAAATCTAGTTTAAGGTTAAAAATGCCTAAGCTAAGTCTAAGTCTAAAGTGATAGCTAATTTACAATGACAATCAAATGGTTTATTCAAAATATAGACTTAGACAAGATCCAGATCCAATTCTAGATCTAGATCTAATTCCAGATCAATATATTTATGTGTTTAACTAACTATATAGAGTATTACTATTAGTTTATAATTAGTAGTATTTGTAGATGATTAGTAGATCTAAGGCCTTAATTAAAGTCTAAGTCTAAGACTGACTAGATCTAAAATCTAAGAATATAAAAATAAAAATTAATATAGACTAAATAATATTAAATATAATTATAAGGATTAGTTGATTAGTGAGATAAAATAGTCCTAAACTAAGAGTTGTTAATTTGAATTAATTAGTGGAAATAATGCTGAATTAAGTTAAATCTATAATTTAAAGATATTAGTTTATTAGTTGAATAGCTTTTTAAAGGAATTTTTTGGTTTATATACGACAAAACGAAAATTTAACTCATCTATGATAACTGTAAACAGGGAGCAGCCATCTTGTCAAGAGCGCGTGGCCTCTTAGCCACATATTTACAATAAAACTTCAACTGGGTATTTCAACCTAACAAAAAAAAACACAAGTCACTTCAATGGTGTCAGCAACAGTTGCTAAAGTTTTATAATAACTGAAAATTTGTCAAGAATGCCATACAAGTAATCTCCTAATTTGGCCATAAATACTACTTTTTAAAACTCTATTAATAAATCATATTTTCCGTGATTAAAAACACGCACACAAACACACTGGTAACATTTTCTAAACTTAGATCTAGATTCTTCAAACCCACCGACATTACCATCAAGTTTTTAGTGCACCGCTAGTTTTTATTGGACTATTCTTGTCTAGCTCCGGAGTGCTAGAATTACGCATGTCAATTTCGATTCACCAGCTTCCTGTGATTTCAGACAATGCTTGAACTTTTTTTTTATCTCCCCTTTTTCAAATTCAATTGAAGGGTACAGATAAGATCACGTGACGATTTTTGAGCTATTTCAAGTGCAATTCAAGATTTGAGACCGTTACAATAATTTCTTTTTTTTTCCCTCTTCCTTACTCATTCTCGTTCCTCTTTTAAGTATAAACACTCTTTTAAGTATAAATACTCTTTTAAGTATAAACACTCTTTTAAGTATAAACACTCTTTTAAGTATAAACACTCTTTTCAGTGAATGACATGGAGTTTGGAGCTATTTCAGTTGATAAAGTAAATTAAATTTTGTTTACTATCACATGACTTGAAAGTTACGTTACCTTGACACTTGACCTTGATACTTCACCTTGACACTTCATCTGGATACTTCACCTTGATACTTCACTTTGATACTTCACTTCGTGGCTGACTTGATTCTGTAGTAGTATTTAGCTTACGTAATGCTCTTAAAAATCACATCTCGATAAAACTATAGCTAATCTTTGTTGATTTTTTTTTTCTAAATCAAGTAAAAAAATTTATTCCATAACAAACATTCACTACATTTTGTAGGCTCCTTACATTTGTAGGCTTCATATATTTGTAGGCTTCATATATTTGTAGGTTTCATATATTTGTACGTTGTATATGTTTGTAGGCTCCATACATTTGTAGCTGATCGCAATGTGTAATAGAAACCTTTATGGTTGCTTCACTCTGTCGCTCCTTCAAACTGACTGGCTGGAAGTTCTTCCATCCTCGGCACTGACTCTGAAGAAACATGTTTGAAAAGAGAAATTCCACAACAATGGAAGAGAATTCGAGCGAGTCCTTAGGATTTATGACATTCTCATTTGAAACAATCGTTATAATAATACTAATCAGACCGAATCCGAAGATCAATGAGGAATGCAGTATTTTCAGTGGCTACGCAGCTTTGACCTACATATTTCGCCACATCTAGCGCAGGCATAACCATTGTCCTCCGGTGGCAATTTTTATAATAATCATTATATTAATCAGTAATAGTTATCGTGATAGTTATAAAAGTAATCATTATAGCTAAAATTAGAATTATTATAATATTCATCATTATTAAAAATCGTTATAATCATCTTTATGGTAATAATTGAAGATGCGAAATGAACATGACGGGGTATAATACTAGTCCATGATCGCTTCAATGACACGGAGGCGCCAGTGTCTGTGTTTCAGATACGAATTCAAAGAGCGATAACCGACAGCAAAGCAAAAAGATCATCCAAAAGAAAATTTAATAGAAGGGAGACTACTGCAATAAACACAAATCTGCATATTCTAATCTCGTCCTAAGTAAATTCGACTTTTTAAAACAAAGATCAGACTTAACGTTTATTGGTGAGTTCAAAGAAAAGGAGAAAACTGTTTCACCTCTGCCACGAAGCTCTTTAGATAGATAGATAGATAGATAGATAGATAGATAGATAATTATTCGAGTCAACATAAACTTTATTGATAATAAAGTTATGAGTTCAGACAGCTTTAAATGGTTACGTGGTCTCCTAAGGGGAAAGTAATAGTATATTTCATTGTCTGACTGAACACACAGATTCAGTTAATTTGAAATTAAAGTCAGATTAGCCACAATGTCCGACAGGATGCTTCATTTTGCTTGTATTTTTCATTTAGGCATTTCAATATTAAAATCCAAGTGGCTTTTAGAGATGAAAATACATTGTATATGATAAGTCTTCTTGTTGGGTTTTTTTTTTTTTAGATTTAGGTTTTAATTTTTTTGTTCATCTTCAATGTTTTCTATGTCAGTGATGACGAAAATTCCCCAAAGACACGTTAATTACGTCCCCTCACGTCACGTCGTTTTCTCTAGTCAGCGATGTAGATAAGAAATGTAAATGTCGTAAATCGTTCCGATTCCTGATGACTTCCGGAAGCAGTTTCTATGCTCAAACGAGGTCAGAGGGAAGCCATGTCTGCTACCAGCACATCAAGAAGTAGACAGCAAGGAGAATTGCAAGCATGCCTTATTGTCAAGTCGAATCATATGGAGAAAAGAGATACCACAATCCAATCCATTTCAAGAGAATCAATTAGTACAGTCAAAATTTGAAATAATGTATATCACTGTTGTGTTTAGAGAGTGATTTTGATGGGGGAAAAAAAAGGGTGAATTATTTCATCAGTTTGGCGAAACAGTGTATCAACAACTAGATCTCTAATGAAAATATATCCTTTTTGTATACTTTGATTTTATTATTTTTTTCATTTTTGGAGCTTTTTTTCTTAAAGTCGTCCTTTGCTACAAAATGTCCATCAATTTGGTCTTCAATATGTTACCCTATAGTCTGAGATTGATTACCAGAAAGGGTTTTTTTTTTTCCTTTATTCGGCTCTTCGTCTCCAGTAGCCAGACATCGGAAGTTAAAGAGCTGCATCATTTCCGGCGTTCCACTTGTACTTCCGGTGAAAAGAAATCCGACTTTTGGTGGATATTAGTGAGGTGATTACCTACCCTGCCATGCCATATCAACAGATAGTGTGGAGGCAGGCGACGAGGGCATCAATCGTCAGAATCTTTAAGTGTGTGTGTGTGTGAGTCTGCGTGTGCATGTATATGTGTGTCGGCCAGTGGCACTGTCAGTTCAAGCTACTGATTTTAAAAATAATCTCCTGATTTTTTACCCATTTTTTTTATTGTCCATTTGTTCGATAAATTTCAAAAGACAAAATTATTACGAGCTAGAAACAAAAGGACACCATGATGGTTATTTCATTTGCTGTTGGACACAAACATTGGAACATTTTCATACATGGAGGCCAATCCATAAATTGAAGCCATTTGTTTGCTTGTTTGTTTGTTGTTTTGTATGTATCCGGTGTACAAAATGTGGAAGTATTTACTAGATCAAGTATATTTGTAACAATTGTTACTTTGTCTTTACTTTTCAGCTTAGTACAATCAAAGTTTTAGGCATTTTCGTTTCTATCAAAAAGTAATTTTAATTTTTTAATTGGCAACAGAAATGTTTTGATTTGGTGTCCTTGACATTGTTTATTTTACCTAGTTTTAAACTCTAGCTCTCTTTCTCTTTTCTTGCATGTTTCGTTAGGCTCTATCATATCGCCACAACATTTCCTCATATCCCTTTGTCTTCTTTTTTTCTCTCTTGTTGATTTCATTGACAACTTTCACATTGTATTTGAGCGTTAACTGGATCTTAAAAATTAAATTGTTAACTACGAGAAGATAACTTGTAAAGAGAAATAACTCTAATTTCATTGAATTAATATAAAAAAATACATAAAAATCTTATCTTATCTTATATAGAACAGACGTTTCTTAAAAAAAGAAGATGATTACGTCCTACGAGTGATGCGTCTAGGTATGCATTTTCCTGGCTGGCTCAGGCAACCCATTCCATGCTCTAATAGCGCTAGGGAAGAAAGTGCATTTGTACAAATTTGTCCTAGCATATGGAACGAGGAATGTGTCTTTGTGTCTTTCTGAGTGTGACGATTTCTGTTTATTTATTACTTTGTATTTCCTTTAATATTAGTTATTGTTCAAACAGAATCATCTTGCCAGAGATTGATATAAATGACTTGATAACACGCTGAAGAAACATCTGTCTGTTCTCGTCTAACTTTTTAAATTACACAGACATGTAGATTCTCAATTCAATTATAACTTGACTTAAATATCTTCATAAAATGAAACTTTTTTAAACTACAACTGTAACTGATAAAACATACCAGTCAATTGACTTTCTGATACAAATTCAATGAATATAACTACAACTACTGGACCCGCAAATGTTTAAACACAAGACCAAAAATCGTTACAATGCGAGGACCCCGACTAATTAACTTTCCCCTAATTTATGCTTTTCTAAGCCTTACTTTCCAGAATCGTAGAATCTTCTATCCTAATTATTGTATTAACTGTGACCTTCTAGAAGCTGACGTCTGCTATTGTTTTCCTATAAACTCTTTCTTTGATTGGATGACTATATAACGTGCTTACTCTTATGATCTGACCTCGGCTTCTAGAAACTAGTTGCATTTAGTCACAGTATCGACTCGTGACACTGATTATTTTACTTGATTTTTTTTTAAAGATAATGGTTCAGTGTTTTATGTATAATTGCTACTTTACTTTTGAGTCTTCTGTCCTGAAGGCTTTCTAAATTTAGTGATTTTACTAAAGGTTTTACTCTAGTCAAATGTGAATATTCGTTTGTTATGAATCTTACTATTGAACATTGTAAACTGATATTCCAAAAATTTGTATGGATTCATAACAATGTCTAATTAGAGACGAAGGCACAGACTCTTGATATCAGGGCACAAAAATCTACGTGGGTTGTCAGATGTATAGCTATGTCTGTATAGGTATTTCTTATCGTTTAAATGAACTGTGTATTAATTAAACATAAATCATGTTTATGTTCTGTATATAATGAAAGAAAATGTTTAATCCTTTTTTACTTTATAAAATGTATGTATGCAATTCTTTTAAGTGATTTTAATATCATAAATTGAATATTTAAATATAGTCAAGCTTTAGAGTTTTCAGTAATACACTATTTATCATACTGTGAAGGGGTTCTCAGTAAGATTGAATTTATATACCATTAAAAAGCTTCTTCTATCCAATCGGATAATTTTTATAATATAATCAACTATCCCCACATTGCTGTTTAATATGTCTATTACTTACTTGTCTGTGACGACCTAAACCAAAGATATGAAGACATTCTTCACTGGGATATTTCCAACTGGGGATTGAACCCTCTAGCGTGTGAACAATCTCAGATCCCAATCACACATGAATTTATTCTAATACAGGAGCAGCTTATTGAAATATCCACAAATGAGAAACTTAAAACCAATGTATGAACAAGTATAGCACGTATTAGGATGACAATGTTGCTATGAGCTGCTCCATCCTGTATTAAAGGGGGGGGGGGGAGTCATTGGACAGAGGCTGTGGATTTCTTATCCGTATTTTATTTAGTACAACCACACACACACACTCTTTCAAATCGCACCCAAAGTTATCCAAGTTATTCATTTGTTACATTTTATTTTAAAACAAAAGTTATAATCTCAATATATACTTCTTCAACATAATATTACTTTGTTTTGTTTAGTATGTATACTTCTTCAACATAATATTACTTTGTTTTGTTTAGTATGTATACTTCTTCAACATAATATTACTTTGTTTTGTTTAGTATGTATACTTCTTCAACATAATATTACTTTGTTTTGTTTAGTATGTATACTTCTTCAACATAATATTACTTTGTTTTGTTTAGTATGTATACTTCTTCAACATAATATTACTTTGTTTTGTTTAGTATGTATACTTCTTCAACATAATATTACTTTGTTTTGTTTAGTATGTATACTTCTTCAACATAATATTACTTTGTTTTGTTTAGTATGTATACTTCTTCAACATAATATTACTTTGTTTTGTTTAGTATGTATACTTCTTCAACATAATATTACTTTGTTTTGTTTAGTATGTATACTTCTTCAACATAATATTACTTTGTTTTGTTTAGTATGTATACTTCTTCAACATAATATTACTTTGTTTTGTTTAGTATGTATACTTCTTCAACATAATATTACTTTGTTTTGTTTAGTATGTATACTTCTTCAACATAATATTACTTTGTTTTGTTTAGTATGTATACTTCTTCAACATAATATTACTTTGTTTTGTTTAGTATGTATACTTCTTCAACATAATATTACTTTGTTTTGTTTAGTATGTATACTTCTTCAACATAATATTACTTTGTTTTGTTTAGTATGTATACTTCTTCAACATAATATTACTTTGTTTTGTTTAGTATGTATACTTCTTCAACATAATATTACTTTGTTTTGTTTAGTATGTATACTTCTTCAACATAATATTACTTTGTTTTGTTTAGTATGTATACTTCTTCAACATAATATTACTTTGTTTTGTTTAGTATGTATACTTCTTCAACATAATATTACTTTGTTTTGTTTAGTATGTATACTTCTTCAACATAATATTACTTTGTTTTGTTTAGTATGTATACTTATATAATAAACTTATAGACTATGGCTTAGTGTAGCTTTTTTTGCGTATGTTTGAATTGCTTGACTCAACCCTACGTATGTCTGAATTGCTTGACTCAACCCTACGTATGTCTGAATTGCTTGACTCAACCCTACGTATGTCTGAATTGCTTGACTTAACCCTACGTATGTTTGAATTGCTTGACTTAACCCTACGTATGTCTGAATTGCTTGACTCAACCCTACGTATGTTTGAATTGCTTGACTTAACCCTACGTATGTTTGAATTGCTTGACTTAACCCTACGTATGTTTGAATTGCTTGACTTAACCCTACGTATGTCTGAATTGCTTGACTCAACCCTACGTATGTTTGAATTGCTTGACTTAACCCTACGTATGTTTGAATTGCTTGACTTAACCCTACGTATGTTTGAATTGCTTGACTCAACCCTACGTATGTCTGAATTGCTTGACTTAACCCTACGTATGTCTGAATTGCTTGACTCAACCCTACGTATGTTTGAATTGCTTGACTCAACCCTACGTATGTTTGAATTGCTTGACTTAACCCTACGTATGTTTGAATTGCTTTACTCAACGCTACGTATGTCTGAATTGCTTGACTTAACCCTACGTATGTTTGAATTGCTTGACTCAACGCTACGTATGTCTGAATTGCTTGACTTAACCCTACGTATGTTGAATTGCTTGACTCAACCCTACGTATGTTTGAATTGCTTGACTTAACCCTACGTATGTTTGAATTGCTTGACTCAACGCTACGTATGTCTGAATTGCTTGACTCAACCCTACGTATGTTTGAATTGCTTGACTTAACGCTACGTATGTCTGAATTGCTTGACTTAACGCTACGTATGTTTGAATTGCTTGACTCAACGCTACGTATGTTTGAATTGCTTGACTCAACGCTACGTATGTTTGAATTGCTTGACTCAACGCTACGTATGTTTGAATTGCTTGACTCAACGCTACGTATGTTTGAATTGCTTGACTCAACGCTACGTATGTTTGAATTGCTTGACTCAACGCTACGTATGTTTGAATTGCTTGATCCGTTGTCTCATTGACCTTGACACGGTGCTCTCCTGCCTCTCGAGAAACTGCTGCCACTGTACATAATGAAGTCATAGAGTTTCCGTTCCATTGGACTCGAGGACTTTCTTTGGTGTAGATGTGTCTTAGGACACTGGACTCTGTAGCCATAGGTGGGTGGGTGTATGGGTGTGTGTGTGTGTGTGTTGACAGCACAACCACAAATAGATTTACTCCCCAACAGTTGGTTGTTTGAGAGTATAGTAAGTCATTTCATGGTTTACGTGGTGGCAATGCCTTCCTTATGATGAAGCTTCTATCAACTCACTCTGTCTAGTAGATATTTGTCAGCGATATTTCTTCCATTTCTCAATTGCCGATCAAGTTGAAACACATTGCCCCTAACAACACACGAATCAATTTTTAAAAATTGACCAATTATTTCATCAAAAAGTCGTAATTATTTAGTTTTGTTTGATATAAAAGACATTACTAGCTAAGGGGAGATAAGCCTTGTGTAGAAAATTAGGTCGTTGCCAAAAAATTTGGAACTAACGATACTACCCTTCTAATTTCATAAGCACTGTCTAGCTCAGTGGCTTGCGTGTCTGTCTTCCACAAAGAAGGATTAAGCCGTTCAAATAAATGTCGAGTAACTTTTTTAAAAATAATTCAACACAATCTTATGCATACAACGTATTGATGTGTACACGAAATTCACGAACTCTGTCTCCCACTCCTCACTACAAATATTTGTTGCAAAGTCACAGTCAATGTCCTTCGAAGAACATACAGATTACACCTAGAGATTTTAAATTTTTCAACAATGTGGCGGTGTACTGTTTAGAGCTATTTTATGCAGCTTTGTGCAGACTTTCCTGTTTAGAGTTTATGGTTGGGATATTCTTTAAAACAAACTAACTGTTTTTCTAAGTCAAAGATCGAGCCCCATTAGTTGTTACACTTGCCATCTTGTTCCAAGCATACCCAAAACTCAACACAGTTCTTCATAGCATCGAATAAATACTGGCCTGAGATTGTGTCTTTGACTGAGTGTATTGAAGTAGAGCCAATTAGCTTAATCTTCGTTTATTTGAAACGTTTTATAATAAAACAGTTTCAATAATTTATACAGATATTTAGAATTATTTTTTTTATTTATATATTTGCATTTTAATATGTATATATTGTGAGCATACCTGATTTCTGCAAGTTTTCGCGGGCGCAAAAAACACTCTTGCGGACCGCATGTGGTCCGCGGGCCGCATGTGGTCCGCGGGCCGTAATTTTCCCACCCCTGGTCTAGATCTTTTATACATTAATTACATGATTGATTTACAATAATTGATACAATTACATTTAATATATTTTCTAAACAAGAATTTTCGGTTAAAGTGTTAAGTTGTAACGTGATAAAGATGTTAGTAATAATTTTTTGGTGGTGCAGAAGCAGCAGTACTGCCCTCTGACAGGTAAAGAGAATCTTCTTGGCGAGAGCTTGCTGCCCAATGCGCCGAACGGCGCGGGAGGACTTAAGTCTATGTAACGTATAATATATATATATATATATATATATGTAGAGATAGATAGATAGACAGACAGACAGACAGATAGATTGATAGATAGATAGATAGATAGACAGACAGACAGACAGACAGACAGATTGATAGATAGATAGATAGATAGATAGATATATAGATAGATAGATGGATAGATAGATAGATAGATAGATAGATAGATAGATAGATAGATAGATAGATAGATAGATGGATAGATAGATAGATAGATAGATAGATAGATAGATAGATAGATAGATAGATAGATAGATAGATAGATAGATAGATAGATAGATAGATAGATAGATAGATGGATGGATAGATAGATAGATAGATAGATAGATAGATAGATAGATAGATAGATAGATAGATAGATAGATAGATAGATAGATAGATAGATAGATTCGTTTCGTTAATATACTACTATTTCTAGCATGTACAGAACTCTAAAAAATTCTTTCAACAAAAAGTTTGACTGCAGTTCGGACATAATTAGGTTAATCTGTTGATTCATCTTCTACTTGGCAATAGTATCCTTTCGGTTGTTACTGACGATGCGTCAAAGGCAGGTGACGTTGGTGTCGTACGCAAGGCGTGACCGCCGGTGGCCTTCTTTATTTCTATGCACGCATTGATCTCCTGATGAGCAAATATTTGTACAATAATTAGTGCGGACGAACATTATTATCATATCTACTATAAGACTTTCTGGGGAATGGGTTTTCTTTTATTTTCTAGTAAAGATGTGAAAGACCAAGTTGACACAACTGTTTAGGAAATGGGGGTTTTCTGTACTCTATGTCAATGCAGTGTTTGGCTTCCAAGTTTGTTCGTTTGTTTTGTATTTGCTGTGTGGTTGTGTCTATTATCTGCAAGCTTTAGCTCATTTTAGAAGTGTGTTTTTTTTCCCTTGATAATTGCGAATCCATTAATATTGGTCTTGTTCATTGTTTGTTGTTCAGATTTGTTCATGTCTCTGTCTTTGTCTAAGTGTTTCGAATGCTTTGTGTACGAGACATTGAAGCGCACGCAATAAAACTTCTATTGTGACCCGTGTAGACGAACATCCTTGGGAGTGTTTCTACGCTCACGTGGACACTCTTTTCAACTCACTTCCTGTATTCAGGATTGCAAATAATTGTAATGTGTCTGGACCAGTAGCACTCGTACATTTGTTTTAAGCCGGGCTGACCGCACAGCGTCGTACACATTCACAAGTGAAATTAAAAAAAACTAATTTAAGAAAAAAAAGAAGCTTATATTGGGTGAAGGAAGGGGGTCATCCAGTTTCTGCCATCTCGCAATATTGCATGGCTTATCTCCTCTTTTTCTCTAAAAAAAACATCATTAGTTAATGATTACTTTTATATGAACTAATTGGGTCTTTTGTTTTTGAATGATGTGCTATCATTGACAATGACTAGTTGTGTAACATGTCCACTTGATTCACAAAGTTGGAGATAGAACGTGTAATAGAATCCACCTAGACTGACAGACTGACTTAAAATAAGCTTTGTACCTCCATGTCTTACAGCCTTCTGTTCTCCCCTACCCCCTCTCCCTCAATGCCACCATACAAACAGTGTGTGCTTGAACCCAAACTCTTGGCGACTGCGGTTGCGGCTCATCGTCCAGTGAACTGGACCCCAGAGAGAAGAAAAACAAAACAAATAACGAGATGAAGGAAAAGAGCGCGCGAATGACGTCATTTTTCGGAGGTGTGGGGGTGGACATGGCGATGGGGGAGACATTTATCAAAAAAAAAAAATCTGGATAATCTTTCTAAGGTGAAGGTCAAACTGATGAATTTGAAGGAGAATAAAAAATAAAATACACACACACACACAAAACAAAACACTTCTCTTATTTCTGAAAGCTGACAGATACATTTTTTTTTTAATTTTATTTCTTAAATGCTTTAGAGAGAGAAATATTTTATCTGGGGAAAAAATAGCTTTTCCCTGGGTCAATCTAGTCATGCATTTTAATCAATGACTTAAACTCTGCCAAGCAATTCGTTTTCCTGTCTGATTTAGGCAACCCATTCCATGCTCTAATAGCACTAGGGAGAGGGAGTATTTGTACAAATTTGTTCTAGCATATGGGATGAGAAATGTGCCTTTATCTTTGTGTCTTTTCGAATATTTTATAAGGCTTTGTTTTTGTATTTGAAGATTGTGGTTCGGTTTTTTAATGTATATAATAACTGCTTTATTCTGTGTGACGTTGGGTAAAAATTGAGAAATCTTGACCGTGGACAGATCCTGATGAATATTGATGTTTGAAGTTATTGGCCTGCATTTTAATGTTTAAATATTTTCATCTTGATGTATATTTATATTGCATCGAATCAAGGGCAAACACTCCACGAAGGATCAAGATGAAGAGATGAGTGATGTTGATGTTCTTGACAACAGATGAGAAATAATGTTGTTATCTATGAGCTACTTTTAGCATTGGCCTGCAGGGTTCACTGCCTTCCACTAACATACAAGCTTCACTATTGCAGCCTACGCATGGGCGAAACATGACTTTTTTTTTCGGGCGCAAAAAAAATGTGTGTGTGTATGCGTGCGTGTGTGTGTACATAATTAATCTTTATTACACACTGACACTTCATTCTTTCGGAAGACGTTTATTGTACCCTAGAATAGGTTCTGTCCGTCCGTCCGTCCCGTTTAGATCTCGTAAACTAGAAAAGATATTGAAAATCCGATATCGTAATATTTTAGAGTATTTAGACCATTCAAAGTTTTTTTTATAAAAGTACACCACTTTTACAACTATTCACTATTAATAGTAACAAACACTTGAGGCTCTTTATTAGGGGAGACATTAGTATACCATATTTTTAACACATTTATGTAAACGGTTGTAGATTTCTGTCAAAAGTTGTTGTTTTTTTTTGTATTGTTAAGTTATGTAAATTCTGTTATACTAAGTACTATATTTACACACACAAAATTTTTACTATTTTTTTAAAAGAGAAAATCTATTTAGTATGCATACAAGTTAAACATAATTTTAAAACAACAATTAATAAGTAGTTTTGCATATTATTACATACACGCCGTGTTATGTACAGTACATAGAACCCAAAAAACAAAAATATTTTTTTTACGGAAATGCGTTATTGTTGAGGAATACGAGATTGGCCCTCTACAAAACAATTAGACCAGGTTCACATCTAACTTCACATTCACTTTCACCTATCCTATGGTCTGCTGGACCGCTGGGGCACCACACAAGATCTGTTAACCTTTTTCTCTCCATTATTTTCTGTCATTTGTCTTTGATAGAATTTCATTCTGATAATATTGAAATCTGCCTTTTTACCTGCCTGGGTGGACCACTTCAGGGTCCGATTTTCAGTTTGTGTTTCCACAAAACTGTCTTTGAAACCTTATTTTTTATTTTTGTTTTGTTTCATAGAAGTGGGGGATTTGACTGCAAAGCCCCCTGGTAGAGGGTTTGAAACTCGTTGGGGCTAGTGATAGTTTAGTGTCAAAATCTTACTTAAAATAAACAAAACCAATTTTAAAAATCAGTCACTAAGTTCCGATCCCGATCATTTTCGGGGGGGGGGAGGGGTTAACCCCAAGCCCCCCCCCCCGGGCTACGCACATGCGCCTTCGTCTTAACGTTCCTACAGGGTTCCCAATCTTGCCACTAACACAGGTAAAAGTACTCTGTCTTCTCGTTGTCTCCAAATAAGACAAATAAGAACGATAGTCTACAGAGACTACCAGGAATGTCTTCCACTTACAGGAATGACCATTTCCACAGTTTCCTCTCAAGACTTCTTCCTGACCAGACAGCATACACTGCTTCTCACCTGGTGACCACACTGGCAATGATCCTTTGTACGGTTCTAACGTATGTCCAGGTCTGTTTCTCTATCTATTCAGCCGGAATCAACAGTCCACCCTCTTGTTTCTACCTTCTGTTCATCACTCGTCTTTAACAGTGCACTGGTGCGCACCATATGCTTCAGCGTAGAGCAGAAATAGAAAAAAGTATATATGTGTGTGTGTGTGTGTGTGTGTGTGAGTGCATAAGTTCCAAACTATCTTTAGAGATGGTATTGAAAAAAAACACTAAAAAACGCATTCGACTTTTCGGCTGCCGGTCTTCAATAATTTGGTTGTTGGAGGCAGCGTATTTCACTTCGAGATCAAGGCAAAGAATGATGTGACTGTGTTATCAGAGGACCATCAGTGCTTAGCAGTGAAGCTGCGGTTTGGGAGATGGCCTTGACCTTTTGGAACATTAGTCTTCCGGTCAGTGTCTGACCTAAATAAAAACTCTATTTACTTAGCAGCGTGGGAAATGCCCAGTGTCAAGGGCAAAAACGCGGTAGTAGACTAGGGCTTTCTAATGTAGCAGGGAAATGCAGACGAATCAAAAGTTGGTAGAGGTGTCATCATTTCGATACATACAATTGGAAAGAACTTTTTAAAAGAACTAGAAATACTACAGTTTATCTTATATTCTTATCTTATCTATTACAGACGTTACATCAAAAAGAAAATAATTACGTCCTATGAATTTCATGTCTCAATCTAGTCATGCATGTCAATCAATGATTTTAACTCTGCAACTTCTCATACCAAAACCACTGCGCCTAAACAACTAGCGTCAAAGCGGCTGTACCGAAACGTCGTTTACCGCATTGCAGTGTTTTTATGTATTATTGCCACTTTAATTTGTAATCTTCTGTCCTGAAGTGACTCTAAACTTTGTGATTTTACTTACATCGTGACTGTAGTCATGTGTGATATTCAGCTCTATTTCGAGTTATAGTTTCTTTTTTAGCGGCCCCCTAAAAGGGAAAAGACGCTATTAGTTTTGTGCGAAATGTCTGTTCGTCTGTCCGTCCGTCCCGTTTAGATCTCGTAAACTACAAAAGATATTGAAAATCCGACATCACAATAATTTTGACCATTCAAAGTTCTGATGCAACGGCTACTTTTTTTTTTCTGAAAGCGAAAAATCTAACTTTTAAAATCAGTAATGCAAGCAGTTTTTTAAAGAGAAAAAGCTAATTAGTATGCATTATAAGTAAGACCTAGATTAAAACGAATAGTAATTTTGTAAACCTCATTTTTTGTTCCAATTTTTTATAAATTATTTTAAGCATTTGAATAAGAGATTAAGCCTTTTCAAAACAATTCGATCAATTATAAGACTTCAGTTAGGCCAGGAGAGGCGCGGTAGCTGAGCGGTAAAGCGCTTGGCTTCCGAACAGGGGGCCCCGGATTCGTATCCTGGTGAAGACTGAGATTTTCAACTTCGGAATCCTTAGGCGCCTCTGAGTCCACCCAGGTCCAATGGGTACCTGATATTAGTTGGGGAAAAGTAAAGGCGGTTGGTCGTTGTGATGGCTACATGACACCCTCGTTAACCGTAGGCCACAAAAACAGATGACCTTTACATCATCTGCCCTATAGACCACAAGGTCTGAAAGGGGAACTGGTTAGGCCAGGTTCACATCTAACTTTGCATTCACTTGCACCTATCCTTTGATCTGCTGTACCGTTGGGGCACTACACAAGATCTGTAAACCTTCTTTCTCCATTCTAATCTCCTATTTGTCTTTGATATAATTTCATTTGGATGTTCTTTCTGAAAATATTGAAGCCTGCCTGGGTGGACCACTTCGAGGGCCGATTTTGAGTTTGTGTTTCCACACAAACTGTCTATGTAACCTTGTATTTTCTTGAGTTTAAGCGTCCCCAAAAAAATGATAGAAAATGTTGACTGATAGAAGATGTCGACTGATAAAAGATGTTGACTGATAGAAGATGTTGACTGATAGAAGATGTTGACTGATAGAAGATGTCGACTGATAGAAGATGTCGACTGATAGAAGATGTTGAATGATAGAAGATGTTGACTGATAGAAGATGTTGACTGATAGAAGATGTTGACTGATAGAAGATGTCGACTGATAGAAGATGTCGACTGATAGAAGATGTCGACTGATAGAAGATGTCGACTGATAGAAGATGTTGAATGATAGAAGATGTCGATTGATAGAAGATGTTGACTGATAGAAGATGTTGACTGATAGAAGATGTTGACTGATAGAAGATGTTGACTGATAGAAGATGTTGACTGATAGAAGATGTCGACTGATAGAAGATGTCGACTGATAGAAGATGTTGAATGATAGAAGATGTTGACTGATAGAAGATGTCGACTGATAGAAGATGTTGACTGATAGAAGATGTCGACTGATAGAAGATGTCGACTGATAGAAGATGTTGAATGATAGAAGATGTTGACTGATAGAAGATGTTGACTGATAGAAGATGTTGACTGATAGAAGATGTCGACTAATAGAAGATGTCGACTGATAGAAGATGTCGACTGATAGAAGATGTCGACTGATAGAAGATGTTGAATGATAGAAGATGTCGATTGATAGAAGATGTTGACTGATAGAAGATGTTGACTGATAGAAGATGTTGACTGATAGAAGATGTTGACTGATAGAAGATGTTGACTGATAGAAGATGTCGACTGATAGAAGATGTCGACTGATAGAAGATGTTGAATGATAGAAGATGTTGACTGATAGAAGATGTTGACTGATAGAAGATGTTGACTGATAGAAGATGTCGACTGATAGAAGATGTCGACTGATAGAAGATGTCGACTGATAGAAGATGTCGACTGATAGAAGATGTTGAATGATAGAAGATGTCGATTGATAGAAGATGTTGACTGATAGAAGATGTTGACTGATAGAAGATGTTGACTGATAGAAGATGTTGACTGATAGAAGATGTTGACTGATAGAAGATGTCGACTGATAGAAGATGTCGACTGATAGAAGATGTTGAATGATAGAAGATGTTGACTGATAGAAGATGTTGACTGATAGAAGATGTTGACTGATAGAAGATGTCGACTGATAGAAGATGTCGACTGATAGAAAATGTTGACTGATAGAAGATGTCGACTGATAAAAGATGTTGACTGATAGAAGATGTTGACTGATAGAAGATGTTGACTGATAGAAGATGTCGACTGATAGAAGATGTCGACTGATAGAAGATGTTGAATGATAGAAGATGTTGACTGATAGAAGATGTTGACTGATAGAAGATGTTGACTGATAGAAGATGTCGACTGATAGAAGATGTCGACTGATAGAAGATGTCGACTGATAGAAGATGTCGACTGATAGAAGATGTTGAATGATAGAAGATGTCGATTGATAGAAGATGTTGACTGATAGAAGATGTTGACTGATAGAAGATGTTGACTGATAGAAGATGTTGACTGATAGAAGATGTTGACTGATAGAAGATGTTGACTGATAGAAGATGTTGACTGATAGAAGATGTCGACTGATAGAAGATGTCGACTGATAGAAGATGTTGAATGATAGAAGATGTTGACTGATAGAAGATGTTGACTGATAGAAGATGTTGACTGATAGAAGATGTCGACTGATAGAAGATGTCGACTGATAGAAGATGTCGACTGATAGAAGATGTCGACTGATAGAAGATGTTGAATGATAGAAGATGTCGATTGATAGAAGATGTTGACTGATAGAAGATGTTGACTGATAGAAGATGTTGACTGATAGAAGATGTTGACTGATAGAAGATGTTGACTGATAGAAGATGTCGACTGATAGAAGATGTCGACTGATAGAGACTGATAGAAGATGTTGACTGATAGAAGATGTCGACTGATAGAAGATGTCGACTGATAGAAGATGTTGACTGATAGAAGATGTTGACTGATAGAAGATGTTGACTGATAGAAGATGTTGACTGATAAAAGATGTTGACTGATAGAAGATGTTGACTGATAGAAGATGTTGACTGATAGAAGATGTTGACTGATAGAAGATGTTGACTGATAGAAGATGTTGACTGATAGAAGATGTTGACTGATAGAAGATGTTGACTGATAGAAGATGTTGACTGATAGAAGATGTCGACTGATAGAAGATGTCGACTGATAGAAGATGTTGACTGATAGAAGATGTTGACTGATAGAAGATGTCGACTGATAGAAGATGTCGACTGATAGAAGATGTTGACTGATAGAAGATGTTGACTGATAGAAGATGTTGACTGATAGAAGATGTTGACTGATAAAAGATGTTGACTGATAGAAGATGTTGACTGATAGAAGATGTTGACTGATAGAAGATGTTGACTGATAGAAGATGTTGACTGATAGAAGATGTTGACTGATAGAAGATGTTGACTGATAGAAGATGTTGACTGATAGAAGATGTTGACTGATAGAAGATGTCGACTGATAGAAGATGTCGACTGATAGAAGATGTTGACTGATAGAAGATGTTGACTGATAGAAGATGTTGACTGATAGAAGATGTTGACTGATAAAAGATGTTGACTGATAGAAGATGTCGACTGATAGAAGATGTCGACTGATAGAAGATGTCGACTGATAGAAGATGTCGACTGATAGAAGATGTTGACTGATAGAAGATGTTGACTGATAAAAGATGTTGACTGATAGAAGATGTCGACTGATAGAAGATGTCGACTGATAGAAGATGTCGACTGATAGAAGATGTTGAATGATAGAAGATGTCGATTGATAGAAGATCTCGACTGATAGAAGATGTCGACTGATAGAAGATGTTGAATGATAGAAGATGTCGATTGATAGAAGATGTTGACTGATAGAAGATGTTGACTGATAGAAGATGTTGACTGATAGAAGATGTTGACTGATAGAAGATGTTGACTGATAAAAGATGTTGACTGATAGAAGATGTCGACTGATAGAAGATGTCGACTGATAGAAGATGTCGACTGATAGAAGATGTTGACTGATAGAAGATGTTGACTGATAAAAGATGTTGACTGATAGAAGATGTTGACTGATAGAAGATGTTGACTGATAGAAGAAAAACGTTACTCTCGCGTGTTGTGGAGTAGCAACTATTTACCTTTTACGAGTTGCGCTACTGTTTGCATCAGGAACTTAGTGCCTGGGATGTCAGCGAACCAGTAAACTGTTCATATATTGACGGAAGTTGAGGGTCATCTGCTCAGATGGTCAATTTCATTTTTAACTTTTTTGTTTACGATGACGGTAGAGTATTGTGGGTATGGCTTTGCTTTAAAAATAATAATTCAACTTTACCCCATGGATTTCATTTTGAAATATTTTGTTAAATACAAATACTAACTCACACTAATACATAAAACTATAAACACACACACACTAAACTCCGACAATTGTGCACACATTACTATTTATAGACAAATGTTACACAAAAATAGCAAGTCTAGACATTTGGTTAGGTGTAGAATTGATTTGGCTAGGTGTAGAATTGATTTGGCTAGGTGTAGAATTGATTTGGCTAGGTGTAGAATTGATTTGGCTAGGTGTAGAATTGATTTGGCTAGGTGTAGAATTGATTTGGCTAGGTGTAGAATTGATTTGGCTAGGTGTAGAATTGATTTGGCTAGGTGTAGAATTGATTTGGCTAGGTGTAGAATTGATTTGGCTAGGTGTAGAATTGATTTGGCTAGGTGTAGAATTGTTTTGGCTATGTGTAGAATTGATTTGGCTAGGTGTAGAATTGATTTGGCTAGGTGTAGAATTGATTTGGCTAGGTGTAGAATTGATTTGGCTAGGTTTAGAATTAATTTGGCTAGGTGTAGGATTATTTCGTTTATTATTTTTTTATTTTTTTGGGCAACTCTAAAATTTTGTGTTTCAAGTTGTTTTATTACTATTATTATTATTGTTTTATTTTATATTCATGTGTCCCTTGTAAAGTTCCCCTTTCAGATATTGTGGTCTATAGGACAGATGATGTAAAGGTCATCTGTTTTTGTGGCCTACGGTTTACGAGGGTGTCATGTGGCCAGCACAACGTCCAACCGCCTTTACAGTTCCCCAACTAATGTCAGGTACCCATTAGAGCTGGGTGGACTCAGAGGTGCCCGAAGATCCAGAAATCCCTTAGCAACTATTATTATGTCCACCTATATACATATACTGTCACAAACATACAGGATATCACATGACCTTCCAAAAAGAAAAAAAAAGCTAATGTTTTTTTCTCAATTACAGGTGAAAATATGAAGACTTTTTCGGAGTTTTAATTTTCATCAAAATTGTCTATACGATATATTACATACTGTTTTTTGAAATATAATATATTATTCTCTTATGCTACGTGTTGACGCTTCTGACACCATGTTGTTACTACTGAGAACTGCATTTATGTAGTTTAATAAACACAAGAATTAATTCATAAGCAGGAGTAGACATTAAGGGTCTCGGTTTATGTGGCATCAGGACTCCCATTTGTCAGAAAACAAAAAAATAATTACGAAATATAATGCGTGTTATCACAATCATTCTCTACCAGGATCAAGATTTATGATTCTAATTATTGATATTATTAATATTATCAATACTATCACTGGGCTATAATTCTTATTATGGTTAAAAAATAAAACGTATTGTCTTTTTCTGGCATTGCAAGAATCAAGGAGTGTTCTAAGGAAACAGTTTCGTGTAGTCACCTTGATTGTGTCCACTGAACATGTTTCTGATGATGTGGCAGGTCTGTGGTCATACCGTTCTCTGACAGGTAACGATGATCTTTCTTGGAATGTTCATGCCCTCAAAGAGGTCTCCAAGTTCTGTTGTCAACATTCATTCAGTTGTCATCACCCCGTCAGTTGTCAGCCTCCTTAGGCTGATATCAGATCGGGTTTTTCTTCTTTGTTTGTATTGATAGTTCTTTACTTGTTTATTTCATTTGTTAGTATGTAATAACACAGCAGTACTGCAATGTCAATAACAATGGCGGATTATTTATTTGAGAGCTTTATTTATTATTATTATTATTATTATTATTATTATTATTATTTAATTCATGTTTCAGCTTCCATGGCGCTACATTGATTAAGATTCGTTAAAAAGGAAACACTCGTTGGATTAAAAATTAATAATAATAATAACTACAATGAATTTTATTTCTCTTTAACGAAACTCGACCCTGGCAGTGCCACAGAATGAATTTTCGTTCGTTTCTAGCATAATAATAATAATCCCCTGTTGGTGTCAAACTTCACTAATACAAAACTCTTGAATAAAGATTGTATACTTCTGCTCAAACAAAATTAAATTGACTGTAATTAACCAATGTTAAATATCAATGTAAAAATTATGAAATTACATAATATTTTAGCAACATAGCAATGAAACACAGGGTCCTTAATACATGTTAACAAACATCGTTCTGTGTCTCGTCTGCGATCTGCACTCTATCATCTGCAGTTCACCCACTTACATCCAGTCGTCTGCTTACATCCAGTCGTCTGCCTATATCAAATTGTCTGCCTAAATCCAGTTGTCTGCCTAAATCCAGTTGTCTGCCTAAATCCAGTTGTCTGCCTAAATCAACTCGTCTGCTTACATTCAGTCGTCTGCTTACATCCTACTTAAGCTTACAGTATAAAAACAAACACGCACACACACTCCGACTATCCACTGGGAAATTTTCTGATGATATGGCATGTCTGCAGCAGTAGCGGGTAATGAAAATCTTCCAAGGAGTGTTCAGTGTTTCTAAGTGGTCTGATAGGTCAGTGTCACCATACCTTCGGCTTATACTAAAACTGAAAGTAATTTTAGGTAGGCCTACATCCACTGTTACTAAATCTTCAAGCTAAGATTATTTTGTTCTTTTATAATTTTTGTGTTGTTGATAACCGCAGAGCCAGCCTTAGGTAATTGGAAGACCTAGACAAAGTGAATTGGGTGAGACCCCAAAGAACAAAGGAAAAACAAAATAATAGCCAAAACATAAAATTTCGCAATTTCTATCAAACTTATTGGCTCCAAAACTATTGGGCACACGTTTCGCTGTTTCTATCAAACTTATTGGCTCCAACACTATTGGGCACACGTTTCGCTGTTTCTATCAAACTTATTGGCTCCAACACTATTGGGCACACGTTTCGCTGTTTCTATCAAACTTATTGGCTCCAACACTATTGGGCACAAGTTTCGCTTTTTCTATCAAACTTATTGGCTCCAACACTATTGGGCACACGTTTCGCTGTTTCTATCAAACTTATTGGCTCCAACACTATTGGGCACACGTTTCGCTGTTTCTATCAAACTTATTGGCTCCAACACTATTGGGCACACGTTTCGCTGTTTCTATCAAACTTATTGGCTCCAACACTATTGGGCACACGTTTCGCTGTTTCTATCAAACTTATTGGCTCCAAAACTATTGGGCACAGGTTTCGCTTTTTCTATCAAACTTCTTGGCTCCAACACTATTGGGCACACGTTTCGCTGTTTCTATCAAACTTATTGGCTCCAACACTATTGGGCACACGTTTCGCTGTTTCTATCAAACTTATTGGCTCCAACACTATTGGGCACACGTTTCGCTGTTTCTATCAAACTTATTGGCTCCAACACTATTGGGCACACGTTTCGCTGTTTCTATCAAACTTACTGGCTCAAAAACTATTGGGCACACGTTTTGCTGTTTCTATCAAACTTATTGGTTCCAACACTATTGGGCACACGTTTCGCTGTTTCTATCAAACTTATTGACTCCAACACTATTGGGCACACGTTTCGCTGTTTCTATCAAACTTATTGTCTCCAACACTATTGGGCACACGTTTCGCTGTTTCTATCAAACTTATTGGCTCCAACACTATTGGGCACACGTTTCGCTGTTTCTATCAAACTTATTGGCTCCAACACTATTGGGCACACGTTTCGCAGTTTCTATCAAACTTATTGGCTCCAACACTATTGGGCACACGTTTCGCTGTTTCTATCAAACTTATTGGCTCCAACACTATTGGGCACACGTTTCGCTGTTTCTATCAAACTTATTGGCTCCAACACTATTGGCCGCACGTCTCGCTGTTTCTATCAAACTTATTGGCTCCAACACTAATGGGCACACGTTTCGCTGTTTCTATCAAACTTATTGGCTCCAACACTATTGGGCACACGTTTCGCTATTTCTATCAAACTTATTGGCTCCAATACTATTGGACACACGTTTCGCTGTTTCTATCAAACTTATTGGCTCCAACACTATTGGGCACACGTTTCGCTGTTTCTATCAAACTTATTGGCTCCAACACTATTGGGCACACGTTTCGCTGTTTCTATCAAACTTATTGGCTCCAACACTATTGGGCACACGTTTCGCTGTTTCTATCAAACTTATTGGCTCCAACACTATTGGCCGCACGTCTCGCTGTTTCTATCAAACTTATTGGCTCCAACACTAATGGGCACACGTTTCGCTGTTTCTATCAAACTTATTGGCTCCAACACTATTGGGCACACGTTTCGCTATTTCTATCAAACTTATTGGCTCCAACACTATTGGACACACGTTTCGCTGTTTCTATCAAACTTATTGGCTCCAACACTATTGGGCACACGTTTCGCTGTTTCTATCAAACTTATTGACTCCAACACTATTGGGCACACGTTTCGCTGTTTCTATCAAACTTATTGGCTCCAACACTATTGGGCACACGTTTCGCTGTTTCTATCAAACTTATTGGCTCCAACACTATTGGGCACACGTTTCGCTGTTTCTATCAAACTTATTGGCTCCAACACTATTGGGCACACGTTTCGCTGTTTCTATCAAACTTATTGGCTCCAACACTATTGGCCGCAAGTCTTACTGTTTCTATCAAACTTATTGGCTCCAACACTATTGGCCGCACGTCTCGCATTTTCTATCAAACTTATTGGCTCCAACACAATTGGGCATACGTTTCGCTGTTTCTATAAAACTTATTCGCTCCAACACTATTGGGCACACGTTTTCGCTGTTTCTATCAAACTTATTGGCTCCATCACTATTGGGCACACGTTTCGCTGTTTCTATCAAACTTATTGGCTCCAACACTATTGGGCACACGTTTCGCTGTTTCTATCAAACTTATTGGCTCCAACACTATTGGGCACACGTTTCGCTGTTTCTATCGAACTTATTGGCTCCAACACTATTGGGCACACGTTTCGCTGTTTCTATCAAACTTATTGGCTCCAACACTATTGGGCACACGTTTCGCTGTTTCTATCAAACTTATTGGCTCCAACACTATTGGGCACACGTTTCGCAGTTTCTATCAAACTTATTGGCTCCAACACTATTGGGCACACGTTTCGCTGTTTCTATCAAACTTATTGGCTCCAACATTATTGGGCACAAGTTTCGCTTTTTCTATCAAACTTATTGGCTCCAACACTATTGGGCACACGTTTCGCTGTTTCTATCAAACTTATTGGCTCCAACACTATTGGGCACACGTTTCGCTGTTTCTATCAAACTTATTGGCTCCAACACTATTGGGCACACGTTTCGCTGTTTCTATCAAACTTACTGGCTCCAAAACTATTGGGCACACGTTTTGCTGTTTCTATCAAACTTATTGGTTCCAACACTATTGGGCACACGTTTCGCTGTTTCTATCAAACTTATTGGCTCCAACACTATTGGGCACACGTTTCGCTGTTTCTATCAAACTTATTGACTCCAACACTATTGGGCACACGTTTCGCTGTTTCTATCAAACTTATTGTCTCCAACACTATTAGGCACACGTTTCGCTGTTTCTATCAAACTTATTGGCTCCAACACTATTGGGCACACGTTTCGCTGTTTCTATCAAACTTATTGGCTCCAACACTATTGGGCACACGTTTCGCAGTTTCTATCAAACTTATTGGCTCCAACACTATTGGGCACACGTTTCGCTGTTTCTATCAAACTTATTGGCTCCAACACTATTGGGCACACGTTTCGCTGTTTCTATCAAACTTATTGGCTCCAACACTATTGGCCGCACGTCTCGCTGTTTCTATCAAACTTATTGGCTCCAACACTAATGGGCACACGTTTCGCTGTTTCTATCAAACTTATTGGCTCCAACACTATTGGGCACACGTTTCGCTATTTCTATCAAACTTATTGGCTCCAATACTATTGGACACACGTTTCGCTGTTTCTATCAAACTTATTGGCTCCAACACTATTGGGCACACGTTTCGCTGTTTCTATCAAACTTATTGGCTCCAACACTATTGGGCACACGTTTCGCTGTTTCTATCAAACTTATTGGCTCCAACACTATTGGGCACACGTTTCGCTGTTTCTATCAAACTTATTGGCTCCAACACTATTGGCCGCACGTCTCGCTGTTTCTATCAAACTTATTGGCTCCAACACTAATGGGCACACGTTTCGCTGTTTCTATCAAACTTATTGGCTCCAACACTATTGGGCACACGTTTCGCTATTTCTATCAAACTTATTGGCTCCAACACTATTGGACACACGTTTCGCTGTTTCTATCAAACTTATTGGCTCCAACACTATTGGGCACACGTTTCGCTGTTTCTATCAAACTTATTGACTCCAACACTATTGGGCACACGTTTCGCTGTTTCTGTCAAACTTATTGGCTCCAACACTATTGGGCACACGTTTCGCTGTTTCTATCAAACTTATTGGCTCCAACACTATTGGGCACACGTTTCGCTGTTTCTATCAAACTTATTGGCTCCAACACTATTGGGCACACGTTTCGCTGTTTCTATCAAACTTATTGGCTCCAACACTATTGGCCGCAAGTCTTACTGTTTCTATCAAACTTATTGGCTCCAACACTTTTGGGCACACGTTTCGCTGTTTCTATCAAACTTATTGGCTCCAACACTATTGGGCACACGTTTCGCTGTTTCTATCAAACTTATTGGCTCCAACACTATTGGGCACACGTTTCGCTGTTTCTATCAAACTTATTGGCTCCAACACTATTGGGCACACGTTTCGCTGTTTCTATCAAACTTTTTATTACCAACACTATTGGGCACACGTTTCGCTGTTTCTATCAAACTTATTGGCTTCAACACTATTGGGCACACGTTTCGCTGTTTCTATCAAACTTATTGGCTCCAACACTATTGCGCACACGTTTCGCTGTTTCTATCAAACTTATTGGTTCCAACACTATTGGGCACACGTTTCGCTGTTTCTATCAAACCTATTGGCTCCAACACTATTGGGCAGACGTTTCGCTGTTTCTATCAAACTTATTGGCTCCAACACTATTGGGCACACGTTTCGCTGTTTCTATCAAACTTATTGGCTCCAACACTAATGGGCACACGTTTCGCTGTTTCTATCAAACTTATTGGCTCCAACACTATTGGGCACACGTTTCGCTGTTTCTATCAAACTTATTGGCTCCAACACTTTTGGGCACACGTTTCGCTGTTTCTATCAAACTTATTGGCTCCAACACTATTGGGCACACGTTTCGCTGTTTCTATCAAACTTATTGGCTCCAACACTATTGGGCACACGTTTCGCTGTTTCTATCAAACTTATTGGCTCCAACACTATTGGGCACACGTTTCGCTGTTTCTATCAAACTTTTTATTACCAACACTATTGGGCACATTTTTCGCTGTTTCTATCAAACTTATTGGCTCCAACACTATTGGGCACACGTTTCGCTGTTTCTATCAAACTTATTGGCTCCAACACTATTGGGCACACGTTTCGCTGTTTCTATCAAACTTATTGGCTCCAACACTATTGGGCACACGTTTTGCTGTTTCTATCAAACTTATTGGCTCCAACACTATTGGGCACACGTTTCGCTGTTTCTATCAAACTTATTGGCTCCAACACTATTGGGCACACGTTTCGCTGTTTCTATCAAACTTATTGGCTCCAACACTATTGGGCACACGTTTCGCTGTTTCTATCAAACTTTTTATTACCAACACTATTGGGCACACGTTTCGCTTTTTCTATCAAACTTATTGGCTCCAACACTATTGGGCACACGTTTCGCTGTTTCTATCAAACTTATTGGCTCCAACACTTTTGGGCACACGTTTCGCTGTTTCTATCAAACTTATTGGCTCCAACACTATTGGGCACATGTTTCGCTGTTTCTATCAAACTTATTGGCTCCAACACTTTTGGGCACACGTTTCGCTGTTTCTATTAAACTTATTGGCTCCAACACTATTGGGCACACGTTTCGCTGTTTCTATCAAACTTATTGGCTCCAACACTATTGGGCACACGTTTCGCTGTTTCTATCAAACTTATTGGCTCCAACACTATTGGGCACACGTTTCGCTGTTTCTATCAAACTTATTGGCTCCAACACTATTGGGCACACGTTTCGCTGTTTCTATCAAACTTATTGGCTCCAACACTATTGGGCACACGTTTCGCTGTTTCTATCAAACTTATTGGCTCCAACACTATTGGGCACACGTTTTGCTGTTTCTATCAAACTTATTGGCTCCAACACTATTGGGCACACGTTTCGCTGTTTCTATCAAACTTTTTGGCTCCAACACTATTGGGCACACGTTTCGCTGTTTCTATCAAACTTATTGGCTCCAACACTATTGGGCACACGTTTCGCTGTTTCTATCAAACTTATTGGCTCCAACACTATTGGGCACACGTTTCGCTGTTTCTATCAAACTTATTGGCTCCAACACTATTGGCCGCAAGTCTTACTGTTTCTATCAAACTTATTGGCTCCAACACTTTTGGGCTTACGTTTCGCTGTTTCTATCAAACTTATTGGCTCCAACACTATTGGGCACACGTTTCGCTGTTTCTATCAAACTTATTGGCTCCAACACTATTGGGCACACGTTTCGCTGTTTCTATCAAACTTATTGGCTCCAACACTATTGGGCACACGTTTCGCTGTTTCTATCAAACTTATTGGCTCCAACACTATTGGGCACACGTTTCGCTGTTTCTATCAAACTTTTTATTACCAACACTATTGGGCACACGTTTCGCTGTTTCTATCAAACTTATTGGCTTCAACACTATTGGGCACACGTTTCGCTGTTTCTATCAAACTTATTGGCTCCAACACAATTGCGCACACGTTTCGCTGTTTCTATCAAACTTACTGGCTCCAAAACTATTGGGCACACGTTTTGCTGTTTCTATCAAACTTATTGGTTCCAACACTATTGGGCACACGTTTCGCTGTTTCTATCAAACTTATTGGCTCCAACACTATTGGGCACACGTTTCGCTGTTTCTATCAAACTTATTGACTCCAACACTATTGGGCACACGTTTCGCTGTTTCTATCAAACTTATTGTCTCCAACACTATTAGGCACACGTTTCGCTGTTTCTATCAAACTTATTGGCTCCAACACTATTGGGCACACGTTTCGCTGTTTCTATCAAACTTATTGGCTCCAACACTATTGGGCACACGTTTCGCAGTTTCTATCAAACTTATTGGCTCCAACACTATTGGGCACACGTTTCGCTGTTTCTATCAAACTTATTGGCTCCAACACTATTGGGCACACGTTTCGCTGTTTCTATCAAACTTATTGGCTCCAACACTATTGGCCGCACGTCTCGCTGTTTCTATCAAACTTATTGGCTCCAACACTAATGGGCACACGTTTCGCTGTTTCTATCAAACTTATTGGCTCCAACACTATTGGGCACACGTTTCGCTATTTCTATCAAACTTATTGGCTCCAATACTATTGGACACACGTTTCGCTGTTTCTATCAAACTTATTGGCTCCAACACTATTGGGCACACGTTTCGCTGTTTCTATCAAACTTATTGGCTCCAACACTATTGGGCACACGTTTCGCTGTTTCTATCAAACTTATTGGCTCCAACACTATTGGGCACACGTTTCGCTGTTTCTATCAAACTTATTGGCTCCAACACTATTGGCCGCACGTCTCGCTGTTTCTATCAAACTTATTGGCTCCAACACTAATGGGCACACGTTTCGCTGTTTCTATCAAACTTATTGGCTCCAACACTATTGGGCACACGTTTCGCTATTTCTATCAAACTTATTGGCTCCAACACTATTGGACACACGTTTCGCTGTTTCTATCAAACTTATTGGCTCCAACACTATTGGGCACACGTTTCGCTGTTTCTATCAAACTTTTTGACTCCAACACTATTGGGCACACGTTTCGCTGTTTCTGTCAAACTTATTGGCTCCAACACTATTGGGCACACGTTTCGCTGTTTCTATCAAACTTATTGGCTCCAACACTATTGGGCACACGTTTCGCTGTTTCTATCAAACTTATTGGCTCCAACACTATTGGGCACACGTTTCGCTGTTTCTATCAAACTTATTGGCTCCAACACTATTGGCCGCAAGTCTTACTGTTTCTATCAAACTTATTGGCTCCAACACTTTTGGGCACACGTTTCGCTGTTTCTATCAAACTTATTGGCTCCAACACTATTGGGCACACGTTTCGCTGTTTCTATCAAACTTATTGGCTCCAACACTATTGGGCACACGTTTCGCTGTTTCTATCAAACTTATTGGCTCCAACACTATTGGGCACACGTTTCGCTGTTTCTATCAAACTTTTTATTACCAACACTATTGGGCACACGTTTCGCTGTTTCTATCAAACTTATTGGCTTCAACACTATTGGGCACACGTTTCGCTGTTTCTATCAAACTTATTGGCTCCAACACTATTGCGCACACGTTTCGCTGTTTCTATCAAACTTATTGGTTCCAACACTATTGGGCACACGTTTCGCTGTTTCTATCAAACCTATTGGCTCCAACACTATTGGGCAGACGTTTCGCTGTTTCTATCAAACTTATTGGCTCCAACACTATTGGGCACACGTTTCGCTGTTTCTATCAAACTTATTGGCTCCAACACTAATGGGCACACGTTTCGCTGTTTCTATCAAACTTATTGGCTCCAACACTATTGGGCACACGTTTCGCTGTTTCTATCAAACTTATTGGCTCCAACACTTTTGGGCACACGTTTCGCTGTTTCTATCAAACTTATTGGCTCCAACACTATTGGGCACACGTTTCGCTGTTTCTATCAAACTTATTGGCTCCAACACTATTGGGCACACGTTTCGCTGTTTCTATCAAACTTATTGGCTCCAACACTATTGGGCACACGTTTCGCTGTTTCTATCAAACTTTTTATTACCAACACTATTGGGCACATTTTTCGCTGTTTCTATCAAACTTATTGGCTCCAACACTATTGGGCACACGTTTCGCTGTTTCTATCAAACTTATTGGCTCCAACACTATTGGGCACACGTTTCGCTGTTTCTATCAAACTTATTGGCTCCAACACTATTGGGCACACGTTTTGCTGTTTCTATCAAACTTATTGGCTCCAACACTATTGGGCACACGTTTCGCTGTTTCTATCAAACTTATTGGCTCCAACACTATTGGGCACACGTTTCGCTGTTTCTATCAAACTTATTGGCTCCAACACTATTGGGCACACGTTTCGCTGTTTCTATCAAACTTTTTATTACCAACACTATTGGGCACACGTTTCGCTTTTTCTATCAAACTTATTGGCTCCAACACTATTGGGCACACGTTTCGCTGTTTCTATCAAACTTATTGGCTCCAACACTTTTGGGCACACGTTTCGCTGTTTCTATCAAACTTATTGGCTCCAACACTATTGGGCACATGTTTCGCTGTTTCTATCAAACTTATTGGCTCCAACACTTTTGGGCACACGTTTCGCTGTTTCTATTAAACTTATTGGCTCCAACACTATTGGGCACACGTTTCGCTGTTTCTATCAAACTTATTGGCTCCAACACTATTGGGCACACGTTTCGCTGTTTCTATCAAACTTATTGGCTCCAACACTATTGGGCACACGTTTCGCTGTTTCTATCAAACTTATTGGCTCCAACACTATTGGGCACACGTTTCGCTGTTTCTATCAAACTTATTGGCTCCAACACTATTGGGCACACGTTTCGCTGTTTCTATCAAACTTATTGGCTCCAACACTATTGGGCACACGTTTTGCTGTTTCTATCAAACTTATTGGCTCCAACACTATTGGGCACACGTTTCGCTGTTTCTATCAAACTTTTTGGCTCCAACACTATTGGGCACACGTTTCGCTGTTTCTATCAAACTTATTGGCTCCAACACTATTGGGCACACGTTTCGCTGTTTCTATCAAACTTATTGGCTCCAACACTATTGGGCACACGTTTCGCTGTTTCTATCAAACTTATTGGCTCCAACACTATTGGCCGCAAGTCTTACTGTTTCTATCAAACTTATTGGCTCCAACACTTTTGGGCTTACGTTTCGCTGTTTCTATCAAACTTATTGGCTCCAACACTATTGGGCACACGTTTCGCTGTTTCTATCAAACTTATTGGCTCCAACACTATTGGGCACACGTTTCGCTGTTTCTATCAAACTTATTGGCTCCAACACTATTGGGCACACGTTTCGCTGTTTCTATCAAACTTATTGGCTCCAACACTATTGGGCACACGTTTCGCTGTTTCTATCAAACTTTTTATTACCAACACTATTGGGCACACGTTTCGCTGTTTCTATCAAACTTATTGGCTTCAACACTATTGGGCACACGTTTCGCTGTTTCTATCAAACTTATTGGCTCCAACACAATTGCGCACACGTTTCGCTGTTTCTATCAAACTTATTGGCTCCAACACTATTGGGCACACGTTTCGCTGTTTCTATCAAACCTATTGGCTCCAACACTATTGGGCAGACGTTTCGCTGTTTCTATCAAACTTATTGGCTCCAACACTATTGGGCACACGTTTCGCTGTTTCTATCAAACTTATTGGCTCCAACACTAATGGGCACACGTTTTGCTGTTTCTATCAATTTTATTGGCTCCAACACTATTGGGCACACGTTTCGCTGTTTCTATCAAACTTATTGGCTCCAACACTTTTGGGCAAACGTTTCGCTGTTTCTATCAAACTTATTGGCTCCAACACTATTGGGCACACGTTTCGCTGTTTCTATCAAACTTATTGGCTCCAACACTATTGGGCACACGTTTCGCTGTTTCTATCAAACTTATTGGCTCCAACACTATTGGGCACACGTTTCGCTGTTTCTATCAAACTTTTTATTACCAACACTATTGGGCACACGTTTCGCTGTTTCTATCAAACTTATTGGCTCCAACACTATTGGGCACACGTTTCGCTGTTTCTATCAAACTTATTGGCTCCAACACTATTGGGCACACGTTTCGCTGTTTCTATCAAACTTATTGGCTCCAACACTATTGGGCACACGTTTTGCTGTTTCTATCAAACTTATTGGCTCCAACACTATTGGGCACACGTTTCGCTGTTTCTATCAAACTTATTGGCTCCAACACTATTGGGCACACGTTTCGCTGTTTCTATCAAACTTATTGGCTCCAACACTATTGGGCACACGTTTCGCTGTTTCTATCAAACTTTCTATTACCAACACTATTGGGCACACGTTTCGCTATTGGCTCCAACACTATTGGGCACACGTTTCGCTGTTTCTATCAAACGTATTGGCTCCAACACTATTGGGCACACGTTTCGCTGTTTCTATCAAACGTATTGGCTCCAACACTATTGGGCACACGTTTCGCTGTTTCTATCAAACGTATTGGCTCCAACACTATTGGGCACACGTTTCGATGTTTCTATCAAACGTATTGGCTCCAACACTATTGGGCACACGTTTCGCTGTTTCTATCAAACTTATTGGCTCCAACACTATTGGGCACACGTTTCGCTGTTTCTATCAAACGTATTGGCTCCAACACTATTGGGCACACGTTTCGCTGTTTCTATCAAACGTATTGGCTCCAACACTATTGGGCACACATTTCGCTGTTTCTATCAAACTTATTGGCTCCAACGCTATTGGGCACACGTTTCGCTGTTTCTATCAAACTTATTGGCTCCAACACTATTGGGCACACGTTTCGCTTTTTCTATCAAACTTATTGGCTCCAACACTATTGGGCACACGTTTCGCTGTTTCTATCAAACTTGTTGGCTCCAACACTATTGGGCACACGTTTCGCTGTTTCTATCAAACTTATTGGCTCCAACACTATTGGGCACACGTTTCGCTGTTTTTTCTCTAAAGAAATTTGTTTTGAGTCCTATGCGAAGCTTTCACCAATCGGAGGCCCTATGCGGCGGCTTGCTTTGGCTATGCCTAAGGCCGACCCTAATTAACGTTATGGGATAATGGCAGTGCAGAGCTGAATGGTACTTTTTTTTTAAACTTCCGTCGCTCCGCTCTAACCCTAACCCTAACCCTAACCTGATTACATTGTGACATTAACCTTATCTTAGTAGTCATAATTTCGGGCATCACCCAGTGCTACTTTCTATATGCATATATTGTCTTCTTAAAAAAAACAACTTTCTTTTACTGTTACGAATCATTCAATCCTAAAGTATCTTACGGTAACAAGGATGTCCAAGAGTACAGGATGGATAACCTTGACATCCAGGAGACTCAATCCCGGCTTTAGTGTTACTGACCCAAAAGCGCAAACTGCGCAGCCACGTAGTCTTCGTCATCCAATTATCTTTTTTATGTACCCTGGGTACAAATGTCAGGCCCTAATGGCACATGACAATGAACAAATTTCATTATTTGGCACCCTGGGGTAAGAAACACGAAACGCAAGGCTAATAAATAATGCAAAGATATATCCAATCACACTCGTGAGAGAGAAATAGATAGGATATCCATTATTACGCGATGATATAGGCAGTATAGTTATGATAGCCATTAGAGACAATGTTTTTTTTTTGGCCTAAATGAACAGAAATCTGTTGAGTGCAAGTTTATTCAGATAAAATTTCAGTTATGCGCGAGATTGCACGTCACGCGCTCTTTAATTTTTTTCTTCCTCTCATGAAAACGTTTGAACGCCTGGCAATCATCAATCAAGTCGCAGAAGTAAAATAACAGGCTTGAGACGAGGCAAGGGGAGTGAATCCTGTCTTTAAGCCCGGGACAGCGTACATGACAAATCGTCCAGAGCCGGACACTGCCACCGAACGTGACATGCGCAAGCCGCGATCTCGTCTGCAAACCGCCACATGAATCATCCAATCGTTAGTTTGGAATGGACGTAGCCTCTAAGCCTCTGATGCGTCAAGCGTCAATCAGCAAACGGATAGTTTATTTACGTAAAAAAAAAAATACAGATAAATTGTGTACTCCTATAATACAAAAATCATCAAATTTAGAATCGAGTTTTTTCTTGCATGCGACACGCTCAACTACACATTCAACCCAGTAAACTGGCTAGGTGATGTCCAGCGAAACGTTTGGTCAAGACCTTGACCAGTAGTTGGGTAAACCAATGAGCTGGCCAATTGGAAAATACATTTTAAAGAATATTCCAACAATCATTGTAGTTTCTCAAAAATTCGATATAAAAGATATCAGAAGAATGACAGAATGAGATATCGGAGTTTATTATCTTATCTTATATAATACAGACGTTACTTCAAAAAAGAAGATGATTACGTCCTACGCGTCATGCATTTAGTCATGCATATTAACCAATGACTTAAATTCTGCCAAGTCACTGGTTTTCCTGGCTAGCTCAGGCAACTCATTCCATGCTCTAATAGCACTTGGGAAGAAGGAGTATTTGTACAAGTTTGTCCTAGCATATGGGACGAGGGTTGTGCTTTTATCTTTGTGTCTTTCAGAGTATTTTTATTAAATTTTGTTTTTGTATTTGAAGATTATGGTTCAGAGTTTTATGTATAATTGCTACTTTACTTTTGAGTCTTCTGTCCTGAAGGCTTTCTAAATTTAGTGATTTGACTAAAGGTGTTACTCTAGTCAAATGTGAATATTCGTTTGTTATGAATCTCACTGCTCTATTTTGTGTCTGTTCCAGTTTCTTAATGTTTTCTTGAGTTGAGGGGTCCCAAACGGTGGATGCATATTCTATTATTGGCCTAACCAAGGTTCATTGTCCTTCATTTTTCATTGTTGGTTACTGTTATTAATCACGCCACATTGTCTACGGTGATATCTAGCTTATTGTTATTTTAGTACTTACAAAACGTATACAGTTTACATATGTGATCTTTCAGTGTCATTAATCGGATTTATTTATTTTATTTTGTATCTTCTCTTTTTTTTTTTGCGATTGATAGCACTCAACTTTAATCAACTTGACATTGACATTGCGTGACATCAGTGTAGTATTAGAACAACTCGCAAGTGTGGGTGTGACATTGAAGGACAAAATGAAATGAAATAGTACACATATTTCAACTCGCTAAAGAAGCCACCTTAGTGTGGTACGTTGTCACTGAGTATGGCGGAACTTCTAGAGCAGTGGTTCCCAAAAATGTTTCCATAACGGAACAATTAGCACATTCCGAGTATTTATAGAAACACATTGCTTATTTTTTAGATAGGTTAATTCACGTGGTGGCCTACTAGTTAATTATTCCAGTAGTTCGTGGAACACCTAGTCAGAACACTAGGGTTCCGCGGAACAGAGATTGTGAAACACTGTTCCAGAGGATGTTAGAAAATAATGAGATTGACAAACGTTAATTCAGAATTTTGCTGAAAATTGGTTGCAGGAATCAAACAATTTTTCAATTTAATTTGTTCCAACTGCTAATTTACTACCTACAAAATTAACTAAAGTTAAAGTAATACACAAATAGTTGGTGACTAATAGTTGAAGGCTAATACAGTCAATGAATACTGTTGGTACTAATGATACTGTTGTTTTTAGTTGTTGTTTTTTTTTTGTCTTTACCTGAGAGGGCTACCCAGTGCCTTAAACAATCGTAGAACATTTCAACAACTTTCTGTGTCGGCTTTTTATTTCTAAAGCACTCACTTCTTCACTCTTCTGTTTATCTCTCGCTGTGTCTTTGTCCTCTCTGTCTGTCTGTCTGTCTGTCTGTCTATCTGTCTCTCTCTCTCTCTCTCTCTCTGTCTCTCTCTCACTCTCTCTCTCCCTCTAGCCTCAAAAGTTTTTGGGCACACGTTTGTGAAGCATTTTTCCCCTTGGTAATTTTGTTTTTTTCTCCACAATAACGAGTCATTAAAAGCTTATTGACTGGCAATCTACTCTAAAAGTGCTATTTATAAGTATAGAGGCATTGCTTACCGTTCGACAGGTGCACTGTGCTGGGCAGCTGTCCAGTATAAGAGACGGCCCTTCGCCAAAGAGACATCTCCGTTTTTTTTGTGAGCTTAAAGGAGGCCGCACCCGAAAACGCTTTATTGACCGATTCAAACTCCATCTTGCCCTCATTGGCATAGAGGAGGACAGGTGACATCAATTGGCTTCCGAAAGAGACAGCTGTATAGAGACCGCGGGATACACAAACCTGGAGAACTAAAAGAAAGACGTCGAAAGAAGAGATTAAATCGACCACTAACACACTCTACGGTTTGGTCTACTTTAGGTGTGGAAGAATATGTAGGTCACAGAGTTACATCTAAGTTGTGTTCCTTCGTGACATACTACAGTCCTCCTTAACCTTCGGATTCAAAGAGAAGTCTTTGATTGCTTAGGTTTAGACGTTCTATTCTATTCTATTTCTATATGCTACAGGCTCTCTATAATGTACAGGCTCTATATTCTCCAATGTAGGGACTTGATATGTATTGAGTGAGTTCAATCTTTTCACGATTTCTACTTGAGGATTAAAAATATTTGCATTCTCAAAGAGGAAATCTATCATTTCAGCACCCAAACAAAGTATCTACGCCTTGCATTTGGACACTGGGTCACCTGGTATAAATTCCATAGATACAAAAATGCACATATATTGAACACTTAAATCCTTTGTAAGTGTCAGTCTTTGTATCAGTACTGACACTAGACTAGTACATTGTGAGAACCGCTGTCGGTAGTAGAATAGTTATCGACCGGTGGTTGGAGGGTGGAGGGGGAAGTAATAGCAACAAACACTTGAGCCAAGCTTCTAGCTACAGTCGTTTGATACTTTGGAGTAATGGCCCTTGCCGTGTGCCATTAGTACATTTTATCATCCCAACCTAAAGCACAATCGTCTGCAAAGTAGTGAGATAATTGTAGGAGGCTTTATCTTAACCTTCCCCCCAATTCGATGTCTAAGACGTTTGTACCAAAATAGTTACGAAACAATAAAGTTTTTAGTAAGGGTTGCTGTGGTTACACATTATACTTTTTAGGGTACTCTAGATTGACATATCTACCTCGTACTGTATACATTGTGTGGGCGATCTTGACAACAAATGAAACAATATTTAAGTCTTTAATTATCTGAGAATATTAGGAATCAAAATGGTTGGAGACCATGAAGATACTCTTTTCCTGGCCTCATTATAGAAATGTACAAAAGAGAAACTGGGAAAATGGACAATGCCTCAATTGGGCTTCCACAAAATGTTTCAACGAACAGACATTGTACGCAGAGAGAATATAAGAAAGTTTAGATAATACCCATCCCTCATGGGGATCAAAGACTGCTTTGGCGGCCTCTCAAAGTTGGTGAAGGTACAGTGTAGAAATACACAAGAATCCCTCGTGGTTTTTCGGCCTCCGACCACTCTAGCAGTGAGAGCCGGAGTCGTGTCCTCACAATAAATGGATGTGACAAAAGGACTGCTCGTCTTGTTAGCTCAACAGGGACCTCGAAATAAAGTTTTAGATGAATAGTCCAGTTCTTATCCCTGACCTTTAGGTGAACCCTTCCGTATGTCCAAGAGTCCTAAATGGGCCTTACTCTTGTCTCTTTAAGGACAACGGAAAGGGACGCAGGCAGCTACACATTACCATGATCTCTGGTTGAAAGGCAAGAGATTCGTTGACAGGTCTCTTTCCCCACACTGATATTATGATTGTTGTTACCAGAGCCGGATTTAAGTAAATGAAGGCCCTTCTTTAGAAGACATTTATTATAATGCATTTTTCTTGTACTGTGACTGGCATAAAGTCTATCTTCAGATAATTAAATCTTGCATGGCTAGCTAACTATTTCTACCTTATCGCCACATCAAAATATTTAACTTCCTAATGAGACATTATAAGAGGGAATTAATTTGTATAAAAAAAAACATAATGTATCAACAAAACATGCACTACTGTAATTCCTATTTAAAACCAATGCTCTGGTTTGGGGCGAACGCAAGAGGGGGACAAAGGATTATGTTCATGTGAACATTTTGTATAGTTATTAATGTTCACAATAGTTGCAATCAGAAACTCAAACAAATCTTACTACGCCCCTGCATGTGTATTGTTCACAACAAATCAGTGGCTATAGGATTACAACGTGCATTGATCTTTGAACTTGAAATACGACAGGCATGTCATTAAAATTTAAACTTGCATTCTCAAAGATTGGGTTTCAGCCATTTTGTTTTCTCTATCTTCACAACCCAAATCTCCACCTCTGAGATACAGAAACTTCAAAATTCTGCCTTAACTTAACTGTAAACGTTTGACTTCTTACTGTATCATAAACACTTACTTAAACGTAACCCTGACTCTAAATAAATACATGTTGACCCGAAACTTGACAGAATCAAATAATACTAGATTTAACATTTATACCTACCTACATGATAACAAAGCCTTAGCCGAAGCCTAATACTAGACATCCAATATTTGTTTACAAAGCTTATATCAACTCAAGTCTGTCTGTCTGTCTGTCTGTCTGTATACTTGATTTCTCAAACATCCAATCTCGGATGAAGCTGAGATTTTGCACAATTATTTCTTTTACCTGACAACACAAGAATTACTAAAAATAAAAATTTAACCAATGAATTAATTTACTATTGATAATAAATTATTTTGTTTGGTATCTCGAACAAGGGAAATAAATTATAATTGACTGAAGTGGTGATGCAAGCTGAATTAGTGCTCTTTATAGGTCGTCGTCTGAGTTTTAGTGAACACAATCATGAAGAATAGGTCGAGACTACAGAAACAATAAATAACTATACAATCTTCCATGGTTTATTTATTTTTATTCATGCTTTTCTATTGTTCGTCTAGACCTATTACACATTTAATGACATGACTGATCGAAACTAAGTGATACAAGTACGCTTTATATAAGCTTTGTTTTTTTTTTAAAGTATGTTTCAAATATTTGTTTTGTTACAACGTTCTATCTTCTATCAGCTACTCAACAGTAAACTATGGTTTTAGTGTCATGAAGTAGACAGACTACTATTCACCTCCATTCAATGCTACTCCCAAAGTAAACTACGGGTTTAGTGTCATGAAGTAGACAGACCACTATTCACCTCCATTCAATGCTACTCCCAAAGTAAACTACGGGTTTAGTGTCATGAAGTAGACAGACCACTATTCACCTCCATTCAATGCTACTCCCAAAGTAAACTACGGGTTTAGTGTCATGAAGTAGACAGACCACTATTCACCTCCATTCAATGCTACTCCCAAAGTAAACTACGGGTTTAGTGTCATGAAGTAGACAGACCACTATTCACCTCCATTCAATGCTACTCCCAAAGTAAACTACGGTTTTAGTGTCATGAAGTAGACAGACCACTATTCACCTCCATTCAATGCTACTCCCAAAGTAAACTACGGTTTTAGTGTCATGAAGTAGACAGACCACTATTCACCTCCATTCAATGCTACTCCCAAAGTAAACTACGGTTTTAGTGTCATGAAGTAGACAGACCACTATTCACCTCCATTCAATGCTACTCCCAAAGTAAACTACGGGTTTAGTGTCATGAAGTAGACAGACTACTATTCACCTCCATTCAATGCTAATTGCTATTGACACAACATTTCTTAAAATAGGAATCATACATTTTTTAAATGTCCAAGTCTAATCTATAATGTCTCTCCTAGTTATACAATTTAAAACTTAAAACGATACTTCACGAATGTAAAGGAAACTCTCGACAGTCAAAGTCTAATGACACCAGGACGGTGCTGCTAATTGACAGGTTGTTTTTTTTTTTGACCCAAAACTCACTCTCTGTAACACCATCTCGGAGATCGGGATTTGTATCTTGTATCTTATAGCTGGATTGGTCTTTGTCGTTTGGTGTAAAGTATCGATACCACCGTCACGTGATCTCGTCTTTTGGTCTTAGGAATTGTCTATCTTCATCAAGTCGTGATTCAGACACACACGCGCGCAAAAGAAACAAAACCAAAACAAAATATTGATCCGATATTACATTCCCAACCAATGGAATAATTGGCCAGTTTGTTGGTGTTTTTATTTACCTAGGGAGATGGTGCGTAGGTTTTAAATTAGGTCAGGATATTCTGTTTTGTTGTTAAATGTATTTTTGACGTTTGAGGAGGAGTCGATATTACAGAATCCTGGAAACAGTCTAAGAAAACCAACTAAGCATGACAAAAAAAACAACTTTAAGTGTGGTGTTATTCAAACACATTACATCTCGGGCATAAGAAATAAATAACAAAATATTTTTCATCTTATTGTATATTTCACAGAAATACTGAGTGTTACATGAAACATATGATATAGTTAGTTCAATAATTGGGTTAACGAAAGTAGAGCGTTGAAAGATATTAATGATTTAGCCTTATTTTATTTATATTATAAAATTATATCTATATTTTTTATTTTATACAATATGCTTGAAATATATATGCTTGTTGTGAAATAATAAAGGAATTACAATTTTTTACAATTAAATATGTTGGTCTTATTACAATACACTGGAGTGAGACTACTAAAAAATTGTTTTGGGAAATTTAACCGCTGCGGTTACGATCACGAAAATGGCTTCGTTGTCCTATGAATACATTAAGTAATAACAGGTTCAATGTTATTATTTGTTCATCCACCACAGGTGAGAGAATCAGCGATGAGTCAGTTAGTCAGGGCCTTTGTAAATATATACTATCCTAGCTGATACCTAACTACTCTACGGTTCAAATAGTTGGTTTATATGTTGATTTTGTCCGGAACACTGTGAAGCCCATCAATGAAACGGGCCGCATTACAATGGTCCCCTAGTCCAAATACAATCTCTTAAATTCTATGTCCTTTTTTTTCGTCCCTGGACACTTCATCCTACCAACGAGGTGCCAGCAACGCCCCCTATTATAGAGTAAACACAAACACTTTTTAGACCCATCACTTGTAGCCATTCTTCTTCTTGCACTATTATCTCCCCCCCCCCCCACCGCCTTTCACAAAAAAAAAATTCAAATGAAACTCCCCTTTGCACAGAGCAGTTTGAAAGCAAAAAAACCTTTTTGCAACACAGCCCAGATGTATATATGGATGACTTGTAAGTGGATCTAGATGTAGATTAGCTCAATTATATGTATGACTTGTAAGTGATAGATGTAGATTAGCTCATTTATATGTATGACTTGTAAGTGATAGATGTAGATTAGCTCATTTATATTTATGACATGTAAGTGATAGATGTAGATTAGCTCATTTATATTTATGACATGTAAGAGATGGATGTAGATTAGCTCATTTATATTTATGACTTGTAAGTGATGGATCTAGAACTAGATGTAGATTAGCTCATCTATATTTATGACATGTAAGTGATGGATCTAGAACTAGATGTAGATTAGCTCATTTATATTTATGACATGTAAGTGATAGATCTAGAACTAGATGTAGATTAGCCCATCTATATTTATGACTTGTAAGTGATGGATCTAGATCTAGATTTAGATTAGCCCATCTTCACAAACTGTATTATACGCCCTTTAAAGAATAATTGGCGTGGTTGACAGGCTAAGTGCGCTTGAACTTGGTTGGCTATGCTACCTATGAAGGGGGCTCGTGGTTCGACACCCGACTCGGGCAGAGTTGTGTTTACTGAGCCCCTAAAGGCAGCACGGAAAAGCCTTCTCCTAGATACCCCTCCCTTTAATGGTCCACAACTGAGATTAGACCAAAGCGCTTGAATAGGCTCTTATATTTAGTGATATTTTTTTAGAATAGAGGCATGCTTGATGATCTAATCTTTCTAAAAATCGTTCGTCACATAATCATCTACTACAGTCTTTAAATTGAATGAAAGAAAGAATTAGGCAACAAAAAAAAGTGTTAATAATTGTAAGTGCTTAAACGAAAGGAATTATTGTTTTAAACTTTAGATACTATAATATCGGCTTTTAAATACATAGTTGGTAGAAATTACGAATAAAAAATAATTTTTGGTAAATTTAACCGCTGCGGTTTCGATCTTGAAAATAACTTAGTTGTCCTAGGCTTAAAGTTAAATGTTCGCACTTTATCGTCCACGGCAAAGTAGAGAATTAGTGATTATAATTATGAGTCATTGGTCAGAACCGAGAATTTGATATTGTAGGTAGATTATAAACTTGTTTATTTGTGCCTTCTTTTATTATTTTTGTATTCTTTATGAGTCAAATTTAACTTAAATAACAAAATACAAAAGCCTTGTCTCTCATTATCATTAAATTTAATGTTTGAGAGTATTGACATTGTCATTATGTTTTTAATTCATCTTTTCGTTGTGTGAACATTTCACTATTTGTAAAGAGCTCTAGAGAAAACAAAAAGTTGTAAGTATGCAACAACAACACTACTACAACAGTGATTTAATGGGAAACATTTTTATATCGAACTGTAAAGTATCGCATTGCCGATCATCTAGTTCTCTGGCACAATACAGTTTTATTTAAATGATTCGTAACCGGAACTGTGCGTGCACTTCATTACTTGCGGGTTTAAATGGGCGAGATCGATACGTACAATTTTATATCATTTTCATTATTTAAAGATTAAAGTGCATAATAACAGTATCGATTCTGAACTATATAGCGAGATGGTGTCTGATCTTAATAAAAAGAGCATGTTTTACAGATATTTTGTTTGATTAGGGTTAGGTTTACTGACTTGGCTTTTGGTAAACACTTTGAAATGACGACTGTATGGTCTGAAGTTCAAAATAAGCTCACAGTCTTCCTCTTTCTCCAGAAGAAATGTTAGAAGCCTGAATCTTTTAAACTTAAAGAACTTTTTGTTTTAACCGGCATGCTATCATAATGCTAGTAAATAGAAACTATTTCAATGATCTAATCATATAACGGTGAAATGAAAGAACAAAAGAACAATGTATCTGTTCTGTGTGTCTTGTACTGTGTGTCTTGTACTGTGTGTCTTGTACTGTGTGTCTTATAATGTGTGTCTTGTACTGTGTGTCTTATACTGTGTGTCTTGTACTATGCCTTGTACCGTGTGTCTTGTACTGTGTGTCTTGTACCGTGTGTCTTGTACTGTGTGTCTTGTGCTGAAAGAATGTAGGTTGCTTTGTATATTTCCTTGCACATGAAATAAGAAATGTCTTTTTAATTCTATGTTTATCGACGTATTTTATTATTTGGGCATCTGTGTTTGCGTTTTAGGCTTGTGTAATATTGTTCCAACTCTTCCCCTGCATCGGCGTTAATGGTGCGCAGCTCAGTGTTCAACACTGGATATGAACACACTAACTGAAAGGAGAGAAGCTTCCTTCCACCAAAAGCAAGAAGAAGACAGTTACAGAGTCTGACGTTCAATATCAAAAGGAAAGAGGTATCCTTCGCCCTGTCTGGTGACGTCACTAGGAAGTATATTGTCTCTGATGTACGGCGGGGTCGCCTGAAAATGTAATAGGCAGAAATGACAGAACAGAAAGAACTAGAATATGAATGCAACGCACTGGTAGAATTAATAGACTCTAGAACAGCGTGAAGTCACAGAAATGACAGAACAGAGAGACCTGGACTATACTTGCAATGCAATAGACTCTAGAACTAGACTCTATGTGTGGTGGAAGCAACCCAAGGCGGACAACCACTTCTGTTTCTTTGCTGTGATCACGTACACATTCTTCTTCTTTATAAATCAACATCCGTCATCTAGCTATTTTGTTGAGTTGCCTCCCTTTGGATTTACAACCCTGTTATATAAGCCAAGAATTATTGTCAACTGTGAGGGTGACGTACAGAGTATACATCTTTTGATATCATCACATGACACACTACAGACATCATCACATGACACACTGCAGACATCATCACATGACACACTGCAGACATCATCACATGACACACTGCAGACATCATCACATGACACACTGCAGACATCATCACATGACACACTGCAGACATCATCACATGACACACTGCAGACATTATCACATGACACAATGCAGACATCATCACATGACACACTGCAGACATCATCACATGACACACTGCAGACACCATCACATGATACACTGCAAACATCATCACATGACACACTGCAGACATCATCACATAACACACTGCAGACATCATCACATGACACACTGCAGACATCATCACATGACACACTGCAGACATCATCACATGACACACTGCAGACATCATCACATGACACACTGCAGACATCATCACATGACAAAATGCAGACATCATCACATGATACACTGCAAACATCATCACATGACACACTGCAGACATCATCACATAACACACTGCAGACATCATCACATGACACACTGCAGACATCATCACATGACACAATGCAGACATCATCACATGACACACTGCAGACACCATCACATGATACACTGCAAACATCATCACATGACACACTGCAGACATCATCACATAACACACTGCAGACACCATCACATGACATATTGCAGACACCATCACATGACATATTGCAGACACCAACACATAAATATTGCAGACACCATCACATAATTATTGCAGACACCATTACATGACATATTGCAGACACCATTACATGACATATTGCAGACACCATCACATAACATATTGCAGACATCATTACATAACATATTGCAGACACCATCACATAACATATTGCAGACACCATCACATGACATATTGCAGACACCATCACATGACATATTGCAGACACTAACACATAAATATTGCAGACACCATCACATAATTATTGCAGACACCATTACATGACATATTGCAGACACCATTACATGACATATTGCAGACACCATCACATAACATATTGCAGACATCATTACATAACATATTGCAGACACCATCACATAACATATTGCAGACACCATCACATGACATATTGCAGACACCATTATATGACATTTTGCAGACACCATCACATAACATATTGCAGGCACCATCAGTCAAGAGAAAGAAAAAGAAAGCTGCCCTGTCAGCTAGCCCTAGGACAGATGCGTGCACATGCATGAACTGCTGCAAACTCTGCCACTACAGAATTGGCTTAATCAGTCACTCCAGATTCTGCCCCGTCTCAAGACGAAACCAAAGCCAGTGACTCATCTGGGCGCATCCATTGTCTTACGAGACAGAAGGAGCCAGATATCCATTTCCATTTATAAATTTGGAATTCAAGTGAACCTCATCATATCGACTCATAGACCTGACCTACAGTAGCTTTTAATGATAATCCAGAGTTTGATACAATTAAAAAAACAAAATGAGTTAATAATGGTGGAGACATTATCACATATGGCTGTGTTTATTGGTCTCACTTTTAACAACCTATGTTATAATAATAATGGCAATCTCTTCAATTGTTTAGAAGATAATTAAAACACCTATACCTTACTTTGAGTACCCCAAAAGATAAGTAGGTTAAAACATGACCTACTTTCAAGGATCTTTATCGCGTTTTTTTTCTTTGTGTTTTCTCTTTACACTACTCTTCACTCCAACTGGTTTCTTCTTTTCTTTCCTAGCATGTTGGAACAAATTGTTCGAGTTAAAATTGATTTCTAATTATCCAAAACAAAGAACAAACAAAAGATGAAATTAGTATCACCCTGCCCCCACATCTTTGCATTGATCATTGTTGTTGTTTTTTCTTCTTCTTTATTAATCTATTGATTTCTAAAGAGTGTCTTGATTGCATTTGTAGTAGAAGGCAAGTGTTCGTCTGCAAGTGTTCGTCTGTAAGTTGTGTCCAGAGAAATGTCGTACAACGTCATAGGATGTCATCTGTGCAAGTATTTAGTCATATGTACATGTATTAGGTCATTTCTATAAGTATCATGTCATCTGTGCTAGTATTTAGTCATATGTACATGTATTAGGTCATTTCTATTAGTATCATGTCATCTGTGCAAGTAGTTAGTCATATGTACATGTATTAGGTCATTTCTATAAGTATCATGTCATCTGTGCAAGTAGTTAGTCATATGTACATGTATTAGGTCATTTCTACAAGTATCATGTCATCTGTGCAAGTATTTAGTCATATGTACATGTATTAGGTCATTTCTATAAGTATCATGTCATCTTTACAATTATAGTCATCTACACAAGTATTATGTTATCTGTTCATGTATTTGTGCCGCTACCTAAGTAAATTCAGTGCAAGTATCATGTCACCATTAAATGGATAGTGTCATCTTTGCAATAACTGTGTCATTTGTACAAGTATAATGTCAATTTTACTATATTATGTCATCTATACAAGTATCATGTCATCTGTACAAGTATAATTTCTTTAGAAGTGGTCAGGGCTATATTTAAAATAGTAAAGGCCCTACACTTGTTTTGAAAGATTTAATAAAATTCCACTTATATCTAAAAGCAGGCCACATTTTGGGAAGAAATAGAGTTCTTGTACATTTTATTTCCCTTTGCTTCTTTAACAAAAATAATTATTTTGCAAATGTTAGTAAATATATATATATTTTAGTTTATGAAGGGTAAGGCTCTGAGTTAAGGCACTGCCGTAAATCCCAAGTTGCTACAAAGGGGACACTTCCTAACCAAGAGAGTCAACCGCAAGATTTAAAATAGTGTCGATAAAATGCAAACAAAAAATATAGCGTACAAGTTTCTTTATTGTGTCGGCCCTGTCTCTTGTGGAGACCTCGTGGCAGTAGTCCCTTCTGCCTTCCCTTACATCCGGCCTTGCGTCGTGAACAAATATTACGGTTTGCGGCTTTTTTAGTGCACGGACCAAAGGTTTGGAACTCATTCCCCATTGATCTCAGACAGACAACATGCTTCACTACAGTTAAGAAAAACATTAAGACCTGTCCGTTTAAAACTTGTTTACATTAGTTTGTCATTTTAGCTCTCGTGATTATGTTTGTAATGTTATCATAGCGCCTTGAGCCTGCATCATGTTTGGTATTATAAACGTATTTATTATTATTATTGAGTTCAAATCTTGATTTCAATCATCTGTTTGTAATTTGTCCTGCTTCTTGATATATTTTGATCGTGAAAACTAAAAAAAAAAAAAAAAAAGGCAAATCGCAAAGGGTGAACAAATGTTCTAGTTGCCAGTTCTAACATTTGCCTACCAATCAAATCTCATTTCCCCGATCTCGTGTTGACCCTCGGGCCGACGTGATTACAAAAAAAGAATAATAATACTGACAACGTTTGGAGTCATCGCCCTCATGGGCGCTGTTTCGTTTGCGGGGCAAACACTGTCCTGGAAAGTGGGGCCACGTATATGCCAGTTTTATTAACAATGGGGGTGGCCCACCAAATTGCTGGGGGGGGGGGGACGATGAGCCAACATAGTTATCTAAGCTAGGAGAGAGGGAGTAGAGAATGTAAAGGAGGGGAAGGGAGAAAGTACCCAGAGCCGAAGTAAACGCGTAATTGCCGTTGTAACTTTGCTATGAGTTAGCGGACTTGAATTACTTCCTGTCTCCAAGGGAAACAATGGCGGCTGGAGAAGATCGTCTGCAAACTGGTACACAGGCGCCTTTCTCTAACTGCTAGTGCTGAGCAAGCAGACTTAGGCTACACTGGATGCCTAATGAACAAACATTCTTCGTTTGGCTTGAAGACAACGTTTAGGGTCAGAACCTTAAGCTCTCATCGCCCTTTCAGATATGACACGGTCGTGTAAGACAAGAGAAAGTCTTTTAAGTTAATGGGGGAGGGGGGGGAACTGAAAAGTCTCATTGGTCTGGATACTTTTTGGTCAAGATCTAGCGTGAAATTAGTGCCTACCTATTTAGTCTCACAAAGTGATATGAATGTCAACCTACTAAAATACATCCCTTATATACTACAATCGCACAATTAGTTTTATTAAACTTGCCCACTAATAGGCGTTTAATTTTTGTTTAGTCAATTCATGTAATGCTTCTTACATTTTAATTTGCTTCATTTTAATATGAATTTCATCAATGAAACTCAGTGGGGAAAAAAAACATATTTGAAGTTGAGGATTTGTCCTCAAAATGCAGGGAGACTACCGAGAACTGGAAAACATGCCCAGGGGTCTATGATACAGTTTGGGAAACACTGATGTAAGCTTAACCATTTTTTAATACTAAATTATCAATACAGTCTCGCGATTGTCTTCAGCCAAAATATTCATAGTCTGTAAACACTACAATATGGAGTACTGCGTTGGGTTGTTAACACGTGATCCTGAACGACAGTGCTCACACATTTATTAGCGCTGGCATTGGTAATGACGCGGAGACACATTTACAATCTTACAATGATTTACTGTCACACAGACACACACAAAACTGAGCGCATATCAAGATGTCAGTGGCACATCAAGTTGAAGAGATTATTTTAATATCCCTGCAAAGCCCTTGTAAACACTGCCACTAACCATTGAGATTAGTTTAGCCATGAAATGACGTCATTCATCGATTGTTGTCTTTAACTATCTCAAGACTGTCATTAAAATAAAATAGAATTAACTCGACGTGGCGCTCGGTTGGACATGGTCGTTACAGGAGACGATGACGCCAATAGGGAAACAAAACAGAGCCCCCGATGGGGTGCCTGTGGACCGAATCCACTGGAGGGGATGGAAGAAAGTCCCAAACAAATATATCACTAGCCACACAATGTTCACGAAGGGGCCGTTTTTATGCCGGACACGTTGCACGGCTGATGTGGTGCATTCAAGGAGTATGGGAAGAGTTCCCTCGCTGTGCTCAGTCCTCGGCCTCGACCCTAGCGTCTTTGGATCTGGGTCGTCGGTGAATGAGGTGCGAAAATTCTCATCTGCTTGGATCTTTCGCAGACTGAAGTTTATTCAGACAGGTAGACGGAAGCGAGATTCCATCGGCCTAGATTTGGAGTCTTAGACTCCACTCTTACATTTATAAAGAAGAAGAAATGTTTCATTGAATTTGTTGTAGTCTAATAAGTAACGATAGGTCTTGAAAGTCAAAAAGCTCACAATGATTGAAGAAAGGTTTCTAGTTATCTCTTCAGCAGGTCAGTCACTCATCAAGATCTATGTCTAAACACTTCCGGAAAAGTATCGCGTCTTTCTATTTTACGTCATCAATAATGCAGTTATGGAATTCGTGAGTACCAAATATAAAGTCTCTTTTTTACTTGCGCCATCACATCAGCTAATTCTGAACATGTTGTGCAGTTTTTTAAATCTCTTCAACCAATCACTGATATATATATGTATATATTTAGATGCCCTGTTGATCTCCTTCTTACTAACTGATAGATTTGGAAGTTGACATGATTATGATAATCATTCGTTTGCATTTTAAAACTGTTTAGAGTAATACACATGATGCCCTGAGGCGGTGCATGGTAATTGCAACTGGTGAGATGCGTACTCGGCCTCACCCCTCACCAATTAAACTAACGCAAGGAAACTTGCTTAGGGCTACAAAAAAAAGGGGGAGGGAATGGAACGACAGAAAGAGAGAGAGATAAGGATAGAATTACAACTAAAATGTATAGAAGTTCAGGTAAAGACATTAGACATGTGTTCTGCTAGGCCTAAATAGCTGTTTCACGAACTACTGGTGAATAGCTCTATACAAATAAGCAAAGTGTTCCGCTAAATGCTCAGAATGTGCGAAGTGTTCCGTTACGGAAAAAGTTTTGGACACACTACCCCATAGGTTTGTTTTTAAAATAAGACTTACTTCCCCTGAAGTTTTTCATTGAAAAGTGGTGTAATTTTTTGAAAAATCTGCTTGCATATATAATTTTAAAAATTAGATGGTTCACTTTCGGAAAAGAAAAAAGTAGCCGCATCAGAACTTTGAATGATCTAAAGTATCATGATGTCCGATTTTCATTTTCTCTTCTAGTTTCTGAGATCGAAACGGGACAGACGGACAGACAGGCAACACACAACAATTAGCGTCTTTTCCCCTTCGGGGGCCGCTAAAAATCTGACTACATACCAATAGACCTCAAAGAAATAGTAATTTTTTTTCTAGAAACTCATTATCCTAGCAATCACGGATAAAGCCACCCATAAAGCCACCACAAATGGAGGAGCTGGAATACTCTTCGAATGGCCCAAGGGAGAAAAACTAGAACAACTCATTGCAACTGGTGAGCTCTTTGACAGCCACAGAGTAGAAAGGGAAGCAGTAGAACTAGCTGCCACCATGCTAGCAAATCATCCAAGTACCGATGCGAAAACAACCCTCCAAAGCTTGGAAAACAATATAAAACGACTCAGGACAGCACTTATAAAGCTCAACAACAACAGCAAAAAAAAAACTGTTATTCAGTGGATACCAGCACATATAGAACTAGAAGGAAATGAGAAGGCTGACACACTTGCCAAGAGTGGGAGAACAAACTCACAAAAAAACATTGCCCTCTATCCAGAAGATATGAAGAAACTAATAGTAACTAAAATAAATGAGAAATGAACAAGTTCTCATTCGAATCACAAGAAAGATGATGCCTATTATAAGCTATCCCGACAAGATCAACGTGTAATCTTTTGACTCAGGACCGGACACAACAGAATGAGACAACATATGTACCGGATGCTCAAAATTGGAACCAGTGAAATCTGCCCGTGTGAAGTGTCACCAGAGAGTGCTGACCATGTCCTTCAAAACTGCTCTCTTTACAAAGACGCCCGTACAAGACACAGCCCCCAAAACACCCCAATAGAAAGAAAACTCTATGGAGAGCTCCCTGATTTGGGAAACCACTGCGCAGTTCATCTCATACATTGGTCTAGTCATCTGAACACTCCAGCATAAAAATGAGAACAAAGAAGAAGTTTAATTAGAGATCAACCCTCTCTTCGAGCTAAAGTATTTTCAACTAAATGTCCAGTATGTCTTTCTCATTACAAAAATGTCCTCTCTCTGGTGACCAACTGTGTGCTGTCTGTAAACAGACTTTTAACGTCAAATATATTTCTTATACAGTTCATGAAATGACATCATATGCAGAAAACATGTTGGTCTTTTTTTTTTAATGATTTTTGTTATAATTTCCTATTAATAATAAATTATTTCAATCTTTTTTAAACAACAAACTTATTATGCTTAGTTTTTACCAAATGGAAATGTAATTACAGTGCTTGTAATTGAATGAATTTAAGACAGGACATATCAATATTTGAAACAATGAGCCAAGAGAAACTAGATTTCAATTGAGTAAAAAAAAAAAAGGCGTCAGGCTAAAAGAAGAAATCGTAATATTTGAAATGTAAAAATATGGAAATGCCTGGTAGATCTAGTTTATTTCCTTTTTTAACATAGACATTCATTGACAGCAGTTCTAGAGAAAAAGTAGAAGATAAATTTTGAACCTTTGAAAAATAGACCAAGAACTAAGAATGCTGTCTCTTTAGCTGAAGATAGAATTATTTTGTTAGCGGCCCCCGAAAGAAAAAAGACGCTATTAGTTTTGTGTGGAATATCTGTCCATCCGACTGTCCGTCCCGTTTAGATTTCGTAAACTAGAAAAGATAGTGAAAATTCGATATCATAATATTTTAGAGTCAGACCATTCAAAGTTCTGATGCTACGGCTACTTTTTTCTTTTCTGAAAGAGAAAAATATAATTTTTTAAAATCAATTATGCAAGCAGTTTTTTCATAAAAATACTCCACTTTTACTGCTATTCACTATTAATAGTAACAAATACGGAAGGCTCTTTAGTAGGGGAGATGACAATTTACCATATTTTAAACATTTGTAGGCAAATGGTTTTAGATTTTTTGAGAAATTTTTATTTTTTTTACACTTGTATTGTTAAGTTAAGTAAGTTCTAATACATAACTACTACATTTACACACAAAAAAATGTTTACTTTTTTTAACAAGAGAAAAAAAACATTTTTGTATACATATGTTGGACATAATTTAAAACAACAATTAATAAGTAGTTTTTCATATTATCACGTGAACTGCAGTGGCATGGAATGTCCCTATAGTACACTTAAGTAAAGGAAAAATTATATCTTGAGGATTTGAATAAGAGATTGACCCTTCACAAAACAATTAGATCAATTAGATATTCATTATAAGACATTAGTTAACTTCACATTCACTTTCACCTATGCTTTGGTCTGCTGGACCGTTGGGGCATCACACAAGATCTGTCAACCTTCTTTCTACATTCTTCTCTGTCATTTGTCTTTAATAGAATTTCATTCTGATGTTCTTTCTGAAAATATTGAAACCTGCCTTTTTACCTGCCTGGGTGGACCACTTCGGGGGCTGATTTTCAGTTTGTGTTTCCACACCAACTGTCTTTGTAACCTTTTTTAAATTTTGTTTTCGCGTTCTTACTTATGTCCTTATGTGTTCTTGCTGTATGCGCGATCACTCTACGACTTTTGCGTTGTCTCTCTTAGGAATCGGGGAAGATATTTAAATGTGGATTGGAATTGAGTCTAGTCTATTTTTTGTTTATGAAATGATCCAAAATAATACTTTGGAAGTCCACACGGAAATTTGGTTTCATTTTGTACGCTTTGCTCATGCTTGCATGGAACTTTTTTTGTTGTCCCGATACGAAGATAGAAATAAGTGGAGATTACTAACAGGCTAACTAAATAACTTTAAATGTCCATTGGGATTTCTCTTTTTGTTGGGAAACATTGAACGCGTCATACAATAAGAAGCGCTTTGCTTAAGTGTCACATTCCTTCAGTTACGATAATATATTTAGCGGATTTCTTGTCTTGACACAAACCCAACACACTCCCTAGTGAATAAAGCGCAGGAAACTATCCTCAAATAGAACTTACAAACATTATAATTAGATAAATGAAAAAAATAATAATTATATGTTTGAATCACAATATTAATTTCATATAAAATTGATTTTTTAAGCCATACAGGTGAATCGAAGGAACCCCGGCGCAAGGCTCGAGTCTGTTTATATACTATTTCATGAATATGGTGTATCCTCGATTATTTGAATGGCTGCCTGGTCGTGTGGTATGTACTTCGGACTCTCGTGGCGTTGGTCCCACCCAGCCTCGTTTCCAGCCCATGACGTCCTGATGGCCTGAATTCAATAATTGCTAGTGGCTCATTTCACCCCGAAAAAAAAATCAATAAAATCAAAAATGTTCGCAAAATAATAATAATAATAATAACTAGAAAAAAAATCCAAAATATTCCACAGAAATTTTAATCAACTAGCTATTACGACGCCCCCGACATTTTTATACAACTAATCAGATCAATAAACACAGAACACGTTAGTGTAATATAACTATCACTATCACTGTGTGTACACAAAATATGTACATGTTATTTTCGTTAGTGTTGGAAATTTTTGATGTTACCTATTTAAGCTTTTCGATATAAAAACCATGATGATAATTTCATAACTTTTAAAGAACTATTGGCCTTAAGTAAATGTAAGTAAAAACCTGATGATCAGATATATGTCAGGTAGCAAAGTCATGTCTAGGAAATCTTCAATCAAACAAAGTTAACTAAAGTACAATCACAGTAAGTGACTGGTAAAGTTACTGGAACTATAATCTTGCTCAAAAGAATTTTAGATTGTCCTCTCCGAGATATCAATGTTTTATACACCAAGAGCCTTTATTACGAGAAAGGAGTGAGACGTGTACAATTTAAGGGGCGCATCTGAATGAGAACTGAATCAATTGGCTCACGGAAGCAAGAGGTTAGCCACCCTTGTACTATTCCGTAGTAAAACATTTACATGGGACGTAACTACAGACAATAACAAAGATGTTGTCAGTTCATTACCCAACTAGAGTTCTTTAATATTACATTTCGCTTGCTCATTAGTAAAAGGAGTTGTTTTGTTTTTTTAAGACATTGGAAACAAACTGAATTTTTTTTTTTTCGATTCATCGTGTGACTCTCAGCTTACAAGCTACAATGTTTAGTTCTCATTCACATGTCAGCTCTACACAATTACAGAATTGTTTTTTTCACCAGTAATAGCTTCTGACAGGGGCACGATGGTAATGCGAAACTGGTACTGATGTAAAAACAAAACGCAATCGTAGGTATAGCACGCAAACGTAGGTATAGCACGCAAACGTATGTATAATATGCGACCGTAGGTATAGCATGCAAACGTAGGTATGATATGCGACCGTAGGTATAGCATGCAAACGTAGGTATAATATACGACCGTAGGTATAGCGCGCAAACGTAGGTATAATGTGCGACCGTAGGTGTAGCATGCAAACGTAGGTATAATATGCGACCATAGGTGTAGCACGCAAACGTAGGTATAATATGCGACCGTAGGTATAGCATGCAAACGTAGGTATGTCACGTACTCGGTCGAGGAAAAGCACGCATATTAAATAAATGCATACGTTGGTGCTGCGCACTAGTGTAGTAGCAGCACACAAACGTAGGCTTGGCACACAGAGTCTTGGGCGTAGGTTGATAACGTGGACATCACAAGTGCATGTAGGTATGATACTAAAACGTAGACATGGCACACAATGTTGTACTTGTTCAAAAAAAAAGTAGACCTACGCATGAACGTAGGTATAACCTTCGGACATAGGCACAACTAGCAATCGTTGGTGTAACGCGCGGATGTAGTCACAGCACACAAGCGCACACACATGTAGACATAATACACACACATAAATTCACACGCTGATATAAAATACACACGTAGGCATAATGCACATACATAGTCTTAACATACACGTAGCCTTTAAACACACACACCAATGGGTAGAAGTAACACAGAAATGGTGAGTAGACGAAGAATAGACATTGTCCAATAGTTGAAGCATGGGGAGGTTTAACACAGAGACAGGGAGAGACAGGGAGAGACAGGGAGAGACAGGGAGAGACAGGGAGAGAAAACAAAGGAGAGAAAGAACGAGAACCAAAACGAGAGAAAACAGAATGTGAAAGAGAGAGAGAAGGAGAGAGAGAGGGAAAGAGAGAGAGAGAAAGAGAGAGAGAAAGAAAACGTGAGAAAGAAAGAGAGAGGGGGAAAGAGAGAGAGAAAAAGAGAAAGAGAGAGAGAGAGGGGGGGAAAGAGAGAGAGAGAAAGTGAGAGAGAGAAAGAGAGAGAGAGAAAGTGAGAGAGAGAAAGAGAGAGAGAAAGAGAGAGAGAGAGAGAAAGAGAGAGGGAAAGAGAGAAAGAGAGAGAGACAGAGGGGGAAAGAGAGAGAAAGAGAGAGAGAGAGAAAGTAAGAGAGAGAAAGAGAGAGAGAAAGAGAGAGTGAGAAAGAGAAAGAAAAGAGAAAAAGAGAGAAAAGAGGGGAGGAGAAAGAAAGAGAGAGTTTCTGTCTTTGTTTTATATGAAAGCTCCAACCTTGCCATAAAGACACCCAAGGGGATTACATGGACAATGGCATTGTGGGTAAGCACGACGTTGTCAAGGGGCCATAACTCTGTGTAGACACTTGCGAAGAATACACTCGCCTGGTAAGAGTTCCAAATGTTGTCAATTAAGTCCAGCTACTCTCGTTACACATAATTCAAAAAACATTGCCTGGAGTTAGGCCCATGCTCCAATCTGCCATCTCAGAGTGACGTGCCCTGGAACTTGTCAGAGAGTTAAAGCATGCCCGTCCATTTCGCTTGGTTCTAGGTTGTGAGTTGTGTGTGTTTGTGTGTACATTTGTGTGGTTTGGTGTGTGGGCGTGAGTGTGTCGTCGATCGAGAGAGTAGTTTCTCTGTTGAACGACCTTGTGACCTTGTAGGGTGTTATCAATCAATATGAAAACTTTCTTGGAAATGAAAGATCTGATGACCCACATTACAATGCTAGTATATCCAGGGGCGTAGCAGCCTTTTTTTTTACGTAAAGAAAATAAAAGAGATTCGATATACAACAAAAAAACAAAAGCTTTCTTTACATTCCTATCCTTGCTGACCCAGCTCCATGTCAGCCCATGATGAATAAACATGACATTTGACATTGCAGCAGTGTGCCACAAAGGTTATTGAGAGAAGAAAGTAAAGAAAATAGAGTCCAACATAGACGAGGCCTAAACTACAGACTTCCAAGCTGGCCCATCACCTAGCAGCAATTAAGTATCAGTCTAGCATCTAACTTGACCATCCAGGTCCCCGAAAAAAAAAACTTTCAAGTCAAATGTGTTATCTGATCTTGCAACGCTACCCAGAGTCACGTGACACGCGTCTCTCCCAGAGCCCGGCCGCATCCCTTCCATATATCGTCCTCACACAATTCTGGGTCAACACATACTGGACTTGAGGCTTCTTCCAAATACAAAAACCCATCTTTCTATGTACTATCATTTACAAATACAGAAATTTACCTAATAAAATACTCAGAAAGATACAAAAAGGCACATTTCTAATTCCACACTCTAGGGCTAATTCATACAAGTGCTCCTTCTTCCCTAGTGCTGTCAGAGCATGGAATGGGCTTCCTGAATCAGCCATGAAAACCAATGTCTTAGCAGAGTTAAAATCTCTTATTAACATGCACGACTAGATTGACACGTGAAATGCGAAGAGCGTAGTTATCTTCTCTTTTGAACAGAAAAAAGTAATCTATAATAGTCTGTAATCTTTAAGCTAATACAGCTCTGGGACTGTAAAACCATACCCTCCACTTTAATCTTCGGACTCGAGGATAAGTCTTACATAATACAACAGGACAACATTAATAATTGCATGCTTCAGAAGTGATATATCTAGTAATTACCATTCTGTCTTCACCTTCTCTCCATAGCGTTAGTACCCTAGTACTGCTATCATATGTTACAGTCGTACATCGTTTGTTTCATTACTAAAACCTTTTGTAACTCCATGTCTATTTCCTCGATCCCAATTAGGCTCTGACAAATTACACGATTCATAATACTCAAGAAGAACATTAAGACCCACTGTTCAAAAGCTATTTACATTCAATTTCCTTTTTCACTATTTTTGTGTGTATACCTTTTCCTATAAATTAGAAATGTTCTTATATGAAAGAAGATAATTATGTCCTACGACTCCTGTGTTAATAAAGTCATGCATGTTTACTGCAGACCAAAACTCTATTGGCTGATTCGGGCAACTCCTTCCATGGCACTAGGTAAGAAGAAGTACTTGTACGAATTTGTCTTAGTACTTGGAATAAGATTATCAGTTATGTTCTCGTAATATATTCAAGCCTTCATTATGTTTGTTAAATAAAAAGGATGAACGACCGTATAGAAAACACAATAAGCATACGTATTAAAAAAACAAAAAGGGCAATGAGTTTGCAGAAGAAGCCATTCAACGATTGACTCTTTCTTGCGTCGTGGTAATCCTCAAGCTTTTAGACCAGCTGAGTTTATTTCTTTTCTCGCTAGCAAACAACTAACATAGAGGACATCATGAGACAAGAACCAAAGTGTGAGTACATTGTTTTTCTTTTTCGTTTGTTTGTAACCGATGAAGGTCTCGTTGCCTAAACGTCCTTTGTTTTTACTTTGGTTCTGCTGGATTTCCTATAAGTATGTTTATTGTATTTTCTATTATATTTGTTAACAGCGCTATATAAAAATAGTTTATTATTTTTTATTATTCATTATCATTTTTACTGAGCTTGCATGCGTCTGTCTGTCTGGTAAAAAGTTTGTACACGTTTACACGTTATTTCTGGGCCAGACCCATTCTCGGAAACTAACCAATTAGTCTATTAATAATTGGTAAAAAACTATTATTTATATCAAATAAGGGAAATAACCTCTACATTATTGAGAGAGATACTTGTAAGTGCGGAATTCTTTCCTTTAGCTAAGTTTTTTTTTTTTTTTTTTTTTTTAAGGTTTTTTTTTTTTATTGCTTCTTAACCTATAATTATGACGATAAAGTTTTTGGTGAAATACGCATGAACCAGATAGTCACAGCGCGTAGCTTATAACTTAATAATAGTAATATAACGCCACCATACATTCGTTTAACGTTTTAGAATCTTATAGAATATAGATATTTACTTTTTCTCTGTTGTGTAAGGTAACATACATTATTCCTATCATGCCATGTGAGCAGTTAAACTTTTCTTATTCAATGTTCTCCAGAGCTTTGTATGCACACTTCTAAGTCAGGGACATTGACTGAAGTCAGAGGCCCCCTATGGAGGAATAGCTGTGTTTGTGTGGTTTGTCTGTCAGTCCGTCTGTCTGTCATTCCGTCCTTTCGTCCTCTGGTTTAAATCGCAAAAAAAAAAAAACAACTAGTAAAGACATTGAAAATACGATATCCTATTTGAGATCTTGCAAAGTTCGATGCTAGAGAGAAAGAAAAAAGTATTGGAGCTAGATAATAGATATAAACTGTTTGCTTCGTTTGAAAACAAAATAAGATCACACAGGCAACACTAAAGTTCTCTTTGATTTAACCTTGATGTTATCACGTGATGTAATGGTTGCTAAGCAAACCAAACTTCCGACCCGCCCGTCATGTGACTCAGACATTGAAAGTACTTGTAGCTCAAGGTCGTAATTTTTTAAAGTGCAGACTGTGACAGAGGTGGCATCACGAAGTCCTTGCATCGCGTGGGGCCACGAGACTGAAAGCAAGCTTGCCTCCGGGGAGTATGACGCCTATCACCCCTGACGTCACTTCCGCTGCTATTAATTCGTCAAATCGAATATAAATTACATTATTAATTAATGAGCTAAGTTGAACCTCAAATTCAACCTTTCTAAAAATCTGATCTTAAGAAGTAACATGTTATAAAATATACCGATACATTTTACATTTTCTTGTTTGTAATTCTCTGTTTAGACTAGGGCTTCCAAATGTCATTTAAAAAAAGGCCACAAAGTCTCAAAGACAAACTCTGTGTTGAGCTGCTGGATCTATTCAAACCACTCTGAGTAGTTGATATCACGTGACTTTCTCTTCAATCCCTCTGAAGTTACAGACGTCAAGAAAGAAGCAAACGAAATCCCCTATAACGTCATGAAGTACAAAGTTTAGGTCACGTGGCCTTCACTCCGCGGTCTTCAAAAAAAAAACGTAAAAGAATTTTAAAAAATCTTTCCAGAGGTCAGTGAATAGAATCAAAACAAATACCCACACACGTCAAAAAAAAAAGTTTTTTTAATTTTCTAAAATATTTTTCTCCAGGCTGCTTTTTTTTTTCCCCCTTGAAAAAATGTCAATGTTAAATTTTATTTTTTTTAAATCCTCCCTTTTATCCTAGTGTCTTTCCTCCTTTGATCCCTCTCCCTCCTCTCTCTCACACAAACAAACACATTTTCTGGAAGAATAGAAAGAAACTAATCAGCGACTCCAACCTCCGGAAATCACCAACAAAATCCTGAAGACATATTTCCTGACTTATTCCGCCAGATTCCACCGTCAAGCAATTTTGATGTCTATTATTTCAGTGCGTCACTACAAGACATCTATTGGATGGCCTCTGTTGCCGGATGTGACGTTTGTCCAGACGTCCTACTGCCGTCCTGGCTAATCTGAATATATTGTCCTGCTGTCAATGTGACGGAAGCCCCCCAACGGGAGGACAATTCGAAGACTTTTGTTTCTTTATATATTTTTTAAAGCGTTTAGCGCTGACAAATGATGACTATTAGGGTGTTTAGAAGACAACACCATGGGCTCCGACTGAAATAATTATAAACTTGTCAGACATTGGTCATTATTCCCTTTGTTTGTGACTGTCATCTGATATGTCAGGGCAATGTCATTTTTTAAATGTAGTTTAATATTTGCCCTCTTTTTAAAGAATGTTCTACTGGACTGTGCATCTGGTCAACGAAAACACGATCATAAAAATAATGGACATTATATATAAGCAGATGGAGGCGAGGTGGCTGAGCGGTAAAGCGCTTAGCTTCAGAATTGGGGGACCCGGGTTTAAATCCTGGTGAAGACTGGGATTTTTAATTTCGGGATCTTTTGGCGCCTCTGAGTCCACCCAGCTCTAATGGGTACCTGACATTAGTTGTGGAAAAGTAAAGGCGTATGATCGTTGACCGTAGATCACAGAAACAGATGACCTTTACATCATCTGCCCTATAGACCACAAGGTCTCAAAGGGGAACTTTTTATATAAGTAGATGCGTAATCATCTTCTTTTTAGAAGTAGCGTCTGTATTTTATAAAATAATATAACATGCCAATGTCAATATATAAGCTTTAAAGAAAAATGGGAAAGAGTATATCTGGGGGGGGGGGGTTGGTGGAGGGGGATTCCACGTGATTTCATTTAATATTTCATTAAAGGATTTAAAAAAAAAAAACTGCTAAAAAAAGGGGGTGGTGTGTTTGTTGGCAATTGGGCTCACCTGTCTTGATCGGATAGGAATATAATATTTTCCAAAGCTCTTGTTCACCTCAGATGTCTTTCTGCCTTACAAAATATATTGAAATTATTCATACAAGTAATCTTGTCCACTAAATGATCAGTAGCTTATCATTGGCCCTCACTGGCGTAGAATGGAGGGCTATCCCTAAGGCCGCTGGACACACATTTGAGGCCCACAGAAAAAACCCTTGTAGAAGACAGGCGCAGAAGTCGTAAAGGAAACGTTAGAACTGGAAACCGGCGGACAGCGGCCTTGTGTCTGCATCAGATTTTAGAAAAAAAGGGAAGGTCGTAACTGAGTTCGCGCATTTCTTGTGCAACACTGCAACCATCCTTAATCTTCGGAGTCGAAGACATTTCCGTTGGACCTCATTCACCAATCGTAAACAAACAATATCCTGCCTGCTGCCATCCCCTGTCGTCCTGCGGGAGGCTTGGCTTGGACAGCGGTTCTCAACATTTTTAGTACCGCAACCCCTATTTGCAGTTGACCACTATGCGGCGATCCCTACAGTAAAATCTGTTTTTGTTGTTGTTGTTGTTGCTGTTATTGTTTTTTTTTTTTTTTTTTTTTTTTTTTTGGGGGGGGGGGGGGACATGTATATCATTGAAATGAACCTGTAAATAACTGACAGGGAAGTATTTCTACTGATAGCTAAATTACCAATAAATGAGGTTGTATCTTTATGACTTGTATTAATTTACTTTTCAATTGCGTATTCACTATAGTCATGATTTTATACTTTGTGACAATTCGGAAAACATGGCTGGACATGATAAGCAGCTCCAGTAATTGAGTCCTATATTGCTACAGAATTGTTGCGACAGTTTGTGAGAAAAGACAGAATGTCATCTTCTCTATCAAATCCGGGTCTACATCAAACATACTTCTGTATTGAACAAATTAAAAATTCATGTTTCGCAAAGATGTTGGTGTTGGACATTAACTTGTTGCTGGTGTGCACGTTCATCGCTAGAGGGCGCTTAAAACTGAAATGTTGTTTTCTTAGTGAAAACGAACAAAAAATCGTTTTAGACTTTTACCTCAGCGAACTTCAGTGTGACCTCTTTTGGATTCATCAAAGTCATTAGAACACTTTGAAAACAATCGAATGTTTGATTAAATCACTGGAATGCAGAAAATTTAAAGGGCTAACATCAATTTTTTTTTTATTACTTCTTGTGGAAATAAATAATATTTGTCGATGAATTAAATAGTAAGTTCCGATGACTTTTGGGTGACTCATTCTGTACCAAAAAGTTGAGCTATAAACCAAGAACCAAGCAAACATGGGGCAGCATCTTTGCAGACACTACAAATATTATTCAAACACATTTCATTATTTATCCAGAATGTCACGGCCATCAATGGTGCTTGATGTCACGGTCTCTAATATGCCTCTTTCTATTGCCACGTTGATGATGATCTTGACCTGAGTTGCACAACCAATGATCGTGATCGCCGAGGATTTAGAAATCGTCAATTGATAAGATGATCGTTTAGAAGTTGCTAGTTGATAAGATGATCATCTAGAAGTTGCCAGTTGATAAGAGGATCATCTAGAAGTTGCTAGTCGACAAGACGATCTAAGTATATTATTAGATCTATATATTCAATGAAGAAACTTCTCTTCGTCTAAAACAAATACTTTAATTCAAAACTTGGAAAAGCTATTCACACATAATTACAATGGTTAAATGTACTTGAATAGAATGTGTATATTTCTATTAAATAAATGATCTACACAATAATATAATTGTGTCTTCTTCCTTTGAGTTCTAACACGAGACTGGCGCTAATATCTAAAATCTTACTGAGCTTTGGGCCTTTTGCCATGTGACTAATATCTCTTTTAGCCGCTTGGTTAATCAATCTGACCAATAAATGCAGCTCAATGTACAATAATTAATATTCCTAACCAATCACATTCACTCCAAAACATAAATTTGTTGCATGATGGAAATACCCGAGGTAGCTGAAATTCTGGCTGGCAGACCTTGGGCTAAATATAGATACAGTGTACGTGACACAGAAACTTTGTGGAATACATCAAGTGCTGAAGTAGACGTTTCAACAGGTTTACAAAGAAAGAACTCGTCTTTAAAATCGCCATCATTTCTACACCTTGGCTTTCTTGACAACTAATACCTGCTGTATGTCCTTGTAGGCCAAGCTCGGATGTTGATTAACAACATGGCGTCTCAGTGTCGTGTAAGGCTTGACAGACTCTAAACTTTGTCACTCATGACGAGTTAAGGTTTTTAAATTCCTGCTTTAACGATTGACGTCAGAGTAAATAGTATAAGAAATCGTCAATCTATTTTCTTTTCTGAACGTACCTTTTGTTCGAGGTCCATGCTCAGGGTTTGTTCCATAATGAAAATATTTCCTTCATCAACGTGATGGCGACTCGCTAATTATAAACTCACGTGCTTCTCGTCAATGTTCACCATATAAATAAGTAAAAACTAATTGAAATACTATCTCTAGGATTCTGAGATATTTATGCTGGGACATTATAAAGTTTGAAATGATTTTGATTCAGTTATTTATCAACATCTATCACAATTATAGGAAACAAAAACTGTGTACAATGTCAAATTTCTTAGACGAAAAATATATTTTTCTGGTGGTCTTAGGCAACCCCTGGAAAATCGCGAATCGCCACCAAGGGAGTCGCTATCCACAGGTTGAGAATCCGTGGGATAGAATGCAGATTATCTTCAACGCTGAAGGAACATCCGAAACATGTAAAACATTTTACAAACAGTATGCACTAGGTAAGTTACATCACTTGATATGCACTAGATACGTTACATCACTTGATATGCACTAGATAAGTTATATCACTTAAAAAGCACTAGATAAGTTACATTGCTTGATATGCACTAGATAAGTTACATCACTTGATAAGCACTAGATAAATTACACTGCTTAATATGCACTAGATAAGTTACATCACTTGATAAGCACTAGATAAGTTATATCACTTAATAAGCACTAGATAAGTTACATTGCTTGATATGCACTAGATAAGTTACATCACTTGATAAGCACTAGATAATTATATCACTTGATACGCACTAGATAAGTTACATCACTTAATATGCACTAGATAAGTTACATCACTTGATAAGCACTAGATAAGTTACATCACTTGATAAGCACTAGATAAGTTACATCACTTAATATGCACTAGATAAGTTACATCACTTGATAAGCACTAGATAAGTTACATTGCTTGATATGCACTAGATAAGTTACATCACTTGATAAGCACTAGATAAGTTACATCACTTGATAAGCACTAGATAAGTTATGTCACTTGATAAGCACTAGATAAGTTATGTCACTTGATAAGCACTAGATAAGTTATGTCACTTGATAAGCACTAGATAAGTTACATCACTTAATATGCACTAGATAAGTTACATCACTTGATAAGCACTAGATAAGTTACATCACTTGCTAAGCACTAGATAAGTTATGTCACTTGATAAGCACTAGATAAGTTACATCACTTGATAAGCACTAGATAAGTTATATCACTTGATAAGCACTAGATAAGTTATGTCACTTGATAAGCACTAGATAAGTTATGTCACTTAATAAGCACTAGATAAGTTACGTGAGGTGCACTGAGAATGTGAACGAGAAACACATCAATTGGGAATCAGTGCACTAATATTGTTCATACGACAGAACATTAAACGCATTATTTTGTATCTAACCACATGATAGCCCCTCAACATGTGTTTCATAACATCTGAGTGTGCATGATAAAACTAAAGTACGCTGGAAGTACTTGTTATATTATTTAATTATTTTTTAGGACATCTTTAAGTTTTAGAATGTAAGAACGTACCCAAAAAACCCGACCCTTACATTCTAACAAAATTAGTTTGCGTTTTATCCGCTTCCAGATTTGCAGGGAAAATGTGGCCAAACATGACTTTCACTTGATCATTTCCGTCGCTTTTTATATCAGTTTTGATGTATGTAAACTAGACTAGTGCCTATCTATTCTGCTCTGTTTCCGGTCTGCCGTAGATGTATTTTATGTAAACGACTTGAAACAGTGTCTGGTTCACAATAAAAAAGAGAGAACGGGCTGGGGGGGGGGGGGAGAGAATCAATACAATTTTAATGAAATATGTAGAGGCCTCAGGGAATGTAAGTAAAATAGATTGTCAAAATACGTAAGCGAGGTACAGAGTCGCTCACTTCCTGAATTATTGCTGCTGCTGGAGTTACAGTGTAGATTTAAATTCAATATCCAATGTTTCTTAAATCTTCTAGGACTACAACACGCTATGGTTGTGTCGTGAAACAGTTCCGGGTTCACTTGGACAGTGTTTGTGTATATAGTGGTGTAAGGATTTTAACAACATTTTGGAGAACTTATAACACTATACTGTCTGTTTATTGTTTCATTTGTACTGTGTCTAATCTAGTTATTATTAAAAGGAATACAGTTAATAAATGAAATAAGTTAGTTTTTATTCTTTGTCTTTGTCTCTAGATTGGAAAAGAATATTTAGCTCAGAGACATGAAACAAGATCGAGTCTCTGTTACTTACAGATACTGATTTCTAAGAAGTTAGTTTTACATTTTTAACTTTGTAGCCACGAATAAAACTGATTGATATACAGCAAATTCCAGGTATCTTGTTACCTTTACTAAAAATAGATCTAATGACAAGTATTTTATGGCTACACTAATTAACCTTGAAGCAAAATTTACAGAATCGAGTATAACAGATCCAAAAGTTATTCTTAATAATGCTAGAATAGTCCATTATTTGGGTTTGGCGTCTATAATTTCAGAATTAAACTTCACACTCGAGTTATTACCCCTCTATTCATCTTTCCTCAATCCAATGGAAACTCTCTTTTTATTTCCATCGAATCCTTTTGCTTTCGCATAAAACATAAACAACAAACAATGACGTAATATCATAAAATATTAGCACATCCTTCCTTTTAAAGGTTTTAAGACTGATATCTACTAGAAACTTTAACAATTCGTCCCATTTCTGGTTGTCTTAACTGGCACAACAAGTTCTCCAGACGTTGGTCTATAACTGGCTGTTTCGTTTGTTCCAACAGTTTGCAGTTCATTGTCTTCATCGGTATCATAGTACCCAGAGATGTCTTCATCGGTATCATAGTACCCAGAGATGTCTTCATCGGTATCATAGTACCCAGAGATGTCTTCATCGGTATCATAGTACCCAGAGATGTCTTCATCGGTATCATAGTACCCAGAGATGTCTTCAACGAAACTTTTATTCAAGAAGCGTTGATTTCTTCTGTATGTTTTTCCATCGTTTGTCTTTATGATGTAAGATCTGGGTGCTGAATGTTTTTTTATGACAACTGCTTTCTGCCATGTTTGACCTAGACGAACTCTCCGACAGAATAATCTTTAGGTAGTCTTGCTTTTGCATCGTATTTCACTTTGCTTTTTATCCGTCGTTCGTTGAGTAATGTCTCTGCATTTTCAGCTACCGATGGTTTCAATGGTATGGGATCAGTTGGAATGATTCCCTGAGTCTTCTACTCGTCAGCAGTTGTGATGGTGAATACGGCAGTCCACTTATCGGAGTATTTCTATACTCGAGCATAACGAGATATGGATCTTTCCCACATTTGTATGCTTTGAATACTTTTGCTTTCGCACAAAACATAAACAACCAACAATGACGTAATATCATATAATATTAGCACAGAATCTTCTTTATGCAGTTGAAAATAAAAATTTGTGTGCCTATCTGGAATTCTGGTCAAAGCTCCTGCACCCAATTAATATAGTTTAGAAGAAACTACAAAAGTCTGGACTGCATATACGGGAAGCTTCTAAAGAAATTAGTACCCTTTCATGCTTTCTGCAAAATGATGAGAAACTGACAAAAACCCAATCCATCGAAAAAGCAAAAGAAGGTAGTGAATACTATGAAGCGATATCAATTGAGATTTGTCACTTGTGCATTATTTAACTAATAAAAAACGGTATTATTCATTAAAAGAGTCTTAATGATTATTTTTTGTTAAGTTTACTGATATACTGAACCAATTTGATTTTGGGCTTATATATTTTTGCGTAAATTATCTCATGTCATATGTCGAATGTCAAAATGCAAGGGGCCCCAAAAGAGGTAAATCTTCCCGGGCCTCCAAATCCCTAGTTACACCCCTAGGCAATATCTCTGTTGTGCCTCCTATGTTAACATTCTTTCTAGCGTCCAACCACTGACGGTTCCCTATATGTAGTCATAAGCTACGTAACTAGACAATTTTTGAAATAATATTTCATCACTAACAAAAAAAAAAGTCTTTTTTGTGCTATAGATAAGTTTTGAAAAATTTTAATTTTAGTTGTAGTCAATTTTCAAACAATATCATAAGACTTTAAAAAAAAAACTATGCATTTTTCCAAGAGGCCACTAAAACATTTCCTGCTTTGAAGTTTTTTGTTTTTAATATTGTTTGAATAGTAGATTTTTATAATTGTTCATGAATACTCTTAAATTAATTGTGGATATTGCTATAAGTTCGTGAAGCCGACTTGGTTTCATAACCTCACAGGAAATGCCGTCATTCAAAGTAGAACATTGGAATACTTTTTATCTAGTGACAACTCACTCAAACTCAGGAAATAAAAAATACTCCTTTACATGCCAGCAAATTTTCGAAACAACACTTTGTCATTGTTTTTTGTTTTTAAAAAGTTTAAACTATTCTATTTGAATGTTAGCTTTAAAGTTGTTGTTTTATTTAAATTACCATTAACATATCAATATATATTAACATATGCAGATTTAAAAAAAAACTATAATCTAAAAGGTGAATTATCTAGTTTGTTTATCCAATCATCAACGTTTACGCGCGCACGATCTAAGGACAAGAGATTGCATTTCGATAGCCTCCGATTACAGCAACAGAGTAAGAATTTAAAAATAGAAAATGGGATTCCCGAACTCAATTTTCAACTTGTTTCTGTTCTTAAATTAGAAGCAAGCTTACTCTAATTTGTCTATATTTCGTTTGCCAGCTTTAATTTTGAAGAATTTTTCTGTTTTATTTCAGTGCACCTTTAGTTTCTTCTTTCCCCTGTATGCCCAGCGCCCCCCGTTTTTACGAAAACGCCCTCAGCGTCCCCGTTTAAGACAACTGTTTTAGAGCGAGCTGCTATTCTGGCGGAGTCCGTTTCGTTCACACACACATGCCCACACCAACATAATGCACAAAACCTACACAAAAATACACATTCATTTCGGAAAAAAAATGCTTACATGAGTATTTAAATAAAAAAAATTCCCTCTGATTTCTGGTACCAAAACTTTCAACGAAAAAAGGAAACCGAAACGGCATTGCTAAAAAGGGCGCCATCGAATCTTTTTACTTCGACGCGGGACAACTTTTTTTGACGCGGGACATGATGTCCTGACCATGGGGTAGAAGTAGTTCATTTATTTGAACGGGATAGAATGGCAAGGGGAGATAACAAGAAGATGATCAGCTGCATTCACAGGTCATTCCTCAACCACAGCACCTACGTCATAATTCGTGTAACCCCCCTCCCCAGGCTCGACCCTTTCATTCTGGTCTCCAACTCTTTGGTTGTCTTTCCTCTATCCCACCCCCCACCCCCCAAATCATTCAAAACCCCATTCTGTACTCCCCCGCCCACTCTCCTTGTTTTGTATCGATCCAGGGGCAATGGCTTTCTTTCCGGTAAACATTGTGGGTCCGTCCTAATCTATGTAGACACTTTGAGAAGCACGCAACTCTTGTCTTGGTGATGATTCTTGATATTTCTATCTCAGACGTCCCGTCCTGCCCCACCTTTTCTCGTCTCACCACCGCGTCTCAATGTTTAGTGCTGTTTTTAAAACAAGTAGCAACTGATTGCCCATGGAGGGGAGACAACTTCCTGTTAGCGCCTCAAAACGTAAAGAATAAAAAAAAACGTCGGAGTTCGAAGGAATTTACTTAACTGTTGAGAACACGTGACACGCCACTGGAGCAGGTACATTTCCTGCATTCTCCAACTATTCAACTCTACATCTTATCAGGGAATTACAATTTAACTTGAAGAGAGTTTCTGAAAAAAAATATGTTGGCATTCAATAGTTTGAATCATGTTATAGGAGTTAATCAAGAACAGAGTTTTTTTCCTTAAAGAAACAAAATTTTTTTTTTTTTAAATGTATTTTATTTGTTGAAAGACCGAATCACAAACCAAGAGTTTAAGGACAGGACTACTTCAGTGATTGGACACCATAATGACCTGCTAACTATCGTAAAAAAAAAAACGCAAGCTAAAAATCTATGGCCATACTACAAGGTCTTCAGGGCTCGCAAAGACCATTCTTCGGGGAACAGTACCAGGAAAAAGAAGAAGAGGCAGACAGAGAAAGCGATTGGAAGACAACATAAAAGAACGGACGGGCTTGCCATTGCAAGAGGTTTTCTCGAAGGCAAAAGACAAAGAGGAACGGAGAAAGACTGTTGACAAAACTTGAATGAGGCACCAACGGTCTAACAGACTAAGTGATAGGTCAAGATAAAGGTAAACAAAAAATATTTGTTAATATATCTAGTCTATGTCAAGAAAAACCTCTGTAGAAAAAGCTACTCCCTGGTTTTAAATATACGGAAAGAGAATGAACCATTCAACAAGCTTTCCACAGAAGAAAACTCTACGGAGCTCCGAAGACATGGCTAAACTACAAGTAGCCATGACAAGAAGCTATAAGGCTCCTCATCTACCTATGAATAGCAGCGGGTGCCTGGTGCTTTGCTGTCTTTCGGTCGTCTTGATGGTACCGGGCTCATATCCTACCCGCTGCCATCCCCCGTCGTACTGCTGTTGGTTTGGGCTAGGAATTACATTATCTTCAACTCTGAAGGAACATCCGAAACATGTAAAATATTTTACAAATAAAAGGACTAGTCGAAGGTAAAGTGGCCAGTGACACGGGGCTCTATAGTATATTGCTTTGTATGGTCCACAGACTGTAGACGGCTACCAACACTTGTTACTCTATGAAGGGAGCAAGCACTTCAATATTTGAATTGATTGCGCCGCGCCAGAGCACATGATAGTTAGAATAAGCTGTAGAGACCTTGAGCAGCAGACACTTTGAACAGCAAGACATCTTAATAACCAGACACCTTGATAAGCAAATTCTTTGAACAGCAGACAACTTGAGCAACAGACACCTTGAACAGTAGACATCTTGATCAGCGCTGTGGTTTAAACTATGACCTTAGTAGACTGGCGTGACCAGACTAAGCTGAAACTTATGGACTTTACAACTTTTTCCCCAAATATAATTTTCATTGAAACTAAAAAAAAGAGTTGTTTTTTTTTTCTTTTATTAATTTTGTTATATTTTGTTTTTCTAAAACAAAGCAAAAAAAATCGTTATGTCCTGATTTAAGTACAATTCGCCTTTTTTTTAAAATCATTTTTCCTAGGGATAAAGTATCAAGCGTAGACAGTTCTTCCTGGCAAGTAATAATTTGGCACTAAAATCTTCAGACGACCTGGCCTGTGTGACTGGCAGCCAACAAGCGGGATAAAGCAACTTGGAAAAAAAAATCGTATGGCAAATAGTATTAGGCTTGAAGTTTGTTTGGAAAAGCAAGAAGGGGGGGGGTAGAAAAAAAATGTTTAGGAATTTTATACAAGATCTGAAACAGAGTCCTTTTTTCTTTTTTAATTTTGCAACATTGAAGAAGTCAACTGAAAGACTGATAGTATAAAAAAAAAAGGTTTAATGACATTCGTTAATTTGTTTCTGTTTTTTTTTTAAACGTGATTTTTTTCCCATCAAATTATGTTGCCAGATTTTCTCTCAGCCAAATTCACTTATTGGACAGCCAAACAACAGAAGAAGAAAAAAAAGGCCGGCTTCCTGATCAACTGTAACTAGATCAACAGTTAGTCCAGGATTTTAGTCCCGCGGTTAATTTAATGACTTGATTGTACTGAAAACAAAAAGAGAGAAGGGGAGGTGATAGGAGAAGGCCATGTGCTGTTCACTGTCTGTTTGTGCGTTCAAATGAAGTCATTCAGATATCAGAACAGGTTCAAACTGGTGAAACATTGTTGTTTTTTTTGTGTTTTTTTTTGTTGTTTTTTGGCCGTGGAAAGACAAAAAGACTTTTCAATTAATGTTTCAGAAATACCAAACACAAATCTCAGCTCGAGGCTATCGAAGGGACTAAGAGGGATTAAAGTATTTTATTTCCTGGCAAGTGCTAGTACTTCAGCAATATAACAGTGAGAGGGGGGAAATCCGCACGAGACTTGACCACTGGTGACCCTTATGAGAATAAAAGTCAAACAAACGATTATTATTTTAAAACATATAACATTTTCACTTCCCATCCATTGTGTATTTATCATTATTAAATTATATTTGTGACATTCCAGTAAATACAATACAGTAAATGCATTAAATATCTTTTTACAGTTACTCTTATCAGCTCGCTAATTCATGGATGAACGAACACTGCCTGGACACGATTTTGAGAAAGGCTCTAAATAATTTTCAGAGAAATTGGGCAGTTATTTCTTATCTTATCGTATATAATACAGACGTTACTTCTCAGTTCAATATTTGAATATATCTACATGCTGGTTTTCTAAAAAAAAATAGTAGAGTAACATAGACGAATATCTGGGATAATAATATTCTATTTAAACTGCATCTAAGTATCTCAATACAAGTGAAACAACAAAATATATTTACCCACATCCATACATATTGGTCTGAACGAGGCACAAAATCAGTATTCTCTGTGGCCAAGAAGTAGATTTAATCACGTGTAGCTACAATGTATGCCAGGGGAGAGACCAGTGTCAATGGCAGTAACCTTTAATGCTTGGACTCACGGAAGTTAATTTTTGGAAAAAGACCAAGTGGCTATCGACGATCGGTGCAGATTAGTAAAACATCCACCTCTTTACACTTCTCTAATTTGTTCTCAAAACGAAATAACAATAATATGTCTATAACCAAATCTGTACTATATCTCTAACTAGATCCATCAATCCTATATCTATCTATCTATCTATCTATCTATCTATCTATCTATCTATCTATCTATCTATCTATCTATCTATCTATCTATCTATCTAACTATCTAACTATATATATATATATATATATATATATATATATATATATTGTTACGAATCTCACTATCCAGGCTCTCTGCAAACTGCACCATATACCACCAACGTAAAGAACTTGACAACTCAGGGCTCCAAGGTAACGTAACACTTTAATAGTTGAATAAATAACAGCCAATACTGTACAATTGGCAAAACATTCACTGTACAAATATCTCTCCGATAACACCGTACCGCCGTATCAACTCTTGCACTGGCCTCTCCGTCTCGTTCCGGGCTTGCACTGAGTTCAACAGTTCAGGACTGACTTCACACACTAGGCTCGTTGTGTCGGACTCGATCGCAGACCAAGATCAAGACGCCAGTCGTCTCAACTGTACTTGACAGTACTCCGCACTGAACCGTCGTAATGCTCCGTACAGAACCACACCGTTGAACTGTGCTGTAGTCGACCGTGTTCTGAGCCCTGTCGTAGATCTTCTGTCGTGAACCGTCTTGACTGTGACACCTCCGCTCTTTATATAGGGTCCTTACTGGCCTTCTAGAACCGGACAGAACGTCGCTGGACCATTCTGGGTGGTCAGATGCCTACAACCCTCATGACGCTCCTGAGTTTTGTTCACGGCGTCGATCCTTCCAGAACCGTCCTGTTGACACACGACTCGGCTGACCGTCGTAACTCGTCACGGTTGACCGCTCCTCTAGCGCTGGCCTGGGGCGATTTGCGTCGGCTGACTACACTAACACCACTACCCCCATCTGTGCCACCACCAGGTTTATAACACTGCCCCCTCCATAGATCCGGACAGAATCAACATCATGACATTGGCTGTAATGTTTCATCGCTTCAGGCAGGGGTCGATCAGTGGCAGTTGGCTTGCCTCTTGAGCTTGATGGAGCCATCCATGTTGCAGTCAGCAATGGTCGCTTCCTTCTTCTCCTCCAATTGGCCTTCACCTGGTTGCATGGACGTCTTGCGTTCATCGCCATCCACGTTGAATTCAGAAAACGTTTTCTTCTCCTCCAGTTAGCCTTCATCTGGTTGCATCGACATCGTTGTCGCATCGTCATCCATGTTGCACTCAACAAAAGTAGCCTTCTTCTTCTTCTCCGCCAGTTGGTCTTCATGTGGCTGCAGTTATTTCTTGGTAGCATCACCATGCACGTTAGACTACGCAAACGCCGCCTTCTTCTTTTCCTCCAGTTGATCGTCCTCTTGTTGCAGTGACGTTGTGGTTGCATCGGTCTCTTGTCGTTCGGTACTGAGGGCAGCCACTTGACACATGGAGAGGTATAGGATGTAAGGGCAGGGATTACCAAGATTGTTGACCAAACAGGTGGCTTCATAGGTCTTTGCGAAGAAGGACAGGGATGGGCTTCAAATCCACAGGACAGGGAATTGTGGTACAGGTCAACATCTTCAGCCTTGTCTGGAGAGCATGCTGTTGGGGCAGGTTGGTAACACTCCTCGTGTAAAGGTCCCTCGTCTTCGGCTTCAGGCTCCATTCGGCTTTCTTCACCACCATCAGGATCTCTCTCTCTCGTCTCAGCCACGGACCAATCGTCTGTTGGTTTCAGACGTTGTCGATGACTTTCATCGTGTAAATGTCCATCAACTTCAACGTTAGGCTTCCTTGGATTCTCTTGACCACCATTAGGACTTCCCTCTCCAGTCTTGGCAGCTGGACCAACGTCTGTTTGGTTCAAACCTTGCTGGTATCTCTCGATTTGCATATGTCGTTCAACGGCTTCGTCAGGTTTCAATGGGTTCTCATGATCACCACCAAGGCTCCTCTCACTGGTTTTAGCTTCTGAACGAACGTCTGTATTGATTTTTCTCTCCTCCACAGCATGCATGCGTTGGTTCATGGCGGCTATCTTGGCGTTCATGGCATCTATCTTGGAATTGATGTTTCCTAGCATTGAGCTCAAGAGCTCATCCATATCTGGTTCTACTTGAAAAAGATAAGTGTCTGGATCTTCCTCTTCTTCCGCTATGTCTTCCAGGAGGCGTGCTTCTAAGGTTTCCTTATTTCCACTTGTCTTCAGCCCTCGATCACGATGCTCTCGCTTCAAGCCTTTCACTTCGAGTTCGTACAGCAGTTTCAGACGAGCCATAGTAGATCCGTTCCTATCCGATTCGATCCGATCCCACTTCTGACACCAGTGATTACGAATCTCACTATCCAGGCTCTCTGCAAACTGCACCATATACCACCAACGTAAAGAACTTGACAACTCAGGGCTCCAAGGTAACGTAACACTTTAATAGTTGAATAAATAACAGCCAATACTGTACAATTGGCAAAACATTCACTGTACAAATATCTCTCCGATAACACCGTACCGCCGTATCAACTCTTGCACTGGCCTCTCCGTCTCGTTCCGGGCTTGCACTGAGTTCAACAGTTCAGGACTGACTTCACACACTAGGCTCGTTGTGTCGGACTCGATCGCAGACCAAGATCAAGACGCCAGTCGTCTCAACTGTACTTGACAGTACTCCGCACTGAACCGTCGTAATGCTCCGTACAGAACCACACCGTTGAACTGTGCTGTAGTCGACCGTGTTCTGAGCCCTGTCGTAGATCTTCTGTCGTGAACCGTCTTGACTGTGACACCTCCGCTCTTTATATAGGGTCCTTACTGGCCTTCTAGAACCGGACAGAACGTCGCTGGACCATTCTGGGTGGTCAGATGCCTACAACCCTCGTGACGCTCCTGAGTTCTGTTCACGGCGTCGATCCTTCCAGAACCGTCCTGTTGACACACGACTCGGCTGACCGTCGTAACTCGTCACGGTTGACCGCTCCTCTAGCGCTGGCCTGGGGCGATTTGCGTCGGCTGACTACACTAACACCACTACCCCCATCTGTGCCACCACCAGGTTTATAACAATATATATATATATATATTAGACATATGTTAACCGCGACCCGCGGGTCTTTTTTTGCGCATTACTGTCGATATAGTCACTAAGAGTGTTTTGTAAACAATTAAACGAAATAATAATGTAATAAGTAAAGCGAATGTGTTAATGTAAAAATAGTGTGAATGAAGCTATCAAATCAAATCAGAATAGCTAATAGGCTTAAATCCATTTTATCAAATTAAAACATTTGCTTGTAGGCTTACATATATTTGAATAAAATTTGAGATGAATAGACTTAATTTTGTAAGTTCATTGTTAAAGTATAAAGTAGATCTTGAGGTAGACATAGATCTAAATCTACACTAATCTAGAGTTAAAAATTGGCTTTTATAGAGTTCATTCTGTGTTGCGCATGCGTGACCTTTTTTCAAGAATGAATTTAGGCCTATCTCAACACGGCTACGCAGCTTTATTTAGCGAACAGCGAACGAATGTATTAAAAATGCTTTAGGAAAACAAATTTGAATGTTAATTTGATTAAAATATGAAATGAATGGACAATAATTAGTATGTTTATGTGTTAAAGCATAAAACTATCTTTGCGAAAAGAAGTTTTATCATCTTAGAGCTCAATAAGAGTTTTAGACCTAGGCCTAGGAATAGACTCAGTAGAGAGATGTGTTAATCACTGTTAATGTGTAACCATTTGGTAATGTCTAATGAAAGGATGTTCGCCAGACATTACCCGCGGCCTGCGGGTCTAAGTTTGTGTTTACTAATCTAGTGGATTGGATTTAGATGTATGTTAAACTTAACTAATGATCCTTTCAAAATTTTTTTTCCTTCGCTACGAAAATAAAATTAGGTTTGCGAAAATGGGATTACCCGAAGCCGATACATTCATATCTATTAAAAACGAAAAGAGCGATAGCTTTGTTAAATGAATGGGATTATAAAGTGAACAATTAAACGAAATAATTTTTAGTACGCGATTCATGAATGAATATAGCTCTAGGCCTATCTCAACTCGGCTTCGCAGCTTTCGTAAAGGAATGTAGCTTTAGAAAACCAAATTTGAATGTTTATTTCATCAAAATATGAAATGAATGGACTTAATGGACTTTAATTAATATGTTTATGTGTTAAAGTATAAAACTATCTGTGCGAAGAGAAGTTTTATAATCGTAGAGTTGAATTAGAGTTTTAGATCTAGGGATGGGATTATAAAGTAAACAATTAAACGAATTAATTTTTAGTAAGCGATTCATTACGGTATTGTCTAATGAGGAACATTCCTGCCTATTTTACCAAGATTGGTCAAGCGGTTTTGATGTCTATAAGTAATTTACATACATACATACATACATACATACATACATACATACATACATACATACATACATACATACATACATACATACATACATACATACATACATACATACATACATACATACATACTCCTCACATTCTACTTTATAATATATATATATATATATATATATATCATGGGCGTAGCCAAATTTTTTTCGTGGGGGGGGGGGATTGGGTTGGGGGGATTTTTCTTAATTTTGAACATAATCAAAAAGTTTTAACGTATATTTTATCCTAAGGCTGGGGGCTATCGCTGACGTTATCAAAACTAGTAACTATAACGATTCTTACTGTTTGTTTTTTATGATACAAAATAGAATCCTAAATGCTGCTGGTAAAGTCATTGGCAAAAAACAAATCCCATTAAGCCAGCTGTTTGAGACAAACATCCATAAAATAGCTAAAAAGATTCTAGAAATAAAAATTCATCCTTTTGGGTCAGGATTTTGTGATTTTACCATCACAAAAGAGATGCAAGACACCGATAGCAAAGACAAACAGAAACAAACACTCTTTTGTTCCCCTGGCAATCAAATTATTAAATAGAAACAATCTGGTATAAACTTTGTCACATGTAAATTATGAGTGAGTCTGGTGTGAATGTACATATTGTTTTTTTCTAGTTCCAATGTATTGTTTGGTGTAATGCACAAATAGTAAGACAAATTTCCATACGGACAATCAAGACTATTATTATTAAAAGAGAAGCTGACAAAACGGGAAAAAAATGACAATCATGAGAATGTGTGGGAAAATGACTCCAGATTAAGAGTCATTATATAATATAGACATCACAGGATACAAGGGAAGAGAGGTAGAGATGATTCTCCTCTCATTGCTTCTCCTCCTAAGCCCTACCCCTTCACGCACTCCCACTAAATGGGGAGGAGAGGTAGAGATGATTCTCCGCTCATTGCTTCACATCCATCCTCAACCCCTAAGGCTGACTGGTTAGTTTTGAAATTAATAATTATGCAATTTGTGTACATATTTAGTTACTAATGTAAATACTCTAGATTAAATAATAATATTATAAAATATTTATTATATATTATATATATTTATTATGTATTATGTCGGGGAGTGTTGGTGATAAATATAATCGTCCTCTCCCCACCTACTTTAACCCTTATGATGTGCTCGTGGAAAAGGGAGGATAGGTCGTACTTTTGAACTTTTGAAAGGGGAGAGGGCGGTAAAAATGATGATGTTGATGCTCGGCACATACACCTCATTTCTTTTAAGGTAGTTGATTGTGTAAGGGAGCCTGATTCATTGTTGTTGTTTTTTTAAGAACTGTCAAGGTAATACTCATTGTAAGAACTCGACAGCAGAATAAGTATGTAGAAGAGCCTGACAGGTGTGCAGTATTAATATCGAAATTTTTAACACACACTTACACTCACACAATTAGATCTTACAAGCAGAATTGTTTATTTTAAATTAATATAAAAAGAGAGAACTATAGATATTTGGATATAATTACTATTATATAGATTATAAACTAAATACTATTATTAGTTTATTAACATTAAAAAAAACGAGACCTACTGCCTATTGTTATAGCGATAACAACGATTGGTCTTGTTTAAACCTCTAAGTAACGTGCACGTAATGCCCTCCCCTTCCAAGCACTCCCACTAGAAGGAGAGGATTTGTCGCGGGTAGATGTTGAACTTGGTCGTGTGTAGCCTTAAATATGAATACTACGTTAGCTTTTCAACATATTTAATTCCTATAAGTAACGCGCGCAACGCACTCTTGCTCATTTCCATTCCCACTATTAGAAGACAATTTTCTCCAGACTTACATTTTAGCACCTCTGTACAATGCTGTTCCATACCCTTCACTCCAATAAGTAGCCGACTCATTACGTTATTTTTACAACCAAGTATCCAGTGCCTAAATTTCCTAGATTCATAGCAACAAGATCTAAGAGCCATTCAAACGTGAAGTAAGAATCACTGCTTTATAGATTCACACACACACACACTCACAAACACACACACACCCATACCTTCCACTATTCTCAAGTTCTGTATCCGCCATTGACATCTAGACAACTTCCTTCACCTTCACCTATCCCAGTGTTTCCCAAACTATGTCCCGCGGAACCTTAGCTTTCTGCGTGGCCTGAATGGGTTTTCCATGAACTACTGGAATGATTGACTCATAGATCAGCACGGGACTTCATCTCTCACAAACAAATAAGCAAAGAGCTCCTCTACATGCTTAGAATGTGCGAAGTGTTCCATTAAGGAACAAGTTTGGGAAACACTGGCGTAGTGTGATGGACCGTTGGGGCACCACACACGATTTTTTCGGCCGTCTTTCTCCATTCCTCTCTGTATTTTGCTTTGGATAGAACCTCATTTAATGACAGACCCGTCCATTTTTGTAAAACTACCAAGTGTATAAAACCAATCGCATAAGAATAGACTACACGACATGAAAGGGATGACTTCCGATAAGTAGGACAGAATTGAAACAAGCAGACGTTTTCAAATAGATGTTGACACAATGTGATTATACTGTCTGACCCAGATGTATACCCAAAGCGTATGTCAATCTTCGTCTTTGACCAAGTCATTATTCCAGGTGAGAAACACGTGTCGGATTGATCCTGGTCAAAGCTTTTAGGTGACCAAAACAAGCGTGTGTGTGTTTGCGTCTGAGAGAAAAAGACTTTGTCCAGTGGGTTTATGTTGTCCTGTGGCGTTACGTTGCATGATGTTATGTTGTTCTATGATGCTATGTTGTCCTGTGATGTAATGTTGCAAGATTTTATGTTGTTCTATGATGCTATGTTGTCCTGTGATGTAATGTTGCATGATGTTATGTTGTTCTATGATGCTATGTTGTCCTGTGATGTAATGTTGCACGATGTTATGTTGTTCTATGATGCTATGTTGTCCTGTGATGTAATGTTGCAAGATGTTATGTTCTTCTATGATCCTATGTTGTCCTGTGATGTAATGTTGCACGATGTTATGTTGTTCTATGATGCTATGTTGTCCTGTGATGTAATGTTGCAAGATGTTATGTTCTTCTATGATGCTATGTTGTCCTGTGATGTAATGTTGCACGATGTAATGTTGTTCTATGATGCTATGTTGTCCTGTGATGTAATGTTGCACGATGTTATGTTGTTCTATGATGCTATGTTGTCCTGTGATGTAATGTTGCAAGATTTTATGTTGTTCTATGATGCTATGTTGTCCTGTGATGTAATGTTGCACGATGTTATGTTGTTCTATGATGCTATGTTGTCCTGTGATGTAACGTTGCATGATGTTATGTTGTTCTATGATGCTATGTTGTCCTGTGATGTAATGTTGCACGATGTTATGTTGTTCTATGATGCTATGTTGTCCTGTGATGTAACGTTGCACGATGTTATGTTGTTCTATGATGATATGTTGTCCTGTGATGTAACGTTGCACGATGTTATGTTGTTCTATGATGCTATGTTGTCCTGTGATGTAATGTTGCACGATGTTATGTTGTTCTATGATGCTATGTTGTCCTGTGATGTAACGTTGCACGATGTTATGTTGTTCTATGATGCTATGTTGTCCTGTGATGTAACGTTGCACGATGTTATGTTGTTCTATGATGCTATGTTGTCCTGTGATGTAACGTTGCATGATGTTATGTTCTTTTATGATGCTATGTTGTCCTGTGGTGTTACGTTGCATAATGTTATGTTCTTCTATGATGCTATGTTGTCCTGTGGTGTTACGTTGCATGGTGTTATGTTGTCCTGTAATTCTTTATTATCCATAGTTGTCTTGTGGTGCTATGAAAATATGTTGGGCACGTAGAGCTTAAAATAAAAGTAATATTCCAATTTCAGACCTTGTGGTCTATAGGGCAGATGAATTAAAGGTTATCTGTTTCTGTGGCCTACAGTTAACGAGGGTGTCATGTGGCCAGCACAACGACCAACCACCTTTACTTTCCCCCAACTTACGTCAGGTACCCATTTGACCTGGGCGGACTCAGAGGTGCCCAAAGATCCCAAAATTAAAAGTCCCAGTCGTCACCGGGACCCCTGTTCGGAAGCTAAGCGCTTTACCGCTCAACCGCTCAACCGCCGCGCCTCCCCCATGTAGAGCGTAGGAGGGGGGAGGGTATGTTATCACGTTGTGCTCTTGAAAAACTTTTTTTTTGTTTTCACTTCCTCCTTCACACAAACACCAACAAATCCGGACTTTGATAACTTCCTACCCTCTAGAGAACAAACTAAATCTATAAAGCTGAACGCTTTTTATCATGAAATTTTAGGAGAAAAAATAAAAAACTTTCATGGTCAATGCGTTGTTGTTTTATGAAAGCCGAAGTAGCCAAACCGATTTGTAAAGGGCGACAGAGTGTCAAAACCGGCCCTGACATTACCTAATATAACCATACTTTTCGGTTCACAAATATGTTATGTTTTTCTTTTAATAATTCATCGAAAACTAAACGCATCATTTTACTTAACGATTTCTTATATAAAAAAATCTTTACTAACTGCCATCATTATGAAATCTTACGTTCATGGGTCATGATTCTTCTCAACCCTTCAACTGCAGAAATTTCTTTCACAAGTTACTTGCCTATTTAATAATTGAACTACAACGGTACTAGCCTGTCTGCCTTGTGATTCCTAATACATATATTTCAGAAGTACCCTCTGTAGAGTGTCAATAATATTTAGATAATATTATGCTGGTTTATAAATTAACTCAGTCCATCTCATTTAGAGTACATTGACATGTCTTACACCTGTTTCCGTCAGTGTTTTATCCCTCCGAGAAGGTCTTTTTTTTTGTGTAATAGCTTTTTTTTTGTTGTTGTGTTTTAATGTAATTAAACCCAGACGACGGAATCAAATCTCGAGAGACTTTAATTACACAACTGGATGATGTCCCCTGACGACTGGTAGTTTTGATCTATTTTAGTTACCGGCCCTTCCGAGTCATTGATGTTACTCAACAAGTCTGGCTAATGACATCATAACATCAGCATTGAAAAGTTTTCCAGATCTTGAGTTGTTTCATAATGTTTCATTACGTATTGCAAATTTATTTTTTTTTGTTAAATCTTACATCAGTTAGGTTTCACTAGACAGTGATGCATCGTTGTACTCTCTACTGGCCAGCTACGTAAAGTGGTTGGCAAGAAAGTGGCTATGCACATTGTGCAGCTTAGTTAGTTTGTATGGGGACTAATAAAGCAGTAGCCTTGGCGGGTTCATGGATGGCAATTTGAAAACTCCTGCTCGGTGTTAGCAAGAGGGGCGCAGTCATCCGGACAGAGCGACTCAGTGGCAGTCATCCGCAAAGAGCAACTCAGTAGCAATCATCCGCAATCATCTCTTTAATCTAAGGACAAGAGAGCAAGCGCGTATGTTAAATATGCTGCCATCATTGCGAAATTCTTTCGGAGGCCATCTGCTGCCAACTACTTTTTCTATGCCAGTGAAGACAAAATGGCGCCTGAGTTGATCTTTATAGCGCTTGCAGGGAGGGGGGCACCTCTGTTACGCTGTCCTCCATTAAGCTCGCAAAACAGCATCGCCTTAAGCAAGTGGTCGTCTCCCAAGCAGGATAGCTGTCCGACCCAGCGCAGCTGTCGAATGGTAATTGGTGCTTCTATACTGTCCACACCGAATCAGAAAGCCCATTGGTAGCGAACCATGCTGAGAGTTACTCCCTTAGAGCACGTGAAGGGAAGCGAGCAGTTAGTTTTAAGGTCGCCTTGTCCTCGTACAAGGACAACCCTAATGTCGGACATGCACCAGTTCTCTCTCTATCAAATCCTTGTTCCGATCGTCTTTCATGCAGAACTCGGCATTCATAAAGAATGTGTTCTATTGTTTCGTCATCCTCCATACAGTGGCGGCACCCTGTGTCGTAGTTTTCCTTCCACCGTCCGAAGTAAACACCAATTGGACAGTGACCGACTCGGAACTGGGCTAGGACGGCCGGTTCCGCATGATTGGGTTGCCACCTCGCATCCTTTCTGTCTGGTCTAATCATTGCCCTGTGGACGCTCAATGCCCTTATCCGAAAGATCCCAGCCATCGTACCAAAGCGCCAATAATCTTTTGTCGGCCAGGGATAGTACACTTTGGTATGTACTCGGTTCATCACGCACGAGTGCCATCTGGACCGCAATTTTTGCGTTGTGATCGGCCGATTCGTGGCCAACTACGCCACAATGGGCGGGCACCCATTGCAAGGTAACGTTCACACCGAATCGTAGGAGACGCTTCCCGACCGTGAGGAGGTCCCATGCCCTTCTGACACCCTCTGCTAGCCCCTCTAAGGCCTCTAGGGCGGACATTGAGTCTGTAAGCAAGACTACGTCGTTGGCAGGCGCAGTCCCGATCGAGGCTGCTTTCATGTTTGGTGCCGCCAAAATTGTTCAATAGACTTAGAGCTAGGTGAAGGTAAGGATCTATAAACAACAACTTAGGGAATCGCAAATTTTAATTTAGCACTATTAATAGACGATGGAATAATGAGTTTAGCCATTTTTTTATTTTATTTTTATTTTTTGTAAGCTATTCTATTTTTTTTATTGTTAACTCATACAACTAATTCTTGTATCTTAACTGGTCAATACATTCCGCGATATTAAAAAGAGAACAAATTAATAAAAACAAACATAATTTTATCTATTAGAATACTTGTATATTGTTTACATATTCATTGTTATTGTTGTTGTTAAAATATTATTATTATTTATAAACTATTTTTTTATTATTACAAACGTGTAACATGTGACCATTTAATGAAACGCTGTAATGACAATTGAAGAGTTACTTTACTTCATTAGATGTCATACTGTATGGCCTCCTTCGGACGTGAAGCCACCATGGATCATCTAAAAAAAATGAGGTTAGTGTCTGGGCAATAGCTATGGTCAGAACGATGTCGCCGACACAGCAGTTCCCCCTCTCTCCACGCAGCTGATGTATCCAAAGGAACGGCAAGTACCGATACAGTTTGGGAACTGCGGCGTAGTAGGTTCTGCCTGAGTGCAGCTCTGATTTGTCCTCGGTGTTGACTTCAGAAACCTTTCCCATGTTTGGGTCTAGCTGCAAGCAGCAGAGATTTCCCTTCTTCCCCAAGCCTGGTAGCCAGCCAAGGCTAACGAACCCGTCCTGTCCGAAGCTTACTGGCTTAAGCACCATTCACTGGCCTTTGCCCCTTCTGTCAGTAATAACAGTTCCATTTAACGCTGCAGTCCTCAGATTCACATTGATTTGTTGTTTTACTCTTAAATAAATATAGCAGAGATTTGATTTAAGCACGATAAATATAAAATGGTTTTAATGGTTGTATATTCTTACAGTTAACACATTAAAATAAATTATCTTTCAAGAGTCTCTTTGGGCCCCTATTGGTCGTAGGCCCCGGCGCAATGAGCCCCTTCGCGATGACAAATATTTTTACCATTTGCTTTTGTTCAGCGTTTTTCAAGATTTGAGCTTTGGTCAAATGGACAATCACTTGTCTGGACCATTGGGGAAAAAGTGGAGGGAAGGGGGCAGCAGAGAAATCTGGGTGAAGGTTACCGTGATAGCTTTGTAAAAGCAATGGAAAAAAAAAAGTTATAAGTCATGCATTTGAATTCGAGGTCTCTTCAAGGCCAATGTGTTGGCTACTGAGCCTGTGAAGTGCTTATGAAATTAAAAGGTTTTACAGTTATTTTTTTAGTAGTTTCAAACTTTTAAGCGACGGCCTAATTCTGTACACAAAGTAAAAGACGACTTATTTAATTTAAACCACCACATCTGTCAAGTACTAATTCTTTCCCTGATTCGATACCAAACAAAATAATTAATAGCCAATAATAAAAAAATAATTGGTTATCTTTTTTTTCATTGATTTATGATTTATGTATTTAAGCTTTCTACCAGACAGACAGCGTGAATAGATATAAGCTTTGTACCAGACAGACAGCGTTAATTGATATAAGCTTTCTACCAGACAGACAGCGTGAATTGATATAAGCTTTCTACCAGACAGCGTGAATTGATATAAGCTTTCTACCAGACAGACAGAGTGAATTGATATAAGCTTTCTACCAGACAGACAGCGTGAATTAATATAAGCTTTGTACCAGACAGACAGCGTGAATTGATATAAGCTTTCTACCAGACAGACAGAGTGAATTGATATAAGCTTAGTACCAGACAGACAGAGTGAATTGATATAAGCTTAGTACCAGACAGACAGAGTGAATTGATATAAGCTTAGTACCAGACAGACAGAATGAATTGATATAAGCTTAGTACCAGACAGACAGAGTGAATTGATATAAGCTTTGTACCAGACAGACAGGGTAAATTAATATAAGCTTTGTAAAAACAAAACCAACAAAATGGTATTTCGAAATAAATCTTTGACATTTTTTTTTTATTTCTAATTTTCCTACTTAAAAAAAAAGTCTGCATCACAAACAGAAAGTTCTATTTATAAAATAAACTAAAAAAGCCGGGAAAAGTGCTAGATTATATGAAACCATAATTAACATGAGGCTGTTGAATCAAAGTAGCAGGGCTTTATTTTTTTTACTGCATGAATAAATTTGTTTTGTGAAGACCGCGTTAAGAATACGAGGTGTTAACTGTTGTCGCTTTTGACAACTTTATAAAATGAAAATTATTCAATAAATTCTAACAAAACAAAATAGCAGAATATGAATTTAAATATTAGGCTTATACTTGATGGAGAGCTATCATTCACATGAATAGAGATCTACATTCTTAGACTTTGAAGAGCGCTGTGGAGAAAAAAAAAGACAATGTCTAAAATCTCCGATACTTAACACGCATTTTTATTGTCCCTGCGACTTCCAAAACTAAAGTCTAAACGTGATGAAAAGAACGCGCCATAAGCAGAAACCATAAGAACGGTTACTCTGCGAAGATTTCCAATTTCTATTGGCCGTCATGCAAAGGGATCAAAAGAAACTTCTAAGAATGACCAGAGTATTTCGAAAGTGACCTCTTTGATCTAACTTTAAGTAGGTCATCAACAAAGCCCGCGGGTTCCTCGGTCACATGTTGTCTTCAAACTTCATCGCGTTTTACAGCATGTCGTAAAAGCCTGGATCCGGTGAATGTCCCAGGACTGATTATTACCCAGGAGTTAAGTCCAATTCTCAACCTTCGCAGTGATGTAACTCATCAAGAAAGTGGAGTCAATTTATCAGTTCATTTGGTTCAGATTTACGCGCAATAAATTAGTTCTGTTCACAGGCAAATACTTTACTGAGAGTTTCAGTGTCGTGCTAAAAAGTTCAAAAGGACTCATTGAGAAGATCCGAATAGCAGGGAAATAATTTGATACAAAATAACTGAAACAAATTGACCCCGCCAAAAACAATGTTTAAGTTGCTCTGCATTTCGATGTCCTTCACATTCACCTATCCCTTACTCTGTTGAACCGTTGGGGCACCACAAAAGATAAGTCTTCCGTCTTTCTCCATAATCTCACTCTGTCATTTGTCTTGGATAGAGTTTCATTCAATGACAGGCCTGTCTTTCCCGTGTACGTTTAATTTAGTTTGGCCCATATATAAGACAGACATACAGATAAATAGATAGATAGATAGATAGATAGATAGATAGATAGATAGAGACAGTGATAACGAGAGAATCATATACTGAGAGAGTATGTGAGAGAATACAGAGAGAGATTATTGTCACTTGTCGCTAACGTCAACGGAAGTTCATTACTTGGTGATATGTTCCTCTTCTAAGCCATGACGTCCTTCTAGAACTTTTCGAATTCATACCAAGATAGTTTCAATTGAGACTAAACATTTCTTTCCGACTCTTTATTTATTTCACACATTTTCTACATCTTAATAGATTTCAAAACTACAAAAGGAGGCAACATGGAAAGGTCGGGATCAGTTGAGTTAATCTCAACATTCTCAGTGGGTATTTTATTACCATGTATTTATTTTGTGTTTTTGTATTGAAATCAAGTGTGTGCTTTCAAATTAGTTAAGACTGTGACGAACCGTTTAAGCTCAATCAAGATTATCACTCAGGTCTAAGCATTTAATTAATTTATTTGCACGCTATTAATCATCAATCTTACTAATTTAGCGATCCAGCGCTAAAAACACAGCCACCACCCCTCCAATCCAACCCCACCCCCTTTGGCATCGATGTCACATTTTACTATCCCCCACCTTGACACGTGTCACACTAGACTCTTGACAAGAGTTCGCTCCCCTTTTCCTATCTTGGCAAACATCCGTTGACCCCCGCCCCCTTCCTTTGTGGAGCGGCTGGTCACTTCAAAGTGCCCATTCAACTCAACGCCTCGGGCAACGCTGTCCGTCTAGCATTAGCCATTATCAAGGTATAATCTCCCCTTGATCTGGCCGAGCTCTGATAATCCCCTTTCATATGCACCTGACCACCTGGGCTGATTTCCTGAACTTTCGACTCGCGCCTTTGCGCCAAGTCTATCTCCCGGAGACTCTCGTCACGGTCAAGCGGGGATCCCTTTGTCAAAAGACGCCAGATAGGCTAGATCATCTTTGCACTTACCGTCCGCCACTCAGCCCCCCCTTCTCCCCACCTGTATATGGACAAAACTTCATCGTCCGATCTCATTCACGCTGGAGAGCCCTGAGGGAGCATATCTATCTATTGCTTGAGCTCTGGACTATTTTCACTCCTTTATTTCACTTTGGATTGGTGCTTGAGAAACATTTGACTAAGTAATGTATATATATATTTGTGCATTTATTACCACATTATTTGTGTACATATTTGTGCATTCTTATTATGGATAATGTAAGTAGATTACTGTATACTTATATTTTATATCATGACTTTTGTGGCTAAATGGACTAGAGTTTATTAACAATTCTTACCAGATGTATTTAGCTCTTTAACTATTATTAATTTAACTATAATATACTAGCGCCCAGTACGAGCCTTCAGTATATTATCATCGATTAATTCCTTGGCAGGGAATTATCAAAACACCTTTGTAAACATGTCTTATTACTGAGCATGTATTTACTTATGCTCTATGTTTACTTATGTGAGAGCATGGGCGAGTATCAGACGTTGATCTCCCCTTCCCTTTCATCTCATTTATCTAAGCGATGTATGTACTTGCTATTCACCGTGATTGGTGAACATCACTTATATTACTTATCATATATCACTTATTACTGTTTGCTATTTCCTTTTATGGGAGTCCCCATTATTATTGTTATCTCCCTTGATGGGACACTATATTCATTTGTTAGTTCCCTTTGATATTTATGAAACTAGATTATAGTTTCTCTACCTCAGTCTAAAGATGTCCTTCACGGAAAGGCATCTACCTCCCAGTGTTATCATTATGGCTAAACCGACGTATACATCATATCGTTGCAGCTTTTATTTATAGGCAACATCCGCCTGAAATCTTAGCAACCTAAAGCTAACAGATTTGTTGGCACCAGATCTGTAGACATCAGTCCTACTCATCCTTCAAGAGTCCAAGTAACAACGCTAGCCACAGACTCGTCACTGGCTTAACTGAATGGTAGACGCAGATTAGCTCTGCAACCATACAACGTTGGACTGCACCCGGAGCCTGGATCCACTACGCCAGCCCACCAGCAGACAGCATCAGTACCAGCCACACCCGTCTCATCAGTGCAGCACCGGACCAAAAGCTAAACAACCAGCCTAATGACACTCAGACCACTTGGTTCTCACATCTGAATCTGATGATGATAGTCTCCTACATTTAAATACACTAGCTCCCATCCTAGCAACTGTACAGCATTTTACCTTTCATTATCTTATTTTGTATAATAAACTGTACATAAGTTTACATCAAAGTATTTGTTGCCTGCATTATAACGCTGTGCTTGTAATTTATATCTGTGGGTTCTCAAACTATAAGATCCCCTAGACACCCAAAACGGCCAATCTTAATCCAACTTGTCACAAAGACTTTAAATTGAAAGTTGTGGGGTTTTTTTTTCCGCTTTTCAAACAGACTCGCAGTACAGCAGAGAGCGTGCCACAAGATCCTGATCTGCAACCTGAACACAACACAACACACACTTATTCTTGATGTATCTGTAATGTTTTATAGATGTATTGCAACCATAGTCCTTAGCCTATATGTAAGACCAAGGAGCCAGTGATACGTGGTTTACTATATACTTTATACAATCTAGCAATGCCCAATATATATACAGAGTATATTTTTTACATAATATATTCCAGTTTGTACTCTGGCGCCTTGTGCACACTTTATTCCCGCCATTTTTTTGCAATTCAGAAGAAGCTCTACATCGTCTGCTACTCTGCATTAAACAAGGGAAATAACTGCAGAGATCAAAGATTGATTTATCATAAAATGTTGACGCTGCAAAGTGTGTCTGGCATGTATAGCAGACGACAAGATTAAAGGCCCATTTATTTTTTCCCCCATTCTTTTTTTCTCTCTTTTCCTTGTTTTATGTTTTATGTTGAGGATAATAAAATGAAGCTCAAGATTTAAACGGAAATAAAACATTAACATCGCTTCGGAACATTGGGAGATAATAACAATGTAAAACTACGGGTAATCCTGTAGTTCAGTGCCCCGCGTCATTTTCACGACATTCTTTGTTGTCAAGGCTTGATCAGCAACTTAGCTAGATTTTTTGGGGGCGGGGGGGGGGGGGGAGGCGTGTCATTTTGAAAGCTGCCAACTACAAATAAACATTTCTTTTACAAATCTAACTACTATTTTTTTTAATAAGAAAAGATTTTATTTTATTCAGATCTAAAAAAAAACAAAAAACAATTTGATAAATTATTGTAAATATATAGTTTTGTTTTCGTTTTGTATTTCAAATGCACATTGTTTGTTTAGAGTTTTGATCTAGATCTATGTCAAAAAAATATATATTTATAGGCCTATATATTTATAGGCCTATATATTTATAGGCCTATATATATATATATATATATATATATATATATATATATATATATATATATATATATATATATATATATATATATATATATATATATATATATATATATATATATATATATATATATATATATATATATATATATATATATATATATATATATATATATATATATATATATATTTAGATCTATGTCCAGATTTATTCGATACTTCACCAGTATAAATAATTATTATGTCTTACTTTTTTCTTTAGGTTCTGTTACTCATTTTTTCCAGAATTTTTTTTTCAGAAATTAAAAAACTTAAAATAGTAAAATACTGTGATCCAATTACAGCCATTGACAAATATAAGATATAGAACTTTGCCATGACAAGATTTTAGTAGACATTAAGGATGGAATGTATGATCTATATGTATGTGTGATATATATAGGCCTACATATGTGTTAACATATATATATACATATACACAAATATACACATTTATATATTCAGTTTGTCCTGCCCTGTTTGATGCATTGTAAAACATACACAAAACTATGCATTTTTCAAATAAATTATTGGTACTTGATTGTGGAAATAATAATTATCTTGCCAACATCCCAGCCAGAACAGAGAACAATGTTATCTTTTTTTTTTTCCATAGATTTATTTTAAACATCTCAAATATGTCGCTATTCCATATTTGTTAAAATAAGAAACATTCTTAGAGAGATGCCTTCATAATAGTCTCTGTGGTGAAAATGTATATTTTTAGTACCTATATGTATCTTATATATAGTCGTGGTGTGCATTTGTGCGAATTATATTCACTAGATTCTAGTGATTTAGCGTAAATCAAGACATTAAATATATCGAGAACATTAAATTGACTAAAATTCAAAGATTTTTCAGGTAAGGTGCGAATTATCTTCACTACATTTTAGATCTAAAGGTTGACACTGTCACTAGGTAGATCTACGGACTGTCCACTGCTACAAGTAGGCCTTGATTTTAAGTGAGGGCAATTTTTAGGAGGATTTTATGAGACTTTTCTTTTTTTAGGAGCACTACGAACCTTGGTACTGTAAATGCAGGGGCGGATTGGCTATATGGGCGTTCGGGCTAATGCCCGGTGGGCCGGCACCAAAATGGACCGGTGGGGCCACAGGAAGGAGCAAATGGATGCCACTTATGTATCAAATTGTTAAAATGTTTTATGATATATATGCTCTTATAAAAGGGACGCTCCTAATTCTACAGTTTAATACTAATTTAATGTAGGCTCTAACACATTTTTCGAAATAATGTAATAGCCTACATGCGTAGACAGTGCTATAGGCTTAATCCTTTTAGGACCTACACACTGAGCGATTAAGATAAGGCCTATATTTATTATAAGGAGTCCAATATTTGCACACGTACAGTTACCGATACATTATCAAACTTAACCTAATGATTTTGAAGACAGGTAAACCTAGAATTGTAATCTCGTTCTATTATTAGATTTAATTAAATCAAGAAAAATTCAACAACAACAAAATGGAACACTTAAAACACAATGTAAACCATATGCAATGTTCATATTTATTTGACCATAACAATACTCTTTGAAAAACAAAAAATACACTTTTATAAAGGTCACCAAAACAAATTATGACCTTATTATAATATCAATACACAAACTTATTTAGTTGATGTTTAAAAAAAAATTTTAAGTTCGTGCTCTCTCTTTTCACAGACACATATATAAAAAACACATATGCAACACATACATAAACGTATATACATTTTAAAAACAGTTACTGACATTAGCATCAATGCATAGGATATGATTCAGTAATTCCCACCAATAGTTCACAGAAAATATGTTTATGCCCTAAGGCAGTTCTGAACATAAATTCATTTCAATAGGAATGGAAGAGTCCGTTGCTTGTTCCCAATTAGTGTTTTAATTGTCGTTGTGCTCTCATCCACATATTCTCGATGTTTTGAGTATGTGTATCGCTGTCGTTGGGGTCTACGAAGTTGTCTTGATGTATTACTACAGAATGACTGTAGACTACCAACACCATCAAACCATCCAACCAACCAGAACCAACTATCCACATCAAATCAACAACATCCACACATCAAACCATCAAACACCCTAACATAACCATCAAACCAACCAACCACTGACAACCAACCATCCACAGCAAACCAAAAATATCCAACCATCAAATAGCCTAACGGAACCATCCAATCAACCAACCACAGCAAACCAAAAACATCCAACCATCAAACACCCTAACACAACCATCCAACAAACCATAACCAACCACTGTCAACCAACCATCTACATCAAACAAACAATATCCAACCATCAAATACTGTAACAGAACCATCCAACCATCCAGCCAACCACAACCAACCAAACCACTGCTTACCAACCAAAAAAACAAACCACAACCAATCAATCAAATCAACCAACAAACCATCCATACGACCAACAAACCTACCAAAACCAACCAAACACAACCAACCAACATACCTAACAACACCATCAAACAGTCCAACCAACCATAAACAACCAACCATTGTCAACCAGCCATCCACAGAAAACCAACAATATCCAACCAACAAACCTACCAATACCATCAAACCAACCACAACTGACCAACCAACACCATCAAACCATCCAACCATACACTGCCAACCAAACAACTAACACCATCAAACCATCCAACCATCCACAGCAAACCTACAATATCCAACCAACCAACAAACGTAAGAACACCATCAAACCAACCTACCAACACCATGAAATCATTCAACCAACCACTGCCAACCAACCCCATAAAACCATCAAACCAACAATATCCAACCAACCAACAAATACCATTAAACCAACCACAACCAACCAACCAACACCATCAAAGCATCCAACCAACCACAACCAACCAACCACTGCCAACCAACCCCATCAAACCATCCAACCAACAATAACCAACCAACCACCCAAAGCAAACCATCAATATCCAACTAACCTACCAATACCATCAAACCAACCACAACCAACCTAGCAACACCATCAAACCATCCAACCAACCAACCACTGCCAATCAACAAAAAAAAAAAAAAAACCACTAACAACCATTAAACCATCCATTCAACCAACCAAAACCACATAAAATCAACATCCTACCATCAGACATTTTAACAAAACCTTCCAGCCAACCATCTATCCATTCAACCGCAACCAAAAAACCACTGCCAACCAACAAAAAAATCACAACCATCAATCAAATCAACCAACAAACAATCCATCCAATCAACCACAATCAACCTACCAACACCATCCAACCACTGCCAACCGAAAAACCACAGCAAAATAATAACATCCAACCATTAAACATCCTAACACAACAATCCATTCAACCAACCACAGCAAACCAACAACATCCAACCATCAAACACCCTAACACAACCATGCAATCAACCATCAATCCAAGCAAATAACCAACCACAAACATCCATCCACCCATCTATCCATCATCAAAATTTACCTTAGTTTCTATAATTAATTACTTTATTTATCTTTAGTACACTTGTAACAGCTTTTAGTAAACAAAATTTAATTAAAAAAAAGATCCTTAAAATACTACAAGTTGGCAACACCACTGTACATTACCAACAAACAAAATGGCGGTGTGCAGATCATTTAAAAGTCGCTAACGTACTTTATTTATGTCATTCAAAATGTAAAGGTTCTTTTTTTTTAAATCCAAATTTATTAAAAACACTAATTACATGTATTAAATGAATTAAATTTTATCCTGGCTAATTATCGGCATTTTATGAACGCGGGACGCTGATATACAGGATTACCAAACTACGATCAATTAAATATCTAGGAAAGAAGTGGAACAAATAAAAAAAATATTGAGCGTCACGTGATTCTTGCTATAGTTGCTGTTTTGAATTCAAAAACATATTCGTGCCGTAGTTTGTTTAGAGTGATTAGCATTTTGACTTTAATATGATTTTACAGTGCTAAGAAACTGCACAAAAATAAAGTATAGTTTTTTGAAAGGTCCAGTTTATCAATAGTTCCGTATTCTGTACACCGAAAACGCCATAAAGCTTTCCTATGTATGGATTTCCCTCCATATTATGCTAATCTCATATAGAATACACGAATACTCCGATAAGCTGTCTAAAAATGTATCAAAATTTTATAATATTTTTCAAAGGTTGGAGATTGGAGATTTTGTTTTTTATTAATAGCGCTGAATCTCGTTCTCAAAATGTGGGTGAAATACAAAAAAATTCTTTCAGACTTATGGTTCAAAATAAAGTGGCCGATTTCTAGAATATTTCTGTTCGTTCCAAAGCGCTGGAGTAGAAATATTTTAAGATATTTATAATCGTACTTTCAGAAAGTCTCTGATTCCATTTAGTTTAATGTACCTGACATCTGTTAAAGACATTAAGTGCGAATTGATCGTAGTGCTACTCACACAACACTCTCGTAAACCCAGTCGAAGATTCTAGACTTTTACTTCATTAGAATTTCTTTTTTTTTAAAGCGAAATCTCAGGAGTACGCTCGAGTACAAAGTTGGCATATTCCTTGGGTCACTGACACAGATACCTTGAAAATGGCAGCATCAAATAGTTGGCTGAGATTTCCTTTTATCAAGTCACGTATCCATTTGCAGACGATTCATTATAATAAAGTCAAAGGAGGGCCACCAAGACTCGTGACCCGAGGGTTATAAACCACTGCCCTAGCGACCTAGTCGAATAAATTGTAGAACTCGTGTTAATACATGGTAATGGCCTTGGTTTTGAACGTTTTGGGACTTTGTGTGTGTGTTCTAGTCGATTCTGTGTGTGTGTTCTAGTTAATTTTGTATGTGTATATTTACACTGTATTCTACACAATTAGGTGTGTTTCAATCAACCATATTAGTATATGTTTTTTGACAGTTTTTGCAGTGGAAGACAGCCGTAATGAGCCCCCAGAGTTTAACACTACATAAAATCAACTATGATTCGTTCTAAGCTTTTTGAAAGATTCAATGGAATATGAGTTTTCCGACATGGCATTTCTAAACATTGAAAATGAGGACATTGCTAAACATAGAATGAGGACATTGCTAAACATAGAGAATGAGGGAATTGTTAAACTTAGAGAATGAGGGCATTTTTAAACATAGAAAATGAGGGCAATGTTAGACTAAGAGAATGAGCACCTAAGTGAAAAGGGATATTGGAGATTTTCATACATGGAAAAACAATAAATAGCTAGGTTTTTGGTGTATCCGGTGTACAAAAAAAAGTATATTATTTCTTAAAGGTATATGAACCATTTTGTGTGCAGTTCTTGCACTGCAGAATCAAATCAAAACTAATCTCTTCTGATTACAGCAAAAAATAATTTCAATCTTAAGAAAAAATTAGACTTTTCTGGTATTGAAAGCCATCAAAATGCATATTCTGAGGTATCTACAGTACATTATCTTGCTATTAAAAAGTTTTATTTCAAAAACCTAATGTGCTATTCTTACTGGCTTAGACCCTCTCGCGCCGTTCGGCGCATTTTCCGGTAATCTGTTTGGCATATGATTTCTTTGATTTTGACCCGATCTCTATAACTGGCTACTAAAATCTGTCTTTGCCATCTTTGTTGAGCCACATTTAGTGTTTTTCAATTTCGGCAGAAGACTATTCACACTTTATTAATCTAGCCCAAGTCACTGGTAGAAATTTGTAACCTCTCTTGAATACGCTCTTGGAATTACATGCCTGTATTTCGCTTTAGATTTTATATCGAAAAGGAAAGTTTTATCGTTAAAATCATCTGTTGAGGGGTTTTAAACTAAAAAATCTCTGGAGTTTTTTGTTGTTTTTTTTAATTCAAAACCCCATTTAGCTTCGATCATAGAATTTGGTAACTGTAGTTTGCTTTAAAATAATATTGAAGAGAGAGGTTTCCTGCTCAAAACGCTCTGTAGGAGAATTTTAAACTCAAAACCATCTGGAGAGGGTTTTAAACTTGAAAGAAAAAGCCATCTGGAGGAGGGGGATTTAAACTCAAAACCCCCTTTGGCTACGCTCATAGCATTTTGAGTGCGTAATTTCCTTTTTTTTTTTTTAAATATTGAAGAGGTAGTTTTCAGCTTCAAACCCCGCTGGCAGGTTTTTTAAAACTCAAACCCCTTTGGCTACGCTCATAGAATTAAGAGTGTGTAATTTGCTTTTTTTTTTATATTGAGAGGGGGTATATCGTAATTTTTGGAGGCGGTTTTAAAATTGAAATCTTCCTTAGCTGTTTTCTTGGCATTTGGAATTGTCGTTTGCATTTTTTAGTTTTGTTTATAGAAGAGGGGGATTTCACTGCAAAGCCCTTGGTAGGGGTTTTAAACTCAAAACCCCTGTAGGAGGTTTTAAACTCAAAGCCCCTGGTAGGGGGTTTTAAACTCAAAATCCGTCTACCAGGGGGTTTTGAGTTTAAAAACCCCTACCAGGGGCTTTTTCAAAACCCCCTGATAGGGTTTTTTAAAATCTCAAAACACCCTGGTAGCGAATTTTAAACTCAAAACCCCCTGCTAGAGGGTTTTTAACTCAAAACCCCCTCGGCTGTGCTGTGGTAAGTGATGATTTAGTATTAAAATCTCACCTAAAATAAACAAAATGAAAGCAAAAATCAGTCACTAATTCCTTTCCCCCCCCCCCGCATGGGGGGGATTTCATTTCGGGGGGAGCTGAACCCCCCCCCCCCTGGCTACGCCCATGATGAGCAGAATAGCATTTAAAAAAATAGGACAATGTGAACGAAGCCTGTTACTGAAGACTTCAAATATGTGATGATTCGTTTGAAACAATAAAAACAATGGACAAAAAGAAAGTGACTCCCCATCGACTCGGCGTGAAACATTCTTCTCATAAATTCAATATAAAATCAATGGACAATGACAAAGAGACTCCCCATTGACTCGGTGAGTAACATTCTTTTGTTCCCCTGGCAATCAAAACATTAAATAGGAACAATCTGATATATACTTTGTCACATGTAAATTATGAGTGAGTCTGGTGTGAATGTATATTTCGGTTTCTTAAAGTTATAATGTTTTTTCTTTGTAAATTGTAAGACAAATTTCCATACGGACATACAGACAATAAAGATTATTATTATTATTATTATTATAAATTCAATATAAAATCAATGGACAATAAGAAAGAGACTCCGCATTGACTCAGTGAGAATCTTCCCATAAATTCAAATCTAAAAAAAAGTTCCACGCTGTTTTGTACAAATACAGCAGAAAATTATTTTCTCTGAGAAATTGTATAGTTATAGTTTTCAAACTTTTCAAAAAAAATTTAAAAAATTAACATTTTGCCTTTTTTTTTGGTTCATCTTTTTGAGAATTCGTCCTCCTTTTTGTACTCTATTTGACATGTATGTGTTTAGTAAACCCGGGGATAACGAATGTTTAGGTTTTGAAAATTAAATGGCAAAGAAAATCAGACATAACTTTTTTTTTTTTTTTTCAAACAAAAACAATACAAGTCACTTCCGGGTTCAGTTCTCCACCCCTTCTCCCAAGCACTTTGTAACCAATAAGCACACGTATACGTTATATATAGGACCACTGCAGTTGATTCAAATAGATAGGTGTTTCTTTAGGGTAGTGAGTTTGCTCAAAGAGCTCTCGTCTTTTAGTTTGTTTTTTGGTGTTTTATTTTGTTGGTTACTTTGTTTAGTCACTTTGTCGGACGTGAGGTTCCGTTCTAGGTTCCAGTTCCCTCTCTCCCTTGTATCATTAGTCTCTAGCACTGATGGTACCGAGTGAGTCCTAGAGACAAATGACGGCTCCCATGGTTGACAGGATCGGAATTTCCCCCGAGTGGAATACATCAGCCTGCGCACTACTCAACTAATCACTCGCCCGGAGCACTTTTGATTTGTATGTGACTTCCGCACCCCTACGTCCTACCCTTGAAACACGTGGCGTAAAATCTGACTTACGTAAGCCCACCCACCCACTTGTAAAGCAGCGAGGTACTATGGAACAACAGGATCAATGGATGGGAATTCAAGCGAGTATCCATATTCATGTGAACTAATCCACAGTGATGTCAACTTATCCAGAGTGATGTTAACAAACAGATGTTTTTTTATATATTTAAATTGTTTAAAGATTAGTTTAAGCCGAGAGAACAATGATAGAGTTAAAGAACAGGTTTTAAGGACATTTTTTTCGAATGCTATGTAAACACAATCAATTATATCTTAGAATCAGACATTGTTCTGATCATGTTTTCTTTTTTAAATTTAAATGTCTGTATAGAACAATGAAACTATGTGTTGGTTTTGTAAAATGTATTACAAATGGATGTTCCTTCAGATTTGATTATCAGCTACTTCCAGGTCCAAACCTCTCGCAGGACGACAGGGGATGGCAGAGGGCATGGTATGAACCCGGGGCCATCGAGAGGACCGAACGACTGTGCATATCACATGACCAGGCACCCATCCATTTAATAAAGTAGACTCTTAATGCCCTTTTTTTAAAAATGAAAATTTAGTTCTCGGGCGACACACTTTGAAGGATTTAGCAAAACATGTTATAAGCTAATATGTAATATAAATGAAGACTGTGTGGCAGCCTAGAGAAACTAGTTTAAGAAATCTAAAGCGAAGATGTTCTATAATAAAAAAATAACTAATATAAAAAAAGAAGAATTTCAAAGATCGTTTTAAAAAAACATTCAGCGCTCTAATACAAAAAATACCTTAAAGATAACAAACTCTATTCGACAGCTGTCATTTGCCTATCTATGAACAGGTGGAGATAAGTGTAAAAAAATATGGCCAATTATCGAGTTGAAATATCCATATCCGCAGAATTTCAGATAATGTTGACAGAATCGAAGATGTTCCCCCTCCCCCTTTGTCTTTAATCTCCTCGCCCCCCCCCCCCGCCCGCCTTTCTTTCTTATTTTTGTTCCTTTAAAACGAAGCCAGAAAACTCACGAGTTTACCACCCACACAGGCGGGTGTCCGTAGTTCTTTGTCTTTTTTTTTCAATGAACTATTATAATGCATTCTATTTGATGTAGTTTACATTTGTATACATTGGTTTAAATCAGAAGTTTTGGAATCGGGTAGAAGCGAAAAAAAAAAAAAAATTTAGTTGAATAGAGAGAATTTTTTTTTATATACTGAGACATTTATAGATTTAAAAGAATTATTTCCCTTTCATTAATTTTGAGCTAACAAGATAATTTGTTAACATGGTCAACTGTTAACTAGGTCAACAAGTTCAAATGCTGACCTGATCTGTTATTCTAATTGTTTCTTGATCATCTGTTGACTTGGACAATTTGGTCAACTGTTTCTTGTTCAACTTGTCAACTATAAACGTGATCAACTGTCAACGTGGACAACTTAAATTCGCTTGTTTAGTTCATTTAAAAAATTGTTTGCATGTTTATTTGATTGTTTGTCTGTCTACTTTAAGACTCGGTCACTCTAAAATAACAAACATATAAAATCATGCAACATATTTAATCTTCGTGCGCCTAAATTAAATCCAAACCAAGACTAAAATATGTTTGAAATCTCAACTTACAAAGAGAAGCAAGATTTATCACGAATCATTATTCACATTTAACTAGAGTAACATCATTCATTTAGAAAAAATAAAAAATTCAGACATCCTTGGACACAGAAGATTACAAAGTGAAATAATTATTAGTATATCAGTTTATGAACAAGGATTAAAATTAAACTGCGGAATCTCATTTTGGATACATTTAACGCTGCAGCTGTGATCGCGAAAAGGGTTTAGTAAAGTTATTCAAAGTTCACGGTAAGTAATAACAGGGTTAAAAATTTCGTATTTTATCATCCACCTTAAATGGGAGAGGTAGTGATGAGACATCTTGGGCTTTGGCTTATATAGATGTAGATGTTCAGAAATGAAAAACTGTCATGGAATCCACATATTGATGAAACTATAAAAAAAAATCAAACAAAGTATTAGAGTTTATTAAAGGAAATTTCTATAAATCAAATAAGAACATAAAACTCAAATGTTATTTAACCTTGGTTAGGCCAATAATAGAATATGCATCCAACGTGTGGGACCCCTCAACTCAAGAAAACATTAAGAAACTGGAACAGACACAAAATAGAGCAGTGAGATTCATAACAAACGAATATTCACATTTGACTAGAGTAACACCTTTAGTAAAATCACTAAATTTAGAAAACCTTCAGGATAGAAGACTTAAAAGTAAAGTAGCAATTATACATAAAACACTGAACCATAATCTTCAAATACAAAAACAAAATTTAATAAAATACTCTGAAAGACACAAAGATAAAGGCACATTCCTCATCCCATATGCTAGAACAAATTTGTACAAATACTCCTTCTTCCCTAGTGCTATTAGAGCATGGAATGGGCTGCCTGAGCTAACCAGGAAAACCAGTGACTTGACAGAATTTAAGTCATTGGTTAATATGCATGACTAAATGCATGACGCGTAGGACATAATCATCTTCTTTTTTGAAGTAACGTCTGTATAATATAAGATAAGATAGACATAGTGTTAAATTAAGGGAGAGAAAGCAGACTGTAAGGAGAAAGACAGGGGCATGAAGAGAAAACAGACAATCAGAAAAGAGAATGATAGAAAAAAAGATAACTAAAAGAGTTGAAGAGAATTAGAGAGAAGGATGAAAAAAAAAGATTAAGTAAAAAAAAACGTCAGTACTGACCTGGTCTGACCAACACTATTTTACTAGAACCATGCTTCCATCAATGACTCTTAGAAGTTTCATGGTACCAATACAGCCAGCTTCAATTTGTCAGCAGTAACAACAGCAGCACCGTTATTAGCTAATTGCATCGATGATGTAGATAGAATTTAGTGACATTGATTTTTTGCTTCATCCCGCAGTTGAAGATACTTTTGACTAATAGTGTCATAGTTGTAGCATCTTGTATTTATGTGATCATGTGTTTATACGTTCATGAGCTCATGTATTTATGTTATGTATATTTTATGATATATTTATGTGATCATGCATTTATGGCATGCATGGGCGTAGCCGGGGGGGGGTTCTTGGGGGTTAAACCCCCCCCCCGAGATTAAATCCCCCCCCGCTTTGATTTTGTTTATTTTGGGTGACATTTTAATACTATACCATCACTTGCCCCAGCACAGCCAAGGAGTTTTGAGTTTTAAAAAACCCTACCAGGGAGTTTTGAGTTTAAAACCCCCTACCAGGGGGTTTGCAGTTAAACCCCCCTCTTCTATAAAACAAATTTTAAAAATGCAAACGACAATCCCGAAATTCCAAGAGCACAGATAAGGAAGATTTTGATTTTAAACCCCCCTATTCAATATAAATAAAGCAAATTACACACTCAAAATTCTATGAGCGTAGCCAAAGGGTTTTGAGTTTACCCCCACCCTTTTTTTTTCAGTATGGTTTGAAGCTAAAAAATACATCTTCAATATAAAAAAAAAAAAGCAAATTACGCACTCAAAATGTTAAGAGCATAGGTAAATGGGTTTGAAGGTAAAAAATACCTCTTTAATATTTAAAACAAAGCAAATTATACACTCAAAATTCTATAAGTGTAGTCAAAGTGGTTTTGAGTTTAAACTCCCCTCCAGTGGAGTTTGAAGCTAAAAAAATAACTCTTTAATATAAAAAAAGCAAATTACGCACTCAAAATGCAACGAGAGTTGCATAAATCGGTTTTGAGTTTAAACCCCCTTTCATCGGGGTTTGATGCTAAAAAAATACCTCTTTAATAAAAAAAACAACAAATTACACACTAAAATTATTTGAGCGTAGCCAAGCCAATTGGGGGTTTTGAGTTTTAACCCCTCTCTTACAGATGGCTTTTCTTAAAAGTTTAAAACCCCTCCATATGGTTTTGAGTTTAAAATCCCCCTACAGAGATTTGAGGTTGAAAACCTCAATCTTCAATATTTTTCTAAAGCAAACTACAGTTACCAAATTCAATGACCGTAGCTAAATGGGGTTTGAATTTTTAAAAAATAACTCCAGAGATTTTTTAGTTTAAAATCCACAACAGATCATTTTGACGATAAAACTTCCCTTTTCGATATAAAATCAAGCAAGCTACAGTCACCTAATTCTAAGAGTGTATTCAAGAGAGGTTACACATTTCTACCAGTGGCAGGGCTCCATTAAAAAAGTGCGTTGAATAGTCATCTGCCGAAATTTAAAAACACTAAATGTGGCTCAACAAAGATGGCTAAGACAGATTTAAGGATTCAGTTATAGAGATCGTGTCTTAATCAAGGTAATCCTATGCCGAATTGAGAGTCGACACATTAGTTAGGTTGTGACAGAGCGTCGCATGAGGTTTGCGAGACATGTTTTCCGACAAAATGAATTACGCATACTAAGGGTTGCGATGACATCCTTGCACAACTTGGCGCCAGTAAGGCAGTAAGAATAGCATTTTAGGTTTTTGAAATAAAACTTTTTAAAAGCAGGAAAATGTACTGGAAAAATACCAGAAATAGTGCTTGGCGGCGGGGCTTCGCCCCGCGCTGGAGGAGCTCCAAAGCGCTTCCCCAGACCTCCTTGCTGTCAATGGCGGGGAGTCTACAATTTTCCCACTAACTCCAGGAAGAAACAATCTAGGGCACAATAAACGTATTCCAAAAGAATGAAGGTTCAGAATGTAATAAAGTTCATGTACACATACACATATACATAATTTTTTTTTCGCAGCAGGGCGGCCTACCCCCAACCCCCCCCCCCCGAAAAAAAAATCCTGACTACGCCCATGATGGCATATATAATTTGTCGTGCATTAAAGGGATAATATATTTTTTTATCATTTTATTTTATGTATCTTTGAGCAAGTATTTATGTGATCATAAACTTTTTATGGTGAAGAGTTGAAAACATGCCACCTAAAGTGATTAGCGTTCAAAAGTCAGGTTATACATTCAATGCAATTTCGAAAATGGCATTTGCATTTGGTTCTAATGTTTCCTGGTCTGACGGGACGAGATAGTCAATTTAAAAACAAAATTAAACAAACTTTTTTTTACACATTTTTTGATCAGTTTTGAACTGTGACTACGCTGACCAAAATACTCGGCTACTTTTCATTAAAGTTCACTGCTTTATGTGTGTATGAGTGTGTGTTTGTGTCATTAGTGCACACATTTTTTTCTATTATCTTCTTATACTACGAGACATTACTATGAAAGATAATATCCAACTAAAAAAAAAACACATTAATTTTTTCTAGACACCAACAACATAAATATTGGGATATTTCGAAACCCAAATAAACCCAAACATCTCTAACATCAATACCCAAAGGACAACGTTTCATTAAGGGAAGAAAAAAACATACCGTATTGAATGAATAGAGCTTTTTATGTTAAAAAAAAACTACTTTAGTAATTGAAGTCGCGTAACACAAAAAAAAAATGGATTACTGGGTTAATTAAATTATGGAAGCAAGTTTGTGTTTTTTTTTCGTTTAAATCTCAGCTAATAACTGAATAAGTTCGTTAGTGTGCGTGTGTTTATGTGTGTGTGTGTGTTACTAAACATTCGCGGTGTAATAATTGTTCAAGACTAGAAATCATTATCATTGAGTCCTGGGTTACTTTTTATTACAAAGTACTTAGTGATTACAAAGTACTTAGTGATTACAAGGTACTTAGTGATTACAAAGTACACGGAAAGTAATAACAGGGTTAAACATTTCGTATTTGTTCATCCACCTTGAATGGGAGAGGTAGTGATGAGTCAGTGTGTCAGTGAGCTAAGGCTGTGGCCTTTATAGATGTAGATGCTCATAGTGTTCAACTAAGGAAAAGAAAATAGACTGGAGAGGAGAGAGAGAGAGAGACAGAGGAGAGAGAGAGAGAGACAGAGGAGAGAGAGAGAGACAGAGGAGAGAGTGTCTGGCTGGTCAAAAGATTGTACACGTTATTTCTCCGACACCCAATCTCGAATCAAGCTGAAATTTCGCATAATTATTTTTGTTTACCTGACTCTAGTTAGTTATCTACTTGATAATTCACTTTTTTCTTCGGTATCTCAAAAAAGGGAAAGAAATTGTACTTGGCTGAAGCTGAATTAGTCGCCTTTATAGGTCGACGCTCTAAGCCGAAACAAACAATGGGTAACTTTACCGTCTTCTCCAGCCTTAAGTACTTTACTAGCGGAGTGGTCAAAATGTCGGCACGAGGAGGCGTGAGCCGCGAGTTCGAATTCAGGTCGTTCCCTTTTTTTTTAATGCTTTTCAGATGTCCCTTTCTTTCTCCCCCCCCCTCTCCATTTTTCTGTCTGGTCCAAATAAGTGAAAGGATGCCAGTGCATTGAGAAAGCTAATAACATTGTTTAAAATAGTATTAGTCTCACAGATGTATTGTTGCTGGTCTAGATCTAGTCTAACTGTAATGACATGACTGATCCAAACAGTTCCACGTCTGCTTCGTTGTGTTTCAAGCAAACGGTCTGCTTGTTCTAGTTGTTCACGTAATGTCATCTCACTCTGCACCGCTTTACATTGAAATACGTCTGCTAAATGTAGACCTGGTGTCGCAGGGGCGTAGCTAGGAATTTTTCATCATTTGCGGGCCCGGGGGGGGGCTTGACCTCGTTGGGGCCCCTGCATTTTGCGTAATATTTAATGTAAAAAAATACTCATTTGGGGGTTCCCTTCAAGTTGGGGGGATTTTCCAATTCTCCCACTCCTCCCCCCACCCTAGCTACGCCACTGTGGTGTCGCCTAGAACTCAGTCACTCTTACCCCATAATGCCTTTAATTTGTGTGTGTGGTGTGTTTGTGTGGGGGGGGGGGGCAATCGTTGAAGCACAGTTGCTGCTTCAATGTGTCTTCGCACAATGCCGTTCTCCGTGACACGGCGATCGACCACCTAAATTTAATTCATCAGTTGTCTTCCTTGCGCGCTGTCTTGTTGAATAATGCTTTGCTGGGCCGTTTGGTGTTGTCACGTGATTGTGCTTCTTTTTGCTCTTGACTTTTGACAATGCTGCCTGTAGGGCAGATAACATTTACCATCATTTTATCTTTACCTTTACCTATCCCTTAGTCTTTTTTGACCGTTGGGGCGCCATGCAAGATTTGTCGACCGTCTTTCTCCATTCCTCTCGGTCTTTTGCCTTAGTTAGAACCTCTTTCAATAGGGGCCAATCCATTCGTTTATGTTGTCTTCCCCCTCATTCTCTGTCCGCCTCCTCTTTCTTTCCTGGTACTGTTTCCTGTAGAAGGTCTTTGCGAGCACCGAAGACCTTGTAATATGGCCATAAATTTTTAGCTTGCGTTTTTTTACGATGGTAAATCAGGTCATCGTGGGGTTCAATTGCGGCAGAAACCCAGTCTCTAATCTCTTGGTTTGTGATGCGGTCTTTGAATGTGATACCTAGGATCCTTGCGTAACATCTCAATTCCATTGTTTCCAATAACATCTTGCTTATGCAAATATTAGACTATTACTCAATTATAGTTTTTTTAAATCTCTTGCCAAGATGTTTCTAGGCTATTGAAGAAACTCTATTAAAATGAACTATCTATATCATAAATATATGCGTGGTGTCATTTTCTAAAAATAGAATCTTTTGTTGAACGGAGCGGAAAATTGTCCTCCTACTGAAATATAGAAGCACTTCCGTTAAAAGTGCCAAGAGCTCATTATCTTTGTTCAAGAACTAAAAAGAAAGAAAGAAATTATTCAACTTCATTGAAATCGTCTTTCATACGGCGCCTTGTCGTGGAGCTCTCGTTTCATCACGTGACGCGCCAGGTCCGGATGTGCCGGGGCTTCAATTGTAGGTCAACCGTTAATTTGTCGTAGCGGCCGTCTGTTGTGGAAGTCATTTTGTAGACCTTCATCTCTAGGCGTTAGGCGGGTCATGTCGAGGGAGGAGGGAGGTCTCTGTGTGTGGGAGGGGAGTAGAAATAAATTTAAAGCCCCTTTGGCTTCGACGTAATATTAATCTGTATAGATTTGTGTCCAGTGTCTGAGATCGATAACCAATTAAGCTAGATTGAGGAAAGCCTTGAGCCTACAGATTTATCCAAATTGAAGTGGAAAAGGAGTGGGGGTGGGGGGTCTATGGGAGCAGTTGGTATCATATTTGGTTTTGGTATTCTTCACGTGTTTGGGTTTTTCTTGTGTTTTTTTCTCAGCAAACGATAATGCTTACGTAACTGGAGGTGTGAGAAATTACACACAAGGCAACAACTGGTGTCTGGGTTTAATTGACGAGTAATTATACTGAGGTAAATCTACGCTTGTTTTAGATAAACAGATTAGAATCTCACAAAATGTTACAACTCATTTTTTTTTCGCTGGGTAACAATTTTTGTGCATTCAAAATTGTTCAATTGTTTCTGAGGCCAAATAGTTCATGAAGATGTTATGTTGACTGCACATTAATTACTTTTAATTATAAATGTATATATATAAATGTATATAAAACATCCTAAAATGCTATGTTGACAACTCTCACAATATATATATATATATATATATATATGCATATACATAAAAAGTTTTTAAACATCATCCTTGAATCTCAACAAAAAAAACAACCTTCAATAAGATTCGAACTCATACCGTTTGTGTTATCCTTCCGTCACCTATTTGACTACATTATTGTTAGATTCTTTGTGGACAAATAAAAAACCGAATGAAAACAATAAACTCTGAATAAAAAAAAAAATAATCTCGAGACAAAAATCTTTCTAAATTTCTTCATTAGAGCTCCAATATTTGGATTAGAGAGTATCGTCTTCAAAAATCTTGATTACATTTTTTTCCCTTAATTGCAATCTATACATACATTAGAAGGACATGTTTTGTTATCTGTATTTGTAGTCTTTTGTTGAATGGAGTGTTTAAAATCTCTGAGTGTGGGGTAACAAATATTAGCATTGCTCAATCGTGGGTATTATGCAACTCCAACTCAATTACTTGAGTCTATGGCAATGTTTACTTATTGTAGCTACAAGCATCTCGCACTAGCTGGATCTGTAGGGAATCAAAGAACATCTATTGACGAGAGTAGAGGATATATCATGAGTCCTTATAGATTGACAAGGTCTACATAGACAGTGTTTGTTCATTACAGAGATATAACATTATTATACGAGTACTGGGACTTCGATAACATGTCTGTTTGTTGGTAGCCTAATGAGATATACTGTACTTAAAATGGATTGGATGTGGGGGCGTAGTAATAGTATTAGGATAAAATACTTCTTAAATATGAACTTATACCATTCATCCTATTTATACCATCTTTTTTACTTATACAATCCACCTGATTTATACTCTCATTTATGTATACCATCCGTCTTATTTATACCATCTTATTTTACCGTACTTCATAGTATTATATCATAATTATTATGTCTATTATACTTCTTAATTATTTATACTATGCATCTTATTTATATCATACATCTTGTTCATTCTTGTTATTTATATTATGCATCTTATTTATATCCTAATTCTTATTTATATCATACATCTTATTTATATCATACATCTTATTTATATCATACATCTTATTAATATCATACATCTTATTAATATCATACATCTTATTAATATCATACATCTTATTAATATCATACATCTTATTAATATCATACATCTTATTTATATCATACATCTTATTTATATCACACATCTTATTTATATCACACATCTTATTTATATCGCACATCTTATTTATATCGCACATCTTATTAATATCGCACATCTTATTAATATCGCACATCTTATTTATATCATACATCTTATTTATATCATACATCTTATTTATATCATACATCTTATTTATAACATACATCTTATTTATATCAGACATCTTATTTATATTATACATCTTATTTATATTATACATCTTATTTATATTATACATCTTGTTTATATTATACATCTTGTTTATATTATACATCTTATTTATATTATACATCTTATTTATATTATACATCTTATTTATATTATACATCTTATTTATATTATACATCTTATTTATATTATACATCTTATTTATATTATACATCTTATTTATATTATACATCTTATTTATATCATACATCTTATCTATATCAAACATCTTATTTATATTATACATCTTATTTATATTATACATCTTATTTATATTATACATCTTATTTATATTATACATCTTATTTATATTATACATCTTATTTATATTATACATCTTATTTATATTATACATCTTATTTATATCATACATCTTATTTATATTATACATCTTATTTATTCTTGCTATCGCACAAATTGAAAGGTAAATTTCCTTATGGATAATAAAGATTATTATTATGTTAGAAATGAACGAGTAGTCATTCTCTGGAGCTGCCAGGGTCGAGTTTCGCTAAAGAGAAACAAAATTCATCGTAGTCCCTTTAACAGTTTCCACTGAGGAATTTTCTGTTGATGTGGCAGGTCTGCAGCAGTACCGCCCTATGACAGGAGCATTTTTTTTCGTTTTTATCGATGAAAAGCAGATCCGGGCGATTGAAATCTACCGTTTTGTCGGTCAGAATAGGCCTATCCCAGTACAGCAGATGTTCAGTAGACTCGAGAACCTCTTGTGGAAATTTTTTTATTATCACACATCTTCTGTCTACAACATTCTGCTCTGTAAGGTTTAGATTAGGATATAATTTGTTGAATTCCTGGAAGAGTTTTTGCCTATAACCTGGGAGAGGTTTATCATCACAATTGTTTACACGGAAGAACGATTTGATTATTTCTAAATTCATTTCTCTCGTCCATTTGATCCTTTTGGCTCCTCTTGTTCTACCACCATCATCACCGCAGAAAAAAAAAAATTATTATTATCATTATATCATGCCTCTGATTTATATCATACATCTTATTTATGTCATAGGCCTACGTCAAAATCTAATTTATACTTGTTACTAGAATCATGCATCTAATTTATACAATACATCTTATTTATAGCATGCATCTTTTAAAATCACACACAACCATTTTCCGTGGGTGGTTGAGCAGACTCGTTGTCTGGAGGTTGGATCTCTGGCGAGCCTTTCAAGCCCTGGTTAGGACAGGAGAATGTATGCGATACTCTGCTTTCACCGCTTTCTCTCTCTCTTTTTCGCTCTCTCTCTCTCTTTTTATCTCACTCTCTGTCTTTATCTCTCTCTTTCTCTCTCTCCCTCTTTAGCTTTATCTCTCTCTCTCTCTCAGCTCATGCATAAAATAATTAAATTTGTACAACTTTAAAACACTGAACGTATGCACACGAAAAGCAAAGTCTATTCTCAAATAAATCGAGACCTATCGTCGTCATTAAAGGCCTGAGAACTGACCTGCAACGTCGCAACTTTTGGGCAGTAGAGACCAATTACAACGTCACAGGTCTGTACGACCCACAGATTGAGACGTTGCTGGTCAGTGTTGAGGCCTGCTATAACGATTGGTCTTGGATCAATCAAGAAAACAAACTAGTCACAAACAAACGAACTAGTCACAAACAAACAAACTAGTCACAAACAAACAAACAAGCCTCTATCACCCTCCAACCTCAAAATATCCGCAGTCGCTCTCCGTAAGATAAACCTCTCCTCAATAACACACTCATATGTGACCTTCTTTCTAAATAGTCGCTCTCCGTAAGATAAACCTCTCCTCAATAACACACTCATATGTGACCTTCTTTCTAAATAGATCACGTCAAACCCTCCAACCTCAAAATATCCGCAGTCGCTCTCCGTAAGAAAACCTCTCCTTACTAACACACTCATCTGACCTTCTTTCTAAATAGATCACGTCAAACCCTCCAACCTCAAAATATCCGCAGTCGCTCTCCGTAAGAAAACCTCTCCTTACTAACACACTCATCTGACCTTCTTTCTAAATAGATCACGTCAAACCCTCCAACCTCAAAATATCCGAAGTCGCTCTCCGTAAGAAAATCTCTCCTCACTAACACACTCATCTGACCTTCTTTCTAAATAGATCACGTCAAACACTCCAACCTCAAAATATCCGCAGTCGCTCTGAGTAAGAAAACCTCTCCTTACTAACACACTCTTCTGACCTTCTTTCTAAATAGATCACGTCAAACCCTCCAACCTCAAAATATCCACAGTCGCTCTCCGTAAGATAAACCTCTCCTCAATAACACACTCATATGTGACCTTCTTTCTAAATAGATCACGTCAAACCCTCCAACCTCAAAATATCCGCAGTCGCTCTCCGTAAGAAAACCTCTCCTTACTAACACACTCATCTGACCTTCTTTCTAAATAGATCACGTCAAACCCTCCAACCTCAAAATATCCGAAGTTGCTCTCCGTAAGAAAATCTCTCCTCACTAACACACTCATCTGACCTTCTTTCTAAATAGATCACGTCAAACCCTCCAACCTCAAAATATCCGCAGTCGCTCTCCGTAAGAAAACCTCTCCTTACTAACACACTCATCTGACCTTCTTTCTAAATAGATCACGTCAAACCCTCCAACCTCAAAATATCCGAAGTCGCTCTCCGTAAGAAAATCTCTCCTCACAAACACACTCATCTGACCTTCTTTCTAAATAGATCACGTCAAACCCTCCAACCTCAAAATATTTGGAGTCGCTCTCCGTAAGATAAACCTCTCCTCAATAACACACTCATATGTGACCTTCTTTCTAAATAGATCACGTCAAACCCTCCAACCTCAAAATATCCGCAGTCGCTCTCCGTAAGAAAACCTCTCCTTACTAACACACTCATCTGACCTTCTTTCTAAATAGATCACGTCAAACCCTCCAACCTCAAAATATCCGAAGTCGCTCTCCGTAAGAAAATCTCTCCTCACTAACACACTCATCTGACCTTCTTTCTAAATAGATCACGTCAAACCCTCCAACCTCAAAATATCCGCAGTCGCTCTCCGTAAGAAAACCTCTCCTCACTCATCTGTGACCTTCTTTCTAAATAGATCACGTCAAACCCTCCAACCTCAAAATATCCGCAGTCGCTCTCCGTAAGAAAACCTCTCCTCACTAACACACTCATCTGTGACCTTCTTTCTAAATAGATCACGTCACACCCTCCAACCTCAAAATATCCGCAGTCGCTCTCCGTAAGAAAACCTCTCCTCACTAACACACTCATCTGTGACCTTCTTTCTAAATAGATCACGTCACATCCTCCAACCTCAAAATATCCGCAGTCGCTCTCCGTAAGATAAACCTCTCCTCACTAACACACTCATCTGTGACCTTCTTTCTAAATAGATCACGTGAAACCCTCCAACCTCAAAATATCCGCAGTCGCTATCCGTAAGAAAACCTCTCCTCACTAACACACTCATCTGTGACCTTCTTTCTAAAAAGATCACGTCAAACCCTCCAACCTCAAAATATCCGCAGTCGCTCTCCGTAAGAAAACCTCTCCTCACTAACACACTCATCTGACCTTCTTTCTAAATAGATCACGTCAAACCCTCCAACCTCAAAATATACGCAGTCGCTCTCCGTAAGATAAACCTCTCCTCACTAACACACTCATCTGACCTTCTTTCTAAATAGATCACGTCAAACCCTCCAACCTCAAAATATCCGCAGTCACTCTCCGTAAGATAAACCTCTCCTCACTAACACACTCATCTGACCTTCTTTCTAAATAGATCACGTCAAACCCTCCAACCTCAAAATATCCGCAGTCACTCTCCTTAAGATAAACCTCTCCTCAATAACACACTCATCTGTGACCTTCTTTCTAAATAGATCACGTCAAACTCTCCAACCTCAAAATATCCGCAGTCGCTCTCCGTAAGAAAACCTCTCCTCACTAACACACTAATCTGTGACATTCTTTCTAAATAGATCACGTCAAACCCTCCAACCTCAAAATATCCGCAGTCGCTCTCCGTAAGAAAACCTCTCCTTACTAACACACTCATCTGACCTTCTTTCTAAATAGATCACGTCAAACCCTCCAACCTCAAAATATCCGCAGTCGGTCTCCGTAAGAAAACCTCTCCTTACTAACACACTCATCTGACCTTCTTTCTAAATAGATCACGTCAAACCCTCCAACCTCAAAATATCCAAAGTCGCTCTACGTAAGAAAATCTCTCCTCACTAACACACTCATCTGTGACCTTCTTTCTAAATAGATCACGTGAAACCCTCCAACCTCAAAATATCCGCAGTCGCTATCCGTAAGAAAACCTCTCCTCACTAACACACTCATCTGTGACCTTCTTTCTAAAAAGATCACGTCACACCCTCCAACCTCAAAATATCCGCAGTCGCTCTCCGTAAGAAAACCTCTCCTCACTAACACACTCATCTGACCTTCTTTCTAAATAGATCACGTCAAACCCTCCAACCTCAAAATATACGCAGTCGCTCTCCGTAAGATAAACCTCTCCTCACTAACACACTCATCTGACCTTCTTTCTAAATAGATCACGTCAAACCCTCCAACCTCAAAATATCCGCAGTCACTCTCCGTAAGATAAACCTCTCCTCACTAACACACTCATCTGACCTTCTTTCTAAATAGATCACGTCAAACCCTCCAACCTCAAAATATCCGCAGTCACTCTCCTTAAGATAAACCTCTCCTCAATAACACACTCATCTGTGACCTTCTTTCTAAATAGATCACGTCAAACTCTCCAACCTCAAAATATCCGCAGTCGCTCTCCGTAAGAAAACCTCTCCTCACTAACACACTAATCTGTGACATTCTTTCTAAATAGATCACGTCAAACCCTCCAACCTCAAAATATCCGCAGTCGCTCTCCGTAAGAAAACCTCTCCTTACTAACACACTCATCTGACCTTCTTTCTAAATAGATCACGTCAAACCCTCCAACCTCAAAATATCCGCAGTCGGTCTCCGTAAGAAAACCTCTCCTTACTAACACACTCATCTGACCTTCTTTCTAAATAGATCACGTCAAACCCTCCAACCTCAAAATATCCAAAGTCGCTCTACGTAAGAAAATCTCTCCTCACAAACACACTCATCTGACCTTCTTTCTAAATAGATCACGTCAAACCCTCCAACCTCAAAATATTCGGAGTCGCTCTCCGTAAGATAAACCTCTCCTCAATAACACACTCATCTGTGACCTTCTTTCTAAATAGATCACGTCACACCCTCCAACCTCAAAATATCCGCAGTCGCTCTCCGTAAGAAAACCTCTCCTTACTAACACACTCATCTGACCTTCTTTCTAAATAGATCACGTCAAACCCTCCAACCTCAAAATATCCGAAGTCGCTCTCCGTAAGAAAATCTCTCCTCACTAACACACTCATCTGACCTTCTTTCTAAATAGATCACGTCAAACCCTCCAACCTCAAAATATCCGCAGTCGCTCTCCGTAAGAAAACCTCTCCTCACTCATATGTGACCTTCTTTCTAAATAGATCACGTCAAACCCTCCAACCTCAAAATATCCGCAGTCGCTCTCCGTAAGAAAACCTCTCCTCACTAACACACTCATCTGTGACCTTCTTTCTAAATAGATCACGTCAAACCCTCCAACCTCAAAATATCCGAAGTCGCTCTCCGTAAGAAAATCTCTCCTCACTAACACACTCATCTGACCTTCTTTCTAAATAGATCACGTCAAACCCTCCAACCTCAAAATATCCGCAGTCGCTCTCCGTAAGAAAACCTCTCCTCACTCATATGTGACCTTCTTTCTAAATAGATCACGTCAAACCCTCCAACCTCAAAATATCCGCAGTCGCTCTCCGTAAGAAAACCTCTCCTCACTAACACACTCATCTGTGACCTTCTTTCTAAATAGATCACGTCACACCCTCCAACCTCAAAATATCCGCAGTCGCTCTCCGTAAGAAAACCTCTCCTCACAAACACACTCATCTGTGACCTTCTTTCTAAATAGATCACGTCACATCCTCCAACCTCAAAATATCCGCAGTCGCTCTCCGTAAGATAAACCTCTCCTCACTAACACACTCATCTGTGACCTTCTTTCTAAATAGATCACGTGAAACCCTCCAACCTCAAAATATCCGCAGTCGCTATCCGTAAGAAAACCTCTCCTCACTAACACATTCATCTGTGACCTTCTTTCTAAAAAGATCACGTCACACCCTCCAACCTCAAAATATCCGCAGTCGCTCTCCGTAAGAAAACCTCTCCTCACTAACACACTCATCTGACCTTCTTTCTAAATAGATCACGTCAAACCCTCCAACCTCAAAATATACGCAGTCGCTCTCCGTAAGATAAACCTCTCCTCACTAACACACTCATCTGACCTTCTTTCTAAATAGATCACGTCAAACCCTCCAACCTCAAAATATCCGCAGTCACTCTCCGTAAGATAAACCTCTCCTCACTAACACACTCATCTGACCTTCTTTCTAAATAGATCACGTCAAACCCTCCAACCTCAAAATATCCGCAGTCACTCTCCTTAAGATAAACCTCTCCTCAATAACACACTCATCTGTGACCTTCTTTCTAAATAGATCACGTCAAACTCTCCAACCTCAAAATATCCGCAGTCGCTCTCCGTAAGAAAACCTCTCCTTACTAACACACTCATCTGTGACCTTCTTTCTAAATAGATCACGTCAAACCCTCCAACCTCAAAATATCCGCAGTCGCTCTCCGTAAGAAAACCTCTCCTTACTAACACACTCATCTGACCTTCTTTCTAAATAGATCACGTCAAACCCTCCAACCTCAAAATATCCGCAGTCGGTCTCCGTAAGAAAACCTCTCCTTACTAACACACTCATCTGACCTTCTTTCTAAATAGATCACGTCAAACCCTCCAACCTCAAAATATCCGAAGTCGCTCTCCGTAAGAAAATCTCTCCTCACAAACACACTCATCTGACCTTCTTTCTAAATAGATCACGTCAAACCCTCCAACCTCAAAATATCCGCAGTCGCTCTCCGTAAGAAAACCTCTCCTCACTCATATGTGACCTTCTTTCTAAATAGATCACGTCAAACCCTCCAACCTCAAAATATCCGCAGTCGCTCTCCGTAAGAAAACCTCTCCTCACTAACACACTCATCTGTGACCTTCTTTCTAAATAGATCACGTCAAACCCTCCAACCTCAAAATATCCGCAGTCGCTCTCCGTAAGAAAACCTCTCCTCACAAACACACTCATCTGTGACCTTCTTTCTAAATAGATCACGTCACATCCTCCAACCTCAAAATATCCGCAGTCGCTCTCCGTAAGATAAACCTCTCCTCACTAACACACTCATCTGTGACCTTCTTTCTAAATAGATCACGTCAAACCCTCCAACCTCAAAATATCCGCAGTCGCTATCCGTAAGAAAACCTCTCCTCACTAACACACTCATCTGTGACCTTCTTTCTAAAAAGATCACGTCACACCCTCCAACCTCAAAATATCCGCAGTCGCTCTCCGTAAGAAAACCTCTCCTCACTAACACACTCATCTGACCTTCTTTCTAAATAGATCACGTCAAACCCTCCAACCTCAAAATATACGCAGTCGCTCTCCGTAAGATAAACCTCTCCTCACTAACACACTCATCTGACCTTCTTTCTAAATAGATCACGTCAAACCCTCCAACCTCAAAATATCCGCAGTCACTCTCCGTAAGATAAACCTCTCCTCACTAACACACTCATCTGACCTTCTTTCTAAATAGATCACGTCAAACCCTCCAACCTCAAAATATCCGCAGTCACTCTCCTTAAGATAAACCTCTCCTCAATAACACACTCATCTGTGACCTTCTTTCTAAATAGATCACGTCAAACTCTCCAACCTCAAAATATCCGCAGTCGCTCTCCGTAAGAAAACCTCTCCTCACTAACACACTCATCTGTGACCTTCTTTCTAAATAGATCACGTCACACCCTCCAACCTCAAAATATCCGTAGTCGTTCTCCGTAAGATAAACCTCTCCTCACTAACACACTCATCTGTGACCTTCTTTCTAAATAGATCACGTCACACCCTCCAACCTCAAAATATCCGCAGTCGCTCTCCGTAAGATAAACCTCTCCTCACAAACACACTCATCTGTGACCTTCTTTCTAAATAGATCACGTCAACCCCTCCAACCTCAAAATATCCGCAGTTGCTCTCCGTAAGAAAACCTCTCCTCACTAACACACTCATCTGTGACCTTCTTTCTAAATAGATCACGTCACATTCTCCAACCTCAAAATATCCGCAGTCGCTCTCCGTAAGAAAACCTCTCCTCACTAACACACTCATCTGTGACCTTCTTTCTAAATAGATCACGTCACATCCTCCAACCTCAAAATATCCGCAGTCGCTCTCCGTAAGATAAACCTCTCCTCACTAACACACTCATCTGTGACCTTCTTTCTAAATAGATCACGTCAAACCCTCCAACCTCAAAATATCCGCAGTCGCTATCCGTAAGAAAACCTCTCCTCACTAACATACTCATCTGTGACCTTCTTTCTAAAAAGATCACGTCACACCCTCCAACCTCAAAATATCCGCAGTCGCTCTCCGTAAGAAAACCTCTCCTCACTAACACACTCATCTGACCTTCTTTCTAAATAGATCACGTCAAACCCTCCAACCTCAAAATATACGCAGTCGCTCTCCGTAAGATAAACCTCTCCTCACTAACACACTCATCTGACCTTCTTTCTAAATAGATCACGTCAAACCCTCCAACCTCAAAATATCCGCAGTCACTCTCCGTAAGATAAACCTCTCCTCACTAACACACTCATCTGACCTTCTTTCTAAATAGATCACGTCAAACCCTCCAACCTCAAAATATCCGCAGTCACTCTCCTTAAGATAAACCTCTCCTCAATAACACACTCATCTGTGACCTTCTTTCTAAATAGATCACGTCAAACTCTCCAACCTCAAAATATCCGCAGTCGCTCTCCGTAAGAAAACCTCTCCTCACTAACACACTCATCTGTGACCTTCTTTCTAAATAGATCACGTCACACCCTCCAACCTCAAAATATCCGCAGTCGCTCTCCGTAAGATAAACCTCTCCTCACTAACACACTCATCTGTGACCTTCTTTCTAAATAGATCACGTCACACCCTCCAACCTCAAAATATCCGCAGTCGCTCTCCGTAAGATAAACCTCTCCTCACTAACACACTCATCTGTGACCTTCTTTCTAAATAGATCACGTCAAACCCTCCAACCTCAAAATATCCGCAGTCGCTCTCCGTAAGAAAACCTCTCCTCACTAACACACTCATCTGACCTTCTTTCTAAATAGATCACGTCAAACCCTCCAACCTCAAAATATCCGCAGTCGCTCTCCGTAAGAAAACTTCTCCTCACTAACACACTCATCTGTGACCTTCTTTCTAAATAGATCACGTCACACCCTCCAACCTCAAAATATCCGCAGTCGCTCTCCGTAAGATAAACCTCTCCTCACTAACACACTCATCTGTGACCTTCTTTCTAAATAGATCACGTCACACCCTCCCCCTCCTTACTATTCCCCTGAACATGTTGACCAGGATCTCAAACCCCCCCCTCTTGGTAGCCGTGGTCAGCTTCTCAAAGTTTAGCCCTAACTTATACTAAACAAACAAGGTTTGTGACAAGGGGCAGTGAGGGCTCAATTAATGTTTAATTATGTCATTATACCAACGGAGAGCTTATGTGCAGACGACCTGATTATAATAGACATTTTAGTCACAGGTGTCCTCAAATATTAAAACCAACAATAAACGAGAACCTGTGTTTCACGAAACTTCTCCTTTAGATGCCTAGAAAGTTAGGATGTCAAGTTGAAAAAGAAAAAAGATTATAAAGACATTTAGTGTGGAAACACAGACTCAAAATCGGCATCTGAAGTCGTCCCCCTAGAGTCTTCACCAGGATTCGAACACGGGACCTCCGGTTCCAAGTGCTGTACCCCTCAGCCACAGCATCTCCATATATTCATTTAGCGTACACCTTTGTTTAAAATAATAATTATTAACCTTATCCATACATTCATAATTAATAACATGTTAAGTGTACTATAAAGAAACTAAAAAAGATTTATTCTTCTAACAAAATTAGATAAATTAGCAACACGAAAAAAAAATTCTTGACCTACTTTAAGCTACAATTGTGTACAAATGACTTAACAAGACTTTCCCCTCGCAAATAAAAATTAATATCTCCATTGTCATACAAACTAGACATAGATCTAGCTAGATCTAAATACAGTTCTACATCTAAATCTAGATTCAAGATCTAAGTCTAGATCTAGACTATAACTCGTATGAATTTACAACATTTGAATCAGTATTCTATTCAATGAGTTAATAAATGGAGAATATATTGTATAATGATCCATTGACACTTTTACCTTTGTGACCTTAGATGCAAATTTTTTATACCAATGCGCGAATCTATGAATGAAGCTTGAGCTATTAATGAAGAAGTCTATGACCTTTTTAAAAAAAAAAAAGTTAGCTCCCCTGAAGTTTTTCATTGAAAAGTGGTGTAATTTTTTTGAAAAATCTGCATGCATATATAATTTTAAAAATTAGATGGTTAACTTTCGGAAAAGAAAAAAGTAGCCGTTGCATCAGAACTTTGAATAATCTAAAATATCATGATGTCCGATTTTCATTTTCTCTTCTAGTTTCTGAGATCTAAACGGGACGGACGGACGGACAGACAGGTCACACAATTCTAATAGCGTCTATTCTCCTTTCCCCAAAACACAAAATCTATTACGTCATCTAATCTCAACGCTGATCATTCTGTTTTGTTTTGTTTATTTCCCCTTGATCTAACCTCTACTAACTCTATAGATTGGTTGATATAAATATCTGTTGCTTATTACTTCTTTGTTTCTCCACGCAGGATATCTGTAAACAAACAAAGTTAGTCAGCAGATCCCTTTCTTGACACACTTTATTTCTTTCTGTCATTTCAACACAGTAGAGAGATTGGGTCATCAAACGAACTTCAAAAAAAAAAAAAAGCTACTTTTTGAGATAAAGCCCGAGGCATTGGGAATCTGGTGAGGAGTGATAGAATGTTCAAGTCAACAGGCACAAAAAGACAGAGGGAAGTGGCCGCCCATTGGCCTGAAAAATAACAGATGACAGAACAGAAAGAAATACGATGAAGGCGTGTTAAAAAAAAAAAAAACTAAGGGAGAAAATTGAATGAATCGAGGCAGACGAACAGCCTCAAAGATTTAGAAAATAAACTATGTATTTTTTATTATCTTTAAATTATTTATGTTACATAAAATATTGACAAGTTAAATTATATTGATATTGCTAAGGACCATGTATTAGGAAAATGGTCAAAGGTTCTCAGTCATTTTAAATGGATCTCCCTACATGTATCTGGCCTGCTTGCACTGTGTCACAGCTACTGTAAAATGTAAATGTCATCACCTTCTATTATTATACATCTCAGTGTAACAATCCATTACATGCTACGTTATTCTTTCTTTCCTTTTAAATTCAAATAAAAAATAAAAATGTCTACACACTATGATGATCAATCTGCTTATCTAGTTCAGCGTTTCTCAAACTGTGGGACGTAACAATGTTTGTAGACGTCTTTTGCGTGAACAAAACAGGCCCTCTACAAGACGTCTTGCTAAACACGGGGCAGATATTACGACGATTGATGATCATGCCCATTACAAACGCACACGGTCTACTGCTTCGAATGTTCTCTCACGCCGGCCTGGTTCACCTTTACTTAAATGTACTTTATTTATCCTGCACTCGTCTTACTGGAAGAAATAATGCGCATCGTACTCCTGGAGAATGAAGATATGAAAGCAGGAGAAAGTACCGGTACTCCGCTACAGTGCTCGCCCAGACCAAGCTAAGGGGTTCGCGAACGTACATATTTTTGAAGGGAAACACGAGTAAAAGTTTGAGAAACACTGACCTAGTCGCCGATTGAAATGAGAGATTTCTACTCAGTCTTTGGTTTTTTCCCTGACTGATCTAGTGACCCCTTGTCTAGCTGGAATGGCATAGGTAAAGAGATTGTGATGTTTCAGGCACAGGTAAAGAGATTGTGATGTTTCATTGTGATGTTGATATTTAAGTCTTACTTACTCTCCTTCTGTGGCAAAACAAGGAGCTGACAAACTTTTCCAGAAAACTTGCTGCCAACTATCGAGAAGTTTCACTCAGCTATTACCACAGCTCTAAGCATCTCAAATAGTCTGCAATCTTTTTTTTGTTTGTTACCACATTAGGAATGGAAGCTAACACACACACACACATATATATATACAAATGCACATCAATGTAATAAGAAAAGCGAGACATGTCACACACACACACACACATGTAAATAACAAAGTTATGAACTCTTATCGTCTGTAGATTTACTCCTGACACAACTTGCAATGGTTGTTATGAAAACGAGCTGGGTAGCTAAAAGTAAAGACCTGGGCTGCTAGAACTGTAAAAGATCATATGTATTTTTTTTTCTCGGCTATTTTTTTTTTCTTGAAAAATTTTTTAATGGTTTCAGACTTCATGAATATAAATCTGTTCAAAACAAAATGTTAAAAAGAAATTTTAAAATAGAAAAAAAAAAAACGGAGCACGAAAAGAAAAACACGAATTTTTGTATTTTACCCGCGGCTTTAGAAATATGCGATTTGGGCAAACCAATCAGACTGAGTCGGCTGTGCGCTAACATCGTATGGCTTGTGTAGGGGTCTCTAGACGGGAAGTTTGAGAACCTCTGTACTAGAGAGTGAAGATCCTAAACTGAAACCTACAAAGCAGACGTGGCGATTTTTTTATTCTAATTTCGAATTCATTTCCTCTTGAGGCTCCCTCTTCTTAAGAAACAAACGTCCTAGTCGTGGTGCATGCGCATAGTCTGAGTTTGAACCTTGCACGATTCTATTCTGGTATGAAAACAGATCAATGTGAAATATTTTGCAATGGTTACGCCCATGCATTGTCCCCTTAACAGACAGACTTGTTTGTACTGGCAAAAGATATTTTTAAAATGCTTTTTCGAATGTTTTTGACAAAGTTTATTCTGTCTTTCTGGTATCAAAAAATTAAACACGTTATTTCTCTCACACTCATTCTCAGATCAAGTTGAAACTTTACACAACTATTTATTGTACCTTACAAAACATAAATCAATAAGTTAAAATAAACCAATTAGTCAATTAATTACTGGTAATTAATTGTTGTTGTTGTTTTACCAACATGGGAAAGTAAAGCAGTATCTATATATATAATTCTCTTCTTACCACAAGAAGATGGACGAGAAAAAGAAGTAAAGGAAAGATCACTCTTAATATTATTTCTGCAATTATTTTTTTAGAGTTTTCAAAAGATTTTAATAATTTCTGGATATTTCCATGATTTTTTCGTATATTTTGTTATAAGTTACAAAATGGTTTAATTTAATAATTTACACCTAGAATTAGCGTGGGTCCTTTGAAAGTTCGGGGCACACTGCGGTCACATAGGGGCCTAAGGCCGGCCCTGCAAAATAACGGCGTATGCTACCCCGTGGGTCGACTAGTTAAGAGATAATTGTACACGATATTTTTCCCACAGCCATTCTTGGATAAAGTTGAAATTTTCCATAATTATTCATTTTACCGAACAAAGCTTAAATCAATATAAAAATTTAACCAATTAATCAATTAATTATTGATAAATAATTACTTTGTTAGACACTGGGAAATAATTCTACATTATTGAGATATATGGTCGTAAATGTGGATTTATGCCCTTTAGATACATTTTTTTTAAATTTTGCTTGTTATGATTTGCTAGCTATTCGGAGCAAATAAATATGGATTGCAAATATCTAAGGCACCAATATGTAGAAGCTATTATCCTTACAAGGATATAATAAATTATTACACGACAAAAATAGATATAGTTCAGTGTAAACCAGATTTTATAAAGACTATACATCAACCACTATTACATTGGTTCCCAAGATTGATTGCAAAGCTTATAACTGACCTACATTTTTCCTCGAAGACTGTTCGTGAGTAGATCAGGATAAAGAAATAACATTATGAGATGGACGTCTGGCTGTGTAAACACGGGGCCAGTTACACTAGTCGGGCGTAGACTCTCACACTAACGGGTAGAGATTGGATGGGGGGGGGGATTTAGTTGGGGGGGGGGGATAATACTGAATTGAGAATATGGAAAACAAGAGATTGAAGGAAAGATGAGTCTTAATTTGTATATTTTTTAAACCATAAAAATACTTTATTTAAAAACAAAAAAGCTTATATTAAGTGTAATTGTATCAATAAGTTTGGATCAGTCATGGGATTAAGTTTGTAATAGATCTAGACTAACAACAATAAATCAGTGCGATTAATTTTTTTCCCTCCCTTGTTCGATACCAAACATAATAACTTATTACCTATAGTTAAATAACTTTTTTTTTGTATTGATCCTTGTTTCGTCAGGTGCAAAATTTCAACTTGATCTGAGAGTGGGTTTTGGGTGAAATCACGTGTACACATTTTTTACCAGACAGACAGACAGACAGCTTTGTACAGATTTTTTTTTTTTGGGGGGATGGAGAGGTTGTAAAACTGCAAGTCTGATTATGACCTCTCGGGACTCTTAATGTTAAGTGGGTATAACACTAAACTTAAAGACTAAGACTAAGACTGCTTTATTGATTCTTACGGAAATTTGTTGTGATTACAAGGACTCGTTTCTCATATAAAGACAACATAACAGAAAAATACACATAAATACAACAGACAACATAAAGAGTTCATTCAGCGACTACACACATGTATCTTAGTGCATTTCATGTTCCCTGATCAATGAATTGCGGTGATAGAGTCTGACCGAGTGAGGTACGAACGAGTTTTTGTACCGCTCCGTTCTTGTTTTGATTGACAGCAGTCGCCCACTTCGCGACGACCTGGCGTAGTTCTGATGGAGCGGGTGGCCGTTGTCTTCCAAGATTTTTTCGATTTTCCTTAGGCACTTTTTTTCAAAAAGTTCCTCTTTAAATGTGGCAATGTTGTGAGTGTCATTTTTGATGCTTTTTTAATGATGTTTTCTAGACGTCGCAACAGTTTAGATGAGGCGTTGCCTTGCCAACAACTTATTCCGTATGTTAGATTTTTTATAGTCGCACCGTAAAATGTCTCAAGGGTCTTCTTGTTTAGTTTAAAGCTATTGAGTTTGTATAGAAAAAAAGAGTCGCTGGGCTGTTTTCTTTGTCAGAGTTCCAAGGTGGTCTTCCCATGAAAGCTTGTTGTTGATGATAACGACTAGATATGTATATGCCTTTACTTGTTCTATAGATGCAGTGTTTTTTTGCAGTTCACGTATAGTTTGTTTTTTCTTTCTAAAATCTATTATAAGTTCTTTAGTTTTTGTGACATTCAGTTCTAGAAATTTGTCGGTGCACCAGTTTGTAAACTCTTCTATCGTGCATCGATACTGAGTTTCGTCTCCTGAAATAAGACCGACTATGGCAGTATCATCAGCGAAATTAATGAGTTTAACTGAGTCATGGATGCTTCTTATGTCATTAGTGTAAAGAGTGTATAGTACAGGAGAAAGTACACAACCTTGTGGAGCACCCGTACATAGTACTCGAGTTGACGATTTGGTGTTGTTGACTTTAACATAGTGGGGCCGTTGGGTTAAAAAGTTTAGAACCCATGCTTGTAAGTAAGGGCTTACATTTAAGTTACTCATTTTGTTTATCATTAGATGTGGCTGTATGGTATTGAAAGCCGCGAAGAAATCTACGAAGAGGACTCGTGCATATGTTTTGGGTATATCGAGATGCTTATAAAGCTGGTCCAAAAGCAATAGAATGGCATCCTCGGTTCCTCTAGCTGCTTTGTATGCCAATTGGTGAGGGTCTAGGCTGTTGTTGACTTTTGCTACAAGTTGTTTAAGCATATATTTTTAAAAACATTTCATAACAATAGGTGTTAGTGCTACGGGGCGGAAATCATTTAAGCAATCTATTTTTGGTTTCTTAGGCACTGGTATGATCTCTGAAGTTTTCCAGATGTGTGGAATGACGCACGTTTGCAATGACTGGTTCAAGATAGGACACAAGATAGAAGAGATAAAAGAGATTTGAATTTATTTCTTTATCAAAGACAGAGTACTGAAAGAAATATTAAAAAAAAAAAAATTTCTTGATATTGAGAAAAAAATCTCTATGACAATCTTTCAAAGACCGTTTTGAGTTTTTAAAGCTAGTAATACTTTTGACAAAGTTGATTGAATCATCAGAAGGGCAGATTATTTAAATTACTCTTTAGATAACTCCTCGTGTTTTATTTCTGTATATTGAATAATTTTACAGTTTCTCAGAATATAATTATCTCTAATGTTAGAGAAGATACTTCCCTACCTTCCACACTGACCTGTATACTTATCTTTAACTTTTTACTTCATAAGAAATCGTTACCTACAATAGAATTGTGTCGTCCACTTGATTTTTCTTAGGGCCCACGAATCAATTATAGGCGGGTTCGAGAGGCGGTGGGCTTGACCCTTATCCTAAGGACAGCTTGACATTTGGCCACGCGCCCTAACGGAAAGGGGCAACAGGTCATTGACAAATTAACTGGAAGAACGGGTCTGTCACGAACTATAACTTGTGCCCGCAACACAGCATTGAATGGCACAGTACCATCCCTTGTTGTTAAGGATGGACCCAGTGGTAAAGTGTGGACAACTCTGCAATTACCAAATTAGGAAACGTGATAGAGTTGTTTAACTTAAAAAAAAAAAAAAAAACTCGCCTACATGGACCTCATTCAGCAATCGTACACAAAGACACGTTAATTCACGTGACTAAAATAGGCCTCATAAGTTGAATCTAGAAGGAAACATGGAATATATTGTTAGAAAACCACTCTTGCTTGTAAATGTTACTTAACCACTCTTGCTTGTAAATGTTAGAATATTGCGATGTTTTAAATGCCGCATATGAAAACGATGACAGAGACGTAATTCTGCTGTCAGAACATATTGAGACATATCGAAGTCTGAGGAAGAAACATGTCGCCACTAGGTCCAGGCTCCAGTCAAAGTTGAGATGAAGAAACGATCAGAGCGATGACTGGAGTGATGACTGGAGTGATGACTGGAGTGATGACTGGAGTGATGAGCTACAATGGAAAGTTAAGCTACTTTTATAGCGATCTACAGTGGCGTAACTAGGGTGGGGAGAGGGGGTTCAAATTTGAAAATCCCCCCCCGTGCCCCCACTTCAGGGGGGGGGGCCTCAAATGAGTGTCCAAAATTTGTTTTTACATTAAGTATTATGCCATCATGTTGTCGAATGTCAAAATGCAGGTGTTCTAAAGAGGTCAAGCCCCCAAATCCCTAGCTACGCCACTGTGAATCTATCTATATTTCTAGATCTACTAAGTTGCAAATGTCTGGTCAATAAAACAGCCCTCATCAAAATGCTCAGAACAGGTTACTGAGTGTACACTTACAGTGAAGTATTTGCGTGTAACATTTACAACCCATTCCTTATAGAGCTTTGGATTGTTCAGTGGAAAACGACGAAAACGTATATGTGTTGTTTCTCTACATGTGTTCGCTATTAGTACAGTCAAATGTTTCCCCATCTTTTCTATACGAACATGTGAATCAACGAGTGTTGTCACGTGACTCGTACGTTTTGGTGACTGCGGTCTAAGTGTAGGTAACCAATTAGAATATAAATTGAGATAAATATAGAGTTACAAGACGTCAGGCAATAGGACGACTAGCCCTTTCTTTAAAGGTCGAATTCCCCATCCGGCAGACTTTGTCCAAAAGTGTTCAAATGTTCGCTTTTATGAAGTTATGTACTGCAGTTCTATTGTATTGAATAATGGAAGTAACTTCTTCGTATCCTCTAGTTTAAACATGCAAGCCAACTCAGAAATAAAAGAAAGATGACCACCTCTTTGACAATTTATTTGACAACCTATTTTATAGCTTAGTAGGCAACAACGTCAACGTCTTTGACAACAATGTCAACTTCTTTGACAACAACGTCAACGTCTTTGACAAGAATGTCAACTTCTTTGACAACAACGTCAACGTCTTTGACAAGAATGTCAACTTCTTTGACAACAACGTCAACGTCTTTGACAACAATGTCAACTTCTTTGACAACCTCCTTCGTAAACTAATTCGAGGAGAAAAGAGAGAGAGAGCGAGGAATGGTGTCAGACGAACACATGTGATTCTAGTGTTTAGGAAATTGAAAGCAAGTCAAACACAGACACAAGGCGAGAGAGAAAAAAAAGTTCTGAAGTCAACACATTGTTTATCACAACCAAGAACCAAAGTTTAGCAGTGTGTTGCTGTCTGGGTCTAGCTAGTAGTCTGGGTCTAGCTAGTAGTCTAAGTAACGAAAGTTATGTTTTTGTTTGCATCCAATCACTTTAGAAATTGAACAGTTACTTTCCACCTGCCCTTGGGCCAGCCAACGTATTCTAGTTTCTACCTGCCTTTGGACCTGCCAATGTATTCTAGTTTCCACCTGCCTTTGGGCCAGCCAACGTATTCTAGTTTCCACCTGCCTTTGGGCCAGCCAACGTATTCTAGTTTCCACTTGTCTTTGGGCCAGCCAATGTATTCTAGTTTCCACCTGCCTTTGGGCCAGCCAACGTATTCTAGTTTCCACCTGCCTTTGGGCCAGCCAACGTATTCTAGTTTCCACCTGCCTTTGGGCCAGCCAATGTATTCTAGTTTCCACCTGCCTTTGGGCCAGCCAATGTATTCTAGTTTCCACCTGCCTTTGGGCCAGCCAATGTATTCTAGTTTCCACCTGCCTTTGGGCCAGCCAACGTATTCTAGTTTCCACCTGCCTTTGGGCCAGCCAACGTATTCTAGTTTCCACCTGCCTTTGGGCCAGCCAATGTATTCTAGTTTCCACCTGCCTTTGGGCCAGCCAACGTATTCTAGTTTCCACCTGCCTTTGGGCCAGCCAATGTATTCTAGTTTCCACCTGCCTTTGGGCCAGCCAATGTATTCTAGTTTCCACCTGCCTTTGGATCAGCCAATGTATTCTAGTTTTCACGGCTTCAAACTTTGCTTCTTTTTGTCAGTTCGTTGAAACAACATATTCAACAGACTAGTTAGACAATAACTGTCCTACTAGTCCCCTCCCTATTTCTGTCCACCTTCAACACACTAGATCACTAATTGTTACTGGAGCTGACTTTACGTCTATTAAAACTTAAGGCCCTTAGTAGTGAGGGCTCCAATCCACTGGCAGCTGCAAATTCGTTACACCTTGTTTCCTCATCATTAAAAGATTCAAGAGAGATCATGTCTGTGCATTATATAATTTATCGTTACAAAACTTAATATATCCTTAGTAATATCAATCCTGACGTGATTCATTGCAGTGCAGTATCAGAAGAATGATAGAGCTGAAAGAAAATAATATAACTGTGAGCAGGTCAGGCAGGCGCGAGTGGGAGAGACCTATTCTCTGCTCAACATTAAATTATTAAACAGTAGGCAGATGTTAGCGCTACTGGGTGGGCTCAATCTGTGCACCTCGATATGGTGACCAAGGGGCTAGAGTCGCCTAAGTAACCAGACAACTAACTATACTAACCTAAACTAAAGGAAAGCAAGATAACGAAACTTTTGTTTAGGATAAATAAACAAAACGGAACTTTATTTACATAAAAATAAATGAATCAATAATAAAATATAATATATACACTAACCGCTATAAACAACACTCTAAATCTACGCCACTACAAACTAATCAAACCAACTATCTAACACAAACTGATAAAACCAACCATCTAACTAAATCACGACAACTACTACGCTAGACCTAGATCTACACAAACACACTACAATAAACTAGTCTAGGTCTACAATATTCTACTACTACAACCAACCCATAACTAAAACTAAAACAAGAACATCTTAGCCTTAGTACCTTACTATTAGTAATCACTAAAAACATAAACAGACTATAACTAAGCCACTAATGCGATAATCGATAATAAAGAAACAAAATAACACTAGTCTAGATCTTAAAGCAGCAATATTGGATACAGTAATAGCAATTATAGCACAGCAGAGTAATAGCAGCGTGTATTTCAGCTGTTAAAACAGCAGCATTAATAATAGCCTGCAATACATAAAATCATATATTCTATTAGGTCTAGAAAACTCAAAGCAGGACTGATGGACGCCGCCATCTTTAAATTAACATGGTCAAAACATAAACTGCCAACTAGAAAATAAAACTAAATTAAAATATATCTAGCATATTTACACACAGTGTGCCATAGATCTAGTAAAAGAAAATATAAAATAGTTACAAACTTACAGGCCGTCCCAGGTACAGAAATATAAAATAATTACACGACAGACCACAAAGATCTTCGGCTGTCACACAGACATAATATACTGACCACTGGTCAAATGTACACTGAACTGTTTTAAGACACATGTAGTACATCACTTTTTATACTATCCCGCACTAACCTATATAAAAATATGCGGGAATACAATTATAAAATCTGACACTAACCTATAAAAATAAAATATATACAAGTAGATCTAACCTATACAACAAAAATACATATAAAACTAGCTCAGGGAGCGCAAGCTCACATAACATTGTCTACTTAAGAAAGTTCAATAAGGAATTGTCTTATCGTGCGGCAGGAATAAAGCAGCAGGGCCGGCCTTAAGCATAGGGAAAATAGGCAGCCACTAGGGCCTCCAATGGGTGGGAGACCAAGGACTAACAAAAATAAAACATAAAATTTCGAATCTTGGATCAGATCTTAGAGTAGAACACTATGACTCTATGTTTACTAGTCTAACTCATGTCTCTACTACGGATATATGAATTTCAGTTATTTGTCGACCAAATTCAATTCTCCTAGGGCCTCCGATTACCTCAGGCCGGCCCTGGAAGCCGTACCGACATTGGACTCGTAACGAAATCACTTCTGAAATATCTAAGGTTCAGATGTCAGACCAATTTTATAGACAATATGTTGTTATTATCATCATGATCATTAACATAATATTACTCGTTCTTATTGTTAGTATTATTAGATACCGCCTAAAACAATAACAGTGACGTAGCTGATTCATTAATATTCATGAGAATGGGTAAGGAGAGGGTAATGTTTCGGGAAATAAACATTTTTTTGGGGGGGCCTACTACATATGAAGTGGGCTTACGCATAATTAAATTTACCGCATACTATTTATTTATGCGAAACTAATTATTATACTGGAACAACCATAATAGCGTACAATGTATTTCAATAACTTACAAGAGCCCAGACACCAAAAACACAGACGTAAAAATCTATATTTGGAACAAGTTGACTGACGTAAGAATTAAGGACTCCACTAACAGGCAATACGTTACCAGGATGAGACGATCAGGTTTGTGACAGAACTGGCGACAGACGCTGAATGTAAGGTACCATCTCAACAATGGTCTGCATTTGTGGCAGGCATTTCTATCACCATCCTCCCAGACATCACGTGACCAACGTGTTTACTACAGTTGCTAGGTAACATGACATGTAGTCAAACATCAGAACGCACGCACACACACACACACACACAACTCAAGAACGTTTTTAACACGAAACATTTCATCTAGCTCTTTGGCGGCAGGAAACTTACAGATAAGATAGGATAAGATGGAATGAGATAAGATAGGATAAGATGGTATGAGATAAGATAGGATAAGATGGAATGAGATAAGATAGTATTAGATCAGATAGGATAAGATGGTATGAGATAAGATAGTATTAGATAAGATAGGATAAATGGTATGAGATAAGATAGTATTAGATCAGATTGGATAAGATGGAATGAGATAAGATAGTATTAGATCAGATAGGATAAGATGGTATGAGATAAGATAGTATTAGATAAGATAGGATAAATGGTATGAGATAAGATAGTATTAGATCAGATTGGATAAGATGGAATGAGATAAGATAGTATTAGATCAGATAGGATAAGATGGTATGAGATAAGATAGTATTAGATAAGATAGGATAAATGGTTCGAGATAAGATAGTATTAAATCAGATAGGATAAGATGGTACGAGATAAGATAGGATACGATGATATGAGGTAAGATAGGATAAGATGGTACGAAATCAAATAGGATACGATGGTATGAGCTAAGATAGGATACGTAACATACGATGATTATATCTTCCCACTGAAGAAAATGTGTTCTATGTTCGTTGTATGTTGTACCTGGACTCTCCTTCAGATTTGAAGAGAATTTCTTCCTAGCCCAAACGACGGTGGATGACAGCAAGCAGGCTTCTCAATCGGGACCATTAAGACCATTGAACGACAGTCCAGAGCGCATGCCAATTGACAGGGATAATTGTTTTTTTTTTCTAAAATGTTCATAGCAGACTTACGGTAAAAAAACACATGCCAGTAGGATGGAACCCACGACATTCGTGTTATTAGCGCTACACTGTCACCTTCGCTTCAAGTTTCGGGAATGCTCAGACTAGCATCCAACATATTCCTTTGTACGTCGAACTCTTTAAACCCATGAAGAAAGTGTCAGCTATTAGAAGATCTAGTAGGAATTGTAAAGGAAAAGCGGAGGAAAAGAAAGAAAGGTGAAAAGAAAAGAGTGAAGAGATAGAGAAAGAGAGAGACAGAGAGATAGAGAAAGAGAGAGACAGAGAGAGAGAGACAGAGAGAGACAGAGAGATAGAGAAAGAGAGAGACAGAGAGAGAGAGACAGAGAGAGACAGAGAGATAGAGAAAGAGAGAGACAGAGAGATAGAGAAAGAGAGAGACAGAGAGATAGAGAAAGAGAGAGACAGAGAGATAGAGAAAGAGAGAGACAGAGAGATAGAGAAAGAGAGAGACAGAGAGATAGAGAAAGAGAGAGACAGAGAGATAGAGAAAGAGAGAGATAGAGAAAGAGAGAGACAGAGAGATAGAGACAGAGAGAGACAGAGAGATAGAGAAAGAGAGAGACAGAGAGAGAGAAAGAGAGAGACAGAGAGATAGAGAAAGAGAGAGACAGAGAGATAGAGAAAGAGAGAGACAGAGAGATAGAGAAAGAGAGAGACAGAGAGATAGAGACAGAGAGAGACAGAGAGATAGAGAAAGAGAGAGATAGAGAAAGAGAGAGACAGAGAGATAGAGACAGAGAGAGACAGAGAGATAGAGAAAGAGAGAGACAGAGAGATAGAGAAAGAGAGAGACAGAGAGATAGAGAAAGAGAGAGACAGAGAGATAGAGAAAGAGAGAGACAGAGAGATAGAGAAAGAGAGAGACAGAGAGATAGAGAAAGAGAGAGACAGAGAGATAGAGAAAGAGAGAGACAGAGAGATAGAGAAAGAGAGAGACAGAGAGATAGAGAAAGAGAGAGACAGAGAGATAGAGAAAGAGAGAGACAGAGAGATAGAGAAAGAGAGTGACAGAGAGATAGAGAAAGAGAGAGACAGAGAGATAGAGAAAGAGAGAGACAGAGAGAGAGACAGAGAGAGACAGAGAAAGAGAGAGAATCGAAAATCTTGTGGTCCACTTCTGTCCTTAAATTACTCAAAATAATTTTCCCCAATTCTGGCTACTATTGCAGAACATAAGCCAATATACTTTTCTTTCAACAGTAGAATTATGGAAAGCTTATTTTGTCTGATCAGTTTGACCAGTGAATCAGAGATCAGAGTTACGAGTCCACTTAAGATCATGTCGTATTGTTTACACAGTATCGTGTGACCCACCCAATGCTTTTTCTGATTCATTTGACATATATATATTGTTGTAACCCTGTTCCTCCCTGACTAACCATCTTTTGTTTCCACGTGCAAAGTAGGGTGATTTTTGTTTAGGCTGTTGGGCGTAAATGACCATGACTATGGTAAAAATGTTGTGTGTACATTTGATTAGGAGAACTGTGAAATTATTTCGATTACTTGGATTATTGACTGTTCGTAGTGGATTGTGCTTCTGCAACCAGAAGGATATCGGCGACAATTTGACGCGGCTGCTAAAGTGAACAACTGGAGTACGAACGAGGAAAAAGCAACTGGATTAATGTTAGCCTTGCGAGGAAAAGCCTCTGAATTGCTACAGATAGTTAATGACCAGCAAGATTACGAGGCCATTGTTAGAACAATGGAATTGTGATTTGGGGACGAACACATGAAGGAGGTTTATAGAGTGCAATTGAAGACTCGGCAGCAAAAACCAGATGAGACACTACAGGAGTTGATGGCAGATATCGAACGACTGGCACACCTGGCTTATCCAACCTTGACCCAGGAGATCTTAGAAGTTCTCATAACAGACGCGTTTATTGATGGTGTTCGTGACCCCGAATTGAAGAAGGTTATCAGATTAAGTGGAAATAGAGAGGCAAGCGATGCTTTGGTATACGCCTTATCTTTTGAGGCACCTAAAGACGCATCAAAAACGACCCATTTCAGTCGGGGGCTTCATGTTCAGGAGGAGGACTTCACGGATATCATCAGACAAGTAGTGGAAACTATAGATGACCGACGGTCTCAGCAAATGCCCAGACCAAATAGACCGGTCGTTCACTGTTGGAATTGCAATGCTCCTGGCCATATTCAGAGAAATTGTACTCGAGGATATGCAGGCCCACCAAGAGAGAGACAGGGATTGGGCAATCACCAGGCCAGGATCCAATCTCAGAACCAGGAAAACTAAATTCTACCGGTCTCGTGGGGCGGAGACAGGCAGCGAGATTCACAGGAAGCCCTAGGCTTAACATCTCAGTAGTGTGCTAGGAAAAAATAGAAGTCTGAGAGTGCAAGGGAAAATAGAAGTTCGTTTTTGCAGATTTCTATTAGATATGGGCACATCGAGATCGATCATTCATCCTAGTCTTATTGAGAAAAACGTAATACATGAAATCAGTGGCTATTCTATAAAAAACAGCTAGTGGAGAACTTTGGCCAGTTTTAGGACAGATCACTGTAAACATTGAGATAGCAAATCAACATTTTAGTCATGAATTCTTGGTCGCCAATATCATGGATGAGTGCATTCTGGGACTTGACTTCATGCAGTTATTTGGACTCTCCTTGAACATTGGGGGTGGCACAGTGCAATATGGAAATTTTGGAATTCCGTTGCTGGGGAACGACATGGAAGAAGAACAGATAAAGAGGGTATTGATAACGAAAGGTACCAGCATACCCGAACAGTCTGAAGCCATTATATGTGACACAATAGACGGTAATGATCCTGTGTCTATCGCAAGCCTTATAGAGCAGTCAAAGGAAGCACGCAGTAGACTGCCTGTGGGGAAATACTGGCTGTTAATAGAAACAACTGAAGGGTACTTGTTCGGGTTATGAAGTTCGACACTCAAGCTTACAATCTTCATAAGAAGAATGTTATCGCCACTTGTTGTCCAATGGAAGTTATTGCATCGTGTGATGCGGTGGCCCCTGTAGCTAGTGCCTCGTCAAGTGATTCTCGGGGTGATCGGATACTTGGAGATGAGGGTGAGGATCTATCGGAGGAAGAGTGCGGTGGGGTAAGGCAAATGTTGCTGGAGTTTGGGGACGTCGTGCCAGACAGTGAAAATGGGCTCGGCCAGACTGATTTGGTGTTCCAGGACGAGGTTGTGCACCTCGATCGGTTGCACAGGTTTTGTGAGGAGACCAGGGTCTGTTCGGGACGAACAGAAATAGGGAGGGGGCAGTGTTGTAACCCTGTTCCTCCCTGACTAACCATATTTTGTTTCCACGTGCAAAGTAGGGTGATTTTTTTAATGCTGTTGGGCGTAAATGACCTTGACTATGGTAAAAATGTGGTAAGAGACTTTAGTTATGATCGAGGATTTGTTCAACGGAGGATTGTGTTTTTTTTCTTGAATCGGTTTTTGTGACTAGTTGTATGTACATTTGATTTGGTGAACTGTGACATTATTTCGATTACTTGGATTATTGACTGTTCGTAGTGGATTGTGCTTCTGCAACCAGAAGGATATCGGCGATCTGACAATCGGTGAGTTATCTTTATTTAGTCTACTCCAAAGTTGTAACAATATATATATGTACATTACATGTTCATTTTATCATGTCTTTAACAAGAACAACACTTTAATGCAGACAATTCCTCCTTCATACATCTTATGGATGTCAGACTATATCTACCCTATACATCTTATTGTGCTCTGAACTAATGAATGTTAGATTTTAACAAAAGTGGAAGACTTTTTACCCCGTCACACACACACACACACCCCTTTTGATATAGACTTAGAAGACGATACGCCAAAGGTTGCTGAACATGAATTTCATTGAACTCATGAAATAAATAAAGGCAAACTCTTCATGTGCGGCAATACCCGTGGACGGAAGAGGTTTTCATGTTCAAGTTTTGCTAGTTCTCTCGCCAAGTTTCAATTATTTAGTGTGTGCATACTTTGAACAATTAGAACGGCCAAACTAGAGTTTCCCCAGTATGGGCAACGACCTAGTTATTCTTTTCCCAACGATATAGGCCTACATCAAATAAATTTCTAGGAAACTCGATAGAGCCGTTTTCAAGAATCGCGTCCACCCACTCTTTTCCCACCCAGAAGGTTCCCCTCCGAATGTGTGACTTGAATTCATACTTGAATTGTTTTCTTGCAATCAAATCTCAATAATGCATTCTCCTGGTGTCAAGAGCTAGTTTTAAAAAAAAACAACAGGTCAAATGAGTCTAATAAAGGAGTTAACACTAGCTATTAATAGTATGCGAGGGACATTTTTTAAGGTACATGCATATAAGGCACGAAAGTCCGTAATGGGCGTGATCGCCGTAAGACGGCGTAAGATCATCTATAAAAAAAAAAGTGATCAATGATTGAAACTTGATCTTTGGATAAGCTCTTCAGACGATGTACTAGAAGCGTGTGTAATAAACTGTAAGACTGGCCAGTATGGGCCACCTACTAGTTGTACACCTTTACCTTACAGGCGATTTTTTTTAACACACTTTTACCTTATTTTGAAGTAAACTTCTACAATTATTATGAACTAGAAAAAATTTTTAAAGTGCAAAAACACATTAAATATCGTACTCAAATGCTGTCTTTAAATACTTCATACTTCATTCGTTGTTTAAATTTGGTGCATGCAGACCTACTAATCTTCATTTTTGCATTAATAACATAAAAGCGGCAAAAGGGCAATAACTAGTTTTAATTTAAATGGCATGTCATGTGAAACGAGTTATCTCTTCTGTTAATAGGCCTAGTTATGAAATTGTTACATGTATACACAAAAACCCATTTGTTCCTGTAGCAATTAAATCGTTGAACAATATATAACTAACTGTTGTAAATTTCGCATGTATTGTTAAAGAGAAACTGGGCTATGAACGTAAATCTTAGGCGCTATTGTACAAATGTCTGATGTAGACGTAAAAAACATTTTTAAAAATTAAAAATAAAAACTTCACATTTTTAAATGGTTTACATTACTTCGTTGTCACATCAGTTAACACATCAGTGGTCAACGTAAAAAAAGCCTCCATCGATTGAAACTAACTTTAATAATAATAAGGCTTGTCTTCGAGTCCGAAGATGAGTGAGGAATGCAGTATTTCCCGTACGTGGCTGCGCAGCCCCAGCTATGACCTACAAATTTTGCCACATCCTGGGCATTGTCCGCAGGTGGTTGATATAGATTTTCTTTTCGCCGTCTGCGTTTGTCCTCGGCAGCGAATTTTTCTTTTGGTGAGCTACAAGGTGGTCGACAGAATCGCCCCACGGAAACGCTTTAAAGACCAGCTTTCCTTAGCTGACATATAAGAGTGCACCTGGTTGCATGCGACCTCAGAACGAGACAGCTGGAGGTCACTCACGAAGGATACACATTTGAGACCAAAACTAACTTTAATTAATAACGAAATGCACACGTTTATCGTTATCTCAAGCTATGACGCTCTACTCCTTCTTAAACTTAGGCAACCGATTCCTTGCTCTGATAGCACTAGGGAAAAAGGTTTATTTGTATAGGCTCATTCAAGCATATGGAGCAAGGAATGAGCCTTTACCTTTGTGTCTTTCTGAGTATTTAAACTTTTTATTTTTTTTTTTTATTTCAAGATTGGAATTAACAATGAACGTCAAATTCAGAATAATTAAATTATAATTATATAATCAAATATACGAATAAAAAAAAGGTGGTTGAAAATATTTATTGGTTATTTAATTATAATGAATTTATTATAGACAACAGAGTGCCGTAAAACTGAACTAAAGACTTTGTAGATTTTTTTCAAGACCTGTGTAACTATAACAACGATCTAGTGCACTTTTCCCTAACTCAAGCTTAATACGAATTTTGACCTTAGGAAAAAGGCGAAAAACCCGGAACCAGAGGTTGCTATGACAAATATGGTGGGTATATTTATTTATAACTGACCAAAATTTGAAGAGGCTCCAGGACTTGATTTGTAAATATAAACAATCAATTTCAATGCATTTTTTTTTTTAAAGTAGCAATAGAATGTAAACTAAATTTGGGAGTAGGTATAGATAATAGAGCTACTGAGTCCATAATAAAAAGACTAAATAAGAGATTATATTATGAATTGAAGTCAGTCGAAGTTCAAACATACAATTCAACTAATTCAAGTTTTCAAACATGTCACTCATTACTCATTCATTGACCAATAATTGCCAATCGACATTGACTCGATCATTGACAGTCAGTCATAATGATGATGATATTGAAAATATTCTTCTTAAATCTACTAAATTCTAGGACAACTTGAATCATGACCATGATTATATGATAAATCATATTTATTCTACATCTAGATCTAGAAATAGAATTAAAGAATAATCTAGTCTCTAGATAACTAGATGTAGATCTATTATTAAATATACAAAATATAGCTAGACTCTAGATCTATACTGTCTATAGTATTAATAAATATATTAGAAGCATGGAATGGGTTGCCTGAGCTAGCCAGAAAAAACAGTGACTTGGCAGAATTTAAGTCATTGGTTAATATGCATGACTAAATGCATGAGGCGTAGGACGTAATCATCTTCTTTTTTGAAGTAACGTCTGTATTATATAAGATAAGATAAGATATAATATTTATATTAGTATATCATGAATATGATCTAGGCCCTATTCTAATGATTCTAATCTGTACTACTTACTAGATTCTACTAGCAGTCTAGCTTCTTGATCTAGAATCTAGAATTTATTTTATTAAGATACTGCATGGTCTATTATAATTATAGTTAGTTAGTTAAAATATAGAATACGCTTATATTAGCATTATATATTAGTATTAGTTAGTTTATGATATTATTTATTATTAATATAAATACATTTGGTAAAAGTAACTATTATATCGCTCACCTCTGACGTACGATTCAGGTTAGAACCATATCAGAGGTGAACTGCATAATATCTACTAGACTTTATTACCATATATTTGTATAATCATTCAATCATTGTGATTGTCATTGAGTAAGTCTGACAGTTGAAATAACTGAATCATTTGAATAATTCAATAGTGCGTCTTAGACTATACTTAGAGTGTAACATTGAATAAGACATTAGAGCAGATGTTCTAGTAGAGATTCTAGATCTAGACTAGATTTCCAGTCATACTAGATCTAGTTATCTAGATTCTAGAATCTAGATCTAGTTAATCTGGTCATAAAAGTAGACCATATAATAATAAATGATACTTTATAGCTCTAGTCTAGATATAGACCTATATAGTTATTTGCTAGAATAGGCCTACTTAAAGTTTAGATCATGCGCATCGACTAGACCAGGCATGTTAAACTGGGTGTTCAGGGGCCGCATGCGGCCCGCAACCACCTTGCATGCGGCCCCCTTGGCCACCTAGAAAATTATACAAATAATGTTAAACTATTACGCTGGAAAACAAGAGATGACAAGCTACTTGAATTGAAAAATAGTATTTATTAAACTGAACAACGAGGGCGAGTCTGCAATGAAAGCAAGCTACATTTTGTCAAACTTCATTGTAAGCTATTGCAAATGATTTAATAAATGTGATTTTATGAAGGAGTGTGTCGTTAGAGCCGAAGTAATTTGTCCAGAAAAGGTGGAAGCATTCAAAGAACTAGTGACACTGTGGCAGATAGATGTCATGACATGTCAGTCAGGTTGCGTGAACAATTAAAGAACAAAATAGCTGAATTTGAATTATTTTCATTGGCCTTCTATGAATCAACTGATGTAAAGGGTGTAGCACAGTTGGTTATATTCATAAGGACCTGTGACAGGAATTTTGACATACATGAGGAACTACTTTTCTGTTGTATGCATAACACCACAACAAGCGAGGATGTTTTTGAGAAATGACAGAAGGTGATAATGCAGTTTAATTTATCTTTGATAAAACTATCTAGTCTAACAAGGTATGGCGCACCAACCATGAAATGAAAGGATTTTGATACAAAGTTACTTGCCAAAATAAGAGAGGCCGATGATAATTTTAAATTTGCTCATTTTCAGAGCATCATTCACCAAGAAACATTCTGCGCACAGCAATTACAGTTTCAACATTTCATAAGACCGTTTTCAGTCGCTTCTCAATTTTATTCATGCCCATGGTTTTCATGCTCGCCAATTTTTAATGTTTTTGGATGACATTGGACATGAATTTGATTGTGTTCCCTTCTACACAAAAGTCCGCTGGCTCTCATGACATATAATATTGAAGAGATTGTTTGCACTGCGTGAGGAAATCACATTGTTTCTGAACATGAAAGTTGAACCTGTTAAACATTTCCAAACTGACGAATGTGTTCAGGATTTGGCATTAGCAATTGATCCCACTGGTCACCTGCAAGACTTGAATTTGAAACTTCAAAGTAAAGACAAAATTGTCACAACTGCGTGTAAATATTTGAAATGCTTTCAAGCAAAATTAGGACTGTGGATAAACCAAATATGAAGTGAAAATCTTGTTCACTTCTCAACGTGTCATGAACTAAAAAGATTAAATACTGTTGCAACATTTGGTAAATAAGTCCTACACCTGAAATTGATAGTAGATGCTTTCAATGACCGTTTTCGTGACTTTGTTACATAAGAATTAGAATTTTCGTGTTTTGTATCTCCATTCTTATTTGATTCGGAAAATGCTGCTGGAAATGTGCAACTAGAGCTGATAGAATAGCAGTCAGGTTATTTGTTGAAATCGAAGTATATTGCAATGGCTGTGCCAAAATTGTACAGTTATTTACCCTGAACGGTATGTTGAATTGCTGAAATTTGCAGCCAGAATTCTAGCTATGTTTGCATGCACTGGTCTCTGTGAGCAGTTCTTTTCCATAATAAAAGCTTCAAAAACATCTCACCGTTCGAGAGTATCTGATCAAAATTTTGTCATCTGTGATGAAAGCGTCAGTGGCAAACAAATTTTAACCTGGCATTAATAAAATGGTATCCCAGAAAAGATGTCAAGCATCAGGACAAAGAAAATAATGCGTAATCAAAGTATTTTTTTAATTAGCCAATAGTACTACAAATTTAGCTAAGGGACAGGTATGCCATTAATTATTGCATTGCATTATTTCTAATTTACAAAAAAACTAGTAGGCTGTTTTGCAACTGATTTTTTTTTGCTGCGGCCCCTCAGGCCATAGTAAGTTTTCTATGTGGCCCATACACCTTAATGAGTTTGACATGCCTGATCTAGACTCTAGATCATGATCTGGATGACAAATATGAACACTTTTAAAAAAATTTAAGTCACAATATGACATAGTTACAGTAAAGATAGATATATTTCTAGTTAACTTACAGTTAAGTAATAGTGAAGCTCTATTGCAGTCTAAATCTAGCCAAGTAGTCTAGATCTGCATTTTGAATCTTCTAGATTTGTTTCCATGTTAGTCATAATTAGTCTATTTATCTTTACATCTGAAATTTGTATTTTCATATATTTGTATGTGTTGTTTTGACTTATCACTATATGTGTTTTGATTCATTGATTTTAGAAATATTTTTTTTTTACAATAATAGATATATATATATAGCATGTACTATGTGTAGTTATGTGGTTTATAAAGATATTTATTTAACATGTATATTTTTTTTAATCACATTTCTACAGCAGTACTTTAAGATATAGTCAGTTATAAAAGAAACATGGCTACATTTAATGTTGAAGCTGATGCAGAGGTTATAACTGCTCGGCGGACAGAATCAATAGATGCTCCACATATACTCAAATTAGTGAAACCATGGACAGAAAAATTGTTTGGGAGAGTGAACATTGTCAACATTATGTAAGTTGTGACATTTCATTTCATTAAAGAAGAGGTCATTTACATTGGTTATGTTACAAATAGGAATTAAGCATGTAAAAGTTAGGATTTGTTTGTTTTGTTTATGTGGGTTTAGGCTTAAAGCATAGTGACAATAACATCATATTAAAGAAATAAAAATATTTTATATAGTAGTGTCTTTAGGCGACAGTCAATTTTGCCCATTGAGAAATTTTGGGACTTTTGTTTTTGTTTAGTGATGATGTAGATGGATTCTCTTCATTGTTGAATAATGATTATAATTATTTCATTTCATTGTTGCTCTTTGCCTGGGTTTAAGTTTATTTGGAAGTTTAGCTATTACATCACTTGAGCATAGTTTACTCAAGACACAGCCCAGAGGTTTACAACACATTTAAAAGTAAAAATGTTTTCAAAATCATTCAAAAAGACACAAAGATTAAATAAATATTCCTCTCAGTAAAATTATTATGAATGGCTACATGTGCAACGTAGTGTGAATGTGGAATGTTAAAAATGCATGTTGAAAGAGAAGGAAGATATAGTCTAATGAAAATCGTGTAATAGTTGAAAATAATATTGACATTGTCTATCCAACATATTGTGTATAGAACTAAGAGTTGCAGTTCTGTGTTGATTATTACTAAACAGTCTCATATGCTCGTAACAAGTGGTAATAATTAACACATAACTGCAACTTTTAATTCTTTGTTTTATGGAAAATTGATCATAATATTAAAATATATGGAAAGGCCTAGGAGTAAAGGTCTATTTAAAAATTCTAAGATAATTGATAAACGTGTAAGTTTTGAGTTCCTTTAAAGTTTTTGCAATCTGGTGATGCCAGGTGTCAAATGATCTATTTTGGAAACACAGGTTGGACCTTAAAAACATGGCTCCAAGAACACCTTAGAGACATTCGAAATTTTGCAACTAAGCCTGTCTCAATAATATTCATTTCAATAACACATCATAGGGGTACCACTGATCTCCTCATTACTGCTATACAACGGTGCAATGGCAAAAAAAAAACATCTGCAGATTGAATACAGACTTATTTACATGTCAGGCACCCTCCAACCTGATGGGATCAACAACCAACACACTTTTATTTAAAATGAGATGGGAATGAACACTCCACCCTTTTCCACGTTATCTTTGCCTGACATCACTACTTCCTTCCGATTTCCTGTGCTTTTACACCAGCGTAGCTCATTTCATTTCTTTTCTGCCTCTAAAGAAAACAACATCGGACAGATAAGTTAACTTTAGCCAATTTTGTATTAATTGTTAGTCATTTTTTCTTGTTTATTTTGTAACTGATGAAGGCCTCGTGCTATACAATAATGCTTACATTACTATTAATTAATTAATTAAAATGTATTTATTGATACAGTGAAAAAGCAGTGTTAGCCATCACACTCTGCAACAAGGAGGATGAGATATTGGGCCATGGAGCTTTCCTGGATTATCCTAATCTACCAGATGTTGATCAAGCAGAATGGGAAACTTGGTATAGCTCAAGATACACATCTGAACAAGTGAGAAAGTCATAAAGTTTACTACCATTTTTATGCTAATAATGTTATAGATATTAAACAAGTTTTTGCTAAACTATAGCTTGCTAAACCCCACTTGATTTTTCTTTTCATTTCAATGTTCAGATCTTTTTAAAATTTAAGTAGCCTCCATAAAGCAATACACTATTGTTTTCTTTTTTATGACTAAAAAGTCCTTAGTAGGCTTGTCTGTAACCTAATTATATGTAATATCTTACAGATTATTCTAGCTTTTGATTTTAGCTGAAAAATGTCATTAATATCTATAGATAATGTAGAAGTTTTTTTTGTATTAAAACAAATTATTTTGGATATTTATATATTTCATAAAGTTGCATATTTTTATTTAAAGTAAATATACAAAATACTCAGAACAAAATATGGTCAATAAAATTTCAGTATCTCTATGATTTCATTAATTTTAGTTTTATTTTGTGGGACTTCATTATATTTGTTATAAATTCACTTCCTTCACTTGTTGTTATTCAAAAATGTATTTTGTTAAAAGATAATTAATCATTAAATATTTATTGTAATTTGGCTAAATTCTGTATTGCACTGCATTAATTCATTGACTTAATATTATGGTCCTATCAAACTAACACTAGCTGTTTATAAAAATCTGCAATCTAAATATCAACAAAACAACAAAATTTCAAACAATAGTCTGTGAGCAAAAGAGCAAGAAACTTAAAAATGCATTATGAGGTAGGATTGGGCACACATTGTAAAAAACAACAGAAAGAATTGCAAAACAGGCCTTAGACTGGAACTCACAGGGGAAAAGTCAGAAGACCAAAACAAGCATGGAGAAGATTGAAAGGCAAAGATGGCAGGATGGACATGGACCCAGTTGAGTCTGCGACTTCCATTGTTCCAAAAGCTCATTCCTTGCTCCCTTATTAAAGCTATATGTGTACAACCTATTACAAAGATCCTGTTGTCATAACTTAAAATTTGTTTTTTTTTAATTTATTCTAAAAATCTTAAAGGTTAATAATTTGTTTAATTAAATAGGATGTTCACATATATCTTTAATAAGGGACTTATAATAATTATCTGTAAAGGATAAACTGTAATTGGAACTTTGGAAGTCACAGACATTTTCCATAAACATATTATATTTTGCACAGAAGTCAGGAAATAAAATTATAAAAAAAAAACACTTCATTAAATAGAAACAATGATTAACATAATTGTTGCCGTGCCGTGATCTGAAGGAAAGAAAAATTACCTATAATTTGAAAACGTCTTTAAAATGAATATCTTCCCCTCAGGTTACACCTCTGAACAGCCTTTTCCTCCATTACTTTGTGTCCAAGTCAAGTTATGCTGCAGGCTGTGCTCAGGAAATTATCAAAACAGCGTTCAATGCTGTCCCAGACCTTCACTTTTTGTTTTTGCTTATTCCAAATGGATACAAGCCAGGTATGCCCATACTGTAATGGGAGTCCTTGATGCAATACTTTGTAATAGAGGAGGATAAAACTTGTGAAGCCATTTTCTGAGGATTTGTTAAGAAGTTATTTGTTTGATATATTTTTGTGCAGATTCTTCACTGACTAAAGCATTTTCAGCAATGGAGAAAAAAGAGTTAGCACCTTCTGATTCACATTCTTTGTTTGTATGCAAGAGACATGAACATGTGAGAACTCTTCATATCCGACAAGCTTTGTAAGAATTTTATTTTTTTACATCCCTTTCGTGATTAATAGTGAAGAATTATTTCACAGTTGTTATAGTTCTTCATTTAGTTATAGTTTTTTTGTTTTTTTTTTGAGAATAATAATAAATACAGTAAGTTGAAATCCAAACTATAGCCCTTTGTATAGTATCAGTTTTATTATTACTTTCATTATCACTTTCATTATCACTATTATTATTACTTTTATTATTACTTCAAAGAAAATGTTTATTATAAAAAAAAAAATATTTGATGTGAAACCAGAAACGAAAAAAAAAGTTGTATGAATTCTCCATTAATCTAAATACAAATCTGGATTTTAGAATATTTCTGAGTCAACCAAGTTTCAATGTGTATTATGTATGTGAAATTTTAGTGGTTTGTCAATTTGCTGGCATCATGACATTATTGTCAACCATCTCCAAAACAAGGAGATTAATCTGTATTTTGTACACCTTAGCACTGATACTTTAATTTCTCATATGAGTTTTATTGTTGTGGTGGCCAATTGGTAGAAAAGTCAATGAATGTTACAATCAATGTTCTGAATTTAAAACATGAAAGAAGATGGAATTTTTTCTTAAAATTAGGGAAAATTAGAGTCAGCCTTGCTTTAATAGGTGTACCTGATATCTACTGAAGTTTTAAGAGACAGTTGGTCCTATTGTCCTTGATACCTCATTGATCCAATGACAAACTCTGCTTTATCTACATTATGAATCTAAATTTTGGATACAAAACTTTATACTTATTTCTTCAAACGATTGTCATTTGTATAGACTAAAGCTCCACTCCCTCTATAATTATAATGTCAGTGTAATTTGCTTGTCTCTTCAGTGTAGAGGATCATGATGATTTAACACCCATCTTCAACCGCCAGAGTGAAATGCTACATAATACCTACGGTGATTACTTTTTGGCAGAGCTCATTGAGGCCCAAGATGCTGAGATGCAGTGTCTTGTGGCTGAGGTAATTCATCTTGTTTTATCTCTTATTCATTAGATCTGAATTTAAAAAAAAATGTTTTTAATGTTTTGGATGTTCCCTTTAGAACTACATCCTAGCCCGAACCTCTGTATGGATGTGTGGAATGGCTGCTGGTAGAGTTTGAATCCTGGACCATTGAGATGCCATGGATGGAAGCATAGAATGGGTTAAGTCAGCCTGGAAAACCAAAACTTCTCAGAGTTGAAGTCTCTAATTATGACTAGATAAATACATGGATACGCGTTGGACATGATTAACTGCTCTTTTGAAGGAATGTCTGTAATTAATAAGATAAGAATAATTGTGGGCTTTAGTGACTGTGTACACTTGTGACTGTGTTTACGTGTGCGCTTAAGTGAATGTTCTTGTGTGGAGTATTTAGTGACTGTGTTTGTGTGTGGTATTTAGTGACTGTGTTTATGTGAGGGCTTAAGTGAATGTTCTTGTGTTAGGTATTTAGTGACTGTGTTTGTGTGTGGTATTTGTTGTTCTGGTTCCATTGTATGGAAGAGCTTCTAAACAACAAACATTTTATTGTTTTCAGGTGGAAAAAACATCCTATGGCTTTATGAGCATCAGTACAGATGTCAACTTAGATTTATTAAATGAATGCTTTGAGCTCATTCCATTTAATGGACTTAGAAAGCCACACCCAGATGACAACATTGTGGAACCACCCCTTCCTGCAAGCTCAGAGAATTTGTTTTATGGTGGGCAATAGGAAAGATTTGATTTGAGTTTTAGATTCTGTTTTACACTTGACACAAGCTTATATATAAGGCTGCAAAACTTTATAAATATTATTAATTGGAATAATTTTCAAAGTTGTGAAAGACCTTTAAATGCAGCTTAGAAATTATCAAAAAATTAAGAATAAACTTTTATGTTTTTTATTTTTTTGTTATAACCCCCTAATGAGGAAAAGCTGCCATTAATACACTTTTATGGGCAGCACTTTCATTCCATACAAGTCTTTAACCTTTTTACCAGTCTTTTTATGGTGAATTGTTTTTTACTGCTTTCATGGTAACATGTAGGCCTAGAATAAGGTAAAGGTAAAGATTGTCTGTTTCTATGAATGACTATTAAGAAGGTTATCCTGATGGCCAGCACAAGGACCAACCACCTTTACTTTGCAAACATATGTCAGGTACCCATTAGAATTGGGTGGACTCAGAGTATCCTAAAAATTCAAAAGCTCAAAATCCCAGTCTTTTTTGGGATTCAACATAGAGATCCCTTGCTTTAGTAGCTAAGTGCTTTACCACTCAGCCAGCACACCCACTACTTGTTGGCTCAATGGGACATTAATATATAAACTATAGCATTTGAGTCATTAATTAATGAAACATTTTTTTAACATTTTAAAAAATTAATGTAGTTTAGGAAACAAAAATTTTTTTTTTAAACAATAACATCTTCTGAAGTAACAAAATTGTAATATTTATATATGAGTATTAAATATTTTTTATTTCAACTTCAGATTCTAATGCAAGGAATGATGCTCTGTCAGTCAGCAGTAACTGTAGTGACAAAAGTAAGTTCTTAATAACTTTGATTCATCTCTTCACATATTGTGGCCTACCGATGTGGGTCAATCCATGGCCCAACCCTCCACAAACTCAAAAATATACTTAATATAATTTTTTGACTTATAATACGTATTAAATAATTTGATTTTTTTATTAAAGAAGGAAAATCAGATTAAATTTACAAATAGTCTATTTTTTCTTCTAAACTATGGCATGCTTTTAGATATTAGTATAATAATTAATAAGTGAATTTTTTATTAAAGATTCCAAAAAAGTGTAAGGGAATCCACAAAAATTCTGCCCCAGGGTTTCCAGATTATTGTTTTACTTATCTTCCTAGTGTTTGCTTTGGTCTCCAAGCCTTTCTCTTCCATTGTGGGCTCCAGTCCAAAGTCTGTTATATAGATACAAGCAGTGCTTTTTTTGTGACTGTACGCACCAGTACTGTAGTGGCACCTTTTTCAATGTAGGGAAAAAATTATTACTTTTCTTGCATTTTAACGTTTATTATTAATTTTATTGTAGTTGAAACATAGGCAATCCATCACTGAGTACCAGCACCTATTTGTTTTACAAAAAAAAGCACTGCATAAAAGTAAATGTGCCAACAGTTCATTTTGTTTTAAGTTTTCATATAGTACATTGTTCTTAGAAAAACTACAGTGAATGCCTACAATATTTCATTGTAATGAATGTTAAGTTTGTTTGGCAAAATATATAGTTATGAACCTGCAATGGGTTAAAAAAGATTATCAGCTGTAACCCCATAATTGAATGGGGTAAATTTACTTTTTTTTTTTTTTTGTAAATTATGTTCATTATTACTTTTGGTTTTAGCTGAAACAACTTTTGTTAAAAAAACTGTCAAGCTGAGTCATTCTGCACTGACTGTGCCTGCTTCTAATGTTGCCTTTGATCAGAGAGTACCTTCTCCTACCTCTGTAGCAGAAATGTTGCTATCTGAGAAAGGAAATGTAAGTAGTCAATAGGGAATTTTGTTAAGCTTTAAAATTATTGAAAACCATATTAGTATTACATAATCTCTTATAGTTAAAGGCTGTAAATTGTTAAATAAAATGATAGTAATACCATAAGCCATTGAAGTGAATCTCTTCAAAAAAGCAGATTTGTGTCTACCATGGATATTTTTAGGTAGCCTAGCTGACTTCAGCTTTCAAGTAAATAGTGATAGAGTTAAGCTATTAGTCATCACCTGATGTTCATGCTGAAGGTTTGCTATTGGTCATAGCCCAACGCTGGGTACTAGGCTTCCTGGCATCTTACTGATTTCTCATGTTGCATCCCATTGAATTGTAGTGATTGTTAAATCATAAAGATAAAGACATGATATGTATTGTTATTGTTTTCTCCTTCAAGAATGATTGAATATAGTTTAAAAATAACATTTTGCAAATTACAAACTGAACACTATAAGCATATGTTTGAGTTAAAATTTGTTTGCATTCTTTCAGGAAAACACAGTGCTTAAAGCTCCCAAGTATCTGAAGTCACCAAAACAAAGAAGATTTGTGCCCACATTCTGTGGAGCTCCCAATGCCTTCAGTATCCAACTGTTCTGTATTGCAGAGCAGTATGAAATGAGGTGACTGTAAACTCAAAGTATTTAGTATTATCACTATTTATCACTGACTTACTCTGTGCTGGTGATTAGGAACTTAAGATAGCAGCACTAGAGGATGGGAGAAAGGGATAAATCTTTGATTCTGTGCCTAGTGAACTTTTGGTCTTTGCCTCTATTGTCAAGGAGTAGTTCTGGTTCAGCAATTATGTTCTGAACTAGGCATGGCTTTATTTCTTTTTTCTTTATTGGTTGGACTACTGCAATATATTTATTTGGGATTCACACATTTTTTTATTTCTTTAAGCTTAAAGTCTTACATTAGATTTGAAGACAAAATAGAAAAATGCTTGGATTTTGTTTTTCTTTCAGATCTTTTGACTTTTTACCAAAAGCATTTTCCAAATTTCCAGATCGAGACTTTTGCATCATAACAGTACCTCACATGGTACCAGAGTTTCCTCTCATACAAAATTTTGTGGTAAGTCTAAAGTTTGTCTTGTTTAAAATATTATAATCTTTTTAATCAACATTTACATTTTATATTTAAAAGATATTAGGTGCCAATTTCTCATTCTTGACCCTTGGGAGAAAACTTTTCCATTGGTCAAGAGTCACATTGTCTTGACTCTTTGATGTAATTTGTAATAATATTATTCTTTTTTTTTTCTTACTACCTGCTGTTGATGGTTTATGTTGTGTTCGCTTATATCCAGCAAGCACTTGGCTTCCAAACCTGGGGTCCTGGGTTTGAATCTTGGTGAATATTAGGGCACCCTGAGTCCAGCCAACTCTAATGGTGTACCTGACTTGAGTTGGGGGAAGTAAAGGTAGTTGGTTGTTGTGCTGGCCACATGACGCCCTGCTTGTTAACCATTGGCCTAAGAAACAGATGACCTTAACATCATCTGCACTATAGATTGCAAGGTCTGAAATAGGAACTTTTATTTTACATACATCCAATTCATAGATCTTGGCAATTAAAAATACTTCTTTTTTAACATCAGAGAGTTACACCCAAATGTCCCAGCATTCTGCCTCAAGAGTTGTATGTATTTCATCGATCTGGCCTACTCAAGTAAGTCTGAAGCAGTTAAACAGCTATATCTAGTGAACCATTTTATAGACATTTTACGTTTGTGAAATTAATCAAGGAAAATGTTTAATCTTTTGTCTTTCTGTTTCTTTATTGTAACAAGAAATTTTAAAGTACGCAGAGCTGTCAAGGCAGACTTTGAAAATATAGAAAAGTTGGTTGACACTATTGCGCATAAAACAAATATTCTCAGAGATTTACAAGTTTATCTTACAGCAAGGAGAGATCCAGTAAGTATATTTTATATGGACTTTATTATTTAATTAGACATTTAGTTCATTTATAACATGATAAAACTCGGAACAGCATTGTTCACTTTTAATATTGATTATTGATTTGAATCTTAATACATTTACAAATAAATTGAGAAGAATTCACATATCATTTAGATAAATTAATAAATTTGCAAGAGTTTTTTTCTTATTTAACCCTTAAAGTGCTGAGCTGTTTTACAATGAGTTCATACAAAATAGAATTACAGTTCTAATGTTTGGAGGCAAAACTACCACACGCGCCTTAAGGGTTAAAGGCTCAAAAAAAATTGTTAATTAAAAAAATTGACAAATATGCTTCATTTTAGACAGTACAATGAGAAAAGTAAGCATACTAAAGATTGAAATCTAAATTGGGAGGAGATTTACATCATGTTACGGAAGTAATGGGAGGTTATATTTGTAATCTTCCTTACGCTTACAAAATAGAAATTAAGGAAAATACCACAACCAGCCTTTAAATAACTGTCTAGCATGACCCTCACAGGCCTCACGCCATTACTGGCCATTCTAGTGAGTCCTCTTTGCTATCATTTCCAGCTAGTGACTTTTGAAGCCTAAACAGTTGACAACCTAATTGTTGGTGCACACTCAGCAAATTTGAGCTTTGCACATCTTATATTAAATTTCAAAATCATTCTGAAAAAAAACAACACAAAAATGTCCTTGGTAGAACTTAAAGCTCCTATGTTGCTAGTAACTTGTGCTGTTCCTAGTTGTAGTCAATAGATGCTCACTCAGGTACAGCAGCAGCTCACTTTTGGATTTCTTGTCTCTAGGATGGAACTGAAATTCAAGCTTTTGTTGGTGAATGTCTTGGTCAAATTGTGGGTGTCTCCATCATACACAGGGAAGAGGTTAGTCGAGATTTTTGTAAACTTTGGAAGATAAAGTTTTCATATCCATTATTACAAGTACCATAATTTAGTATAAGATCTTCAACAAATAGTAACTAGGTACTTTTTTTTAAAACTTCCAAACTAAGATGATAGAAAGTAGTTATAAGCAGCTTTGCTCTGTTCAAGACATTTTGTTTTCTTTCCACTTTCACTGCAACTAGGAAATTTTTATCATAAAAGAGGATGATTTGTACATCATAATTAATTATCTAGTTGTAAATTTTAAAGTGATCTGACAATTATAGTCAAAGACTATCCCAACTAATGAAACTTACTTACTCCAGAGTTCTAAATTATTGTAGGAAGTGAATAATGTGGTTAAAATCTTGTTAGAAAGTAAATCAAACTCTCTGTTGGTTATTCAGGACATAGACTACATCAGGGCTCACTTTAACATTGAGGACTTTATCTACTTCAACCATCACAGCAGAGAGCAACATGGACATCTCAATCATTTTGTAGTCAATCCAGTTTTCAGCCACCTGACCAAACATTTCTTTAAGGTAATCTCCCTTGGATATTTTTTTGTCTATTTCAAAATATCTTAAATTTTTGTGTCATTAATTTGTAAAAATTTTTTTTCAATTCATAACTCAGTTAATGATTTAATATTTAAAAATATATATGCATTTCAAGTTATGGTGTTAAGTGATATTACTCAAGAAAATGATTTTATGCCAATTAGGACACCATAACCATTCAAGATTGTGTGCTTTGGTTAAAGAGATTCTAAAGGATCAGTTCCATAGAGAGAAACAGAAAAAAATCAGTTTTCTGTTTTTTATAATTTATATATTTGTTTAGTCTAAACCTATACTATGATGGTTTATATGATAGTTTTGTAAAACAAATGCATTTTAAAACATACCTGGGTGTAACTTATATATTGTTATAACTTACAATGCTTTAAATGATTGGCTTTAATTGTAATAAAATCATGAGGTTGAATATTTCCTATATAAAAATTATAGAACTGCCTTTACCTTCTTTAATGTAGTTAGAATTTATCATAATTGTTAATGTATATCAAAGTTCTATTTGTGAAATTTCAGTCAGAAATGCAGTATTAAACATATTGACAAAATTTTTAAAAAAATCATATTTATACTTTCATAGTCATACTTATTTATAGTGCCTTGCCTTGAGTCACAAATTTACATTATCAATAAATTTAAAAGAAAATTATTAATTAAATGATGCATTCTTTTAAACAGATCTTTTTTATCTTGACAGGAAATTCTGAGACTTTCTAGAAAGACCAGTCTGTACTACGCTCTGTATCCACTATTTACTTCTGAAGCAGTAAGAGACATCTTCGCATATTATCTTTTTGTCTTTCTCGTCTGTGGCTTTGTACAAATAAAGTATGTTTAAGAATTTCACATTTAGTAGGTCATGCTGATGTCATTTCCCACTTAGTAGGTCATGCTGATGTCATGTCCCATTTAGTAGATGGTTACCAGATGTCTAGCATATTGTAGGATATATCCTCCTTTTTGAGGTCTCATCCTTCTTCTGGCAGGCATTGACCTAAAGTGGGAAAATCACTTTCACCAAATTCATTGTGTTGTTTCTATCCAACAATTCAATACTTCATATCTTTTGGTTTCAACAAATTCACTCAGAAAGGAAAAATATATTCATATATTCTCATGAAGTATTGTTATGTTGTTTGAGTAGATTTGTAGCTTTAAATCATTTGTACTAGAAAAGAGATGTCAAACTTCTTTGTGAACATTTTTGTTCTGCTATTCAAAGCTGTTCATATAAGACCTGTTTTTCAGAATAAAAAAAATGTTTTCACTAAACAACACAAAGTTTTCAAATGAGACAAACTCTCCATAGACTCCATGAGTGACATTCTTCACACAAATTACAATCTCAAGACAATATCATGCATGAAGGTCCATGCCAATTTTTGCACAATGAACTAATGCAAAATGTTGCTTCATTGAGAAACATAATACTTCTTATAGTAGTTCTACAGCCTAAGGTATATTTTCATATTTCATAAAATAGATCTCAATCTATTTTTTTGGTCCTCTTTTCTAAAGTGTTGTCCTCCTTTCTGTCCTACTTTGGGTCTGCTGGTATTGAGTAAAAAAGAAATTTCCCTTTTCAGACCTTATGGTCTAATGCCGGGGTCGGCAACCTGTGGCTCACAAGCCTCATGCAGCTCTTTGGGTGTTAATCTGCAGCTCTTAAGTTCCATACGCAGATATTATTTATTTTATCGAAACATTTTTAAATATAGTTTTAAATCGTTTAATGAAAATTAGGCGCCAATCCTATCTCTGAGCCACTTGTACTTGCTTTTCACCACACCCCTCCCCCATTACACACGTTTTCACTGTTGTCAGTTCCTCGGATGCTCTTGGCCGTCGTCGCTTGTTTCTATGTAGTTTTTAATTCGCTTTTGACGCAAGATGAATAGGCATCTTCAAGTGCTTTGGCTGTGGCGTATAGTTTGTTGTTTCAAGTAAATGAGTTAGAAGCGATTATCTTCTCAAACGTAGAAGCACTCTACAAGTAATGCTAATATGGCAAGCTTTGCAGTACCACTAGAAGTTGCACAAAAAAGCAAACCATTTACAGATGGTGAGTATGCCAAAGACAGCTTCCTACGTGCATCTGAAGAACTGTTTCGTGATTTAAAAAACGAATCGGAAATCTTGGGAAAAAAAAGATTTGCCACTATCCTCTGAAACAGTACAAAATAGATTGGCTAAAATGTCTTCAAATGTAACATATTTGCAGGTGGAAGATATTCAACTTTCTTCTGCCCTATCACTTGATGAGTTTTGCAACATAAAAGACACAGCACAAGTTGCCCTTTTTGTCAGGTATATCTCTTCCCAAGGTCCAAAGGAAGAACTTCAAGGTTTGATACCGCTATCCTGACAAACTAAAGTTAAGGATATAACGAATGCCATGCAAAAATAGCTTGAAGACATTAAGATCAATTGAAATAAAATCATTTAAATGCAAACTGATGGAGCCAGAAGTATGACAAGAAAAAATAAAGAGGCAACTCCGATTCTTCAGAGCAAAATAAACCACGAAATTCTTACGTTTCACTTAATAATACACCATTCCGGCCAAAATAGTTGAGGCCATAAATTTGGTAATCAATATTGTTAACATCATCTTGTAAAAAGCACTTCAATATTGTCAGTTTTAAAGACTTAAATGGAGACTCAGTATTCCAAGCTCCTTCTTCCCAATAAAGTACGATGGCTGAAACGTCTTGCTTTGTGCTGGAATGAAATAAATATATTCCTAAATGATAAGGCATTAATCACATATAATTAGAGAACGACAAATATTTGCAAAAAAATTACTTTATGGTTGATATAACAGAGAAATGAAATGAGCTGAATATAAAACTGCAATGTTTTGGTAGAAGAATTTGTTTGTTTTGAAGAAAAATTAATTCTTTTTGCAGAAGATATTCAAAGCATTTTCAATGTCTAAAGCAGCATCATGATAAAATCAGTGCAACTTTTGACACAAATTACCTCAGCACAGTTATAAAAAAAATCAAAGATAAAATTCTTGATAGATTTGAGCAATTCAAAACCATCAAAACCATTTAAGCATTCAGAGTAAATCCTCTCAACACAATCCACATTGAATCGTTTGGAACTGATACTGGATCTCTAGAAATGCCATTGATCGATTTAAAAAGTAAAGTTGTGTGGGGTGGAAAATTTACAGAATTGAAAATCAAGTTGGAAGCGTTGGAGGTCGAGAATTGTTTGTAAGTGGACAGTTATAAGGAATGCCGTGAGTTGATTCGACGCATGGAATAATCTTCCAAATGCTACAGTAGGTTGAAGAAGTTTAGTCGCGACATATACGTGCAAGCAAGTGTTCTCTTGCATGCGTATAATTAATTAAATGAAAAGTAAGAAGCCAACTAACAAATGAAAATTTAGAGTCGTGTTTGAAACTAAAAACAAGTTATGAGACAAATGTATCCAAACTTTCTAAACCCATGCAAAGCCATAGTTAGCATTGAATTTGTTTGCTCAATTGTTTGTTAGTGCAGTACAAATTAGTGTAAGTAAATGTTTAACTGCTTTATTTACTACTGAAATAAAAAAAATATGTATAGTATATAATTTGTTGTGAAAAACACTAATTATATGTGAATAAATATATTAGTGTTTTTTTTCATTAAATATTGTGTGAGTACTATTTATTGTTGGTAAGAAAAAAAAATGTTGTGGCTCTTTAAAAACTTTAAAATTTTGTAAATTCTCATTTTTGGCTCTTCCGACTCAAAAGGTTGCCGACCCCTGGTCTATAGGGTAGATGATGTAAAGGTCATCTGTTGTGGCCTACGGTTAACAAGGGTGTCATGTGGCCAGCACAATGACCAACTGCCTTTACTTTTCCCCAACAAATGTTAGAGCTGGGTGGACTCAGAAGCACCCAAAGACCCAATATTAAATATTCCAGTCTTTGAACCCGGAACCCCCAGTTCTGAAGCCAAATGCTTTACTGCTCAGCCACATTGAGATCAACAAATTGTATAAAAATTTTCCTTTTTTAAAATGACTTGATTATTAAAATTTTTTTATTTTCAATGGTATGTGTGGCTGAAAGACACAAATTGCTTGGCTATGGCTTGGCCACCAAACAAGGGGGCTTGAGTTTGAATCCCAACTCTTGCAGAGTTGTGTTTGCCAAGTGCCTAAAGGCAGCACAGATGTTTTCTCCCATATACCCCCACTGGTCCACAGAAGAGATTGGAGCATAGTGCACTGAGCTTGCTAAAAGTATGAAAGGTGTACTATATAAAGCAAATATAACAAAAATGGGTTAATTAATTTCCTTTTAATTACTTTAAATTTTTAAAGGGTTTTATTTAAGCATATGTTCCTTGAGTGGAAAAAAAAATTGGCTAAGGGGCTCAAGTTCAAATCATGACTCAAGCTGAGTTCTATTTGCTGAGTGCCTAAAGACAGCATAGAAACCTTCTCCCAGATACCCATTCCACCCTCCCCCACTGGTCTACAAAAGAGATTTTACCTAGCACTCTGAGATGCTATAAGCATGAAAGTTGTGCTATACAAAAGTTTCTTAGATTGAACATAAAGTATCTCATCTCTCTCTTCTAGACATTTGTCTTTTTGCTCTGTTTTTTCTAATGTCTTTTTTTCTATTTCATTAGAATGTGGACAATTTTTCCTTAATTACGGGTCTCAATGCCCTTGTACCAGTTAGGCCTCGTCGCCAAATAGATTACCCTGATGGTCTTGGAATCAATGGCCCGTCAGAGCACATCATCAAAGTAGTGGACCACTATGCCCTGAATCACATCAACAGGAAACTTGTTCTTGAGCCGAAGGTAAACATAGTGTGAATGGACTCAGTGGACCCTGGGGAACATTCCATCTATTCATAGGAATCATTCAACAAGTTGCCAGTTAGAACGAACTAATGTAATATTGGACCTTGACTATTAATTGAGTGAAAACCATTCTTTATTAACATATTTAAAGTCGTTACTCCCCACTCTACTCCAGAAAATAATTGGATGTAATTTACTGTTATTAAATGGAATTGAGGTGATATCCCTTTCATTCACAAATAAGAATTGTGCATTTATGTTCTGTGTATGTAAGGTTCAAAATAGGGGACACAACTTTTATCTCCTGACATTTTCATTCCCCAGCTTAAAATTTAAATTAAAAAAATGGTTGCTATTCAAGAATGTCAATCTTGCTCTTTAGTCATTAATGATGATTTTGTGGTTTGGGATAGCTTCAAATGAAATACACTGCACAACGTATTCAGATTTTGTGGTTGTGGGATAGCTTCAAATGAAATACACTGCACAAGGTATTCAGATTTTGTGGTTGTGGGATAGCTTCAAATGAAATACATTGCACAAGGTATTCAGATTTTGTGGTTGTGGGATAGCTTCAAATGAAATACATTGCACAATGTATTCAGATTTTGTGGTTGTGGGATAGCTTCAAATGAAATACACTGCACAAGGTATTCAGATTTTGTGGTTGTGGGATAGCTTCAAATGAAATACACTGCACAACGTATTCAGATTTTGTTTATATGGGATAGCTTCAAATGAAATACACTGCACAAGGTATTCAGATTTTGTGGTTGTGGGATAGCTTCAAATGAAATACATTGCACAATGTATTCAGATTTTGTGGTTGTGGGATAGCTTCAAATGAAATACACTGCACAAGGTATTCAGATTTTGTGGTTGTGGGATAGCTTCAAATGAAATACACTGCACAACGTATTCAGATTTTGTTTATATGGGATAGCTTCAAATGAAATACACTGCACAACGTATTCAGATTTTGTGGTTGTGGGATAGCTTCAAATGAAATACACTGCACAATGTATTCAGATTTTGTGGTTGTGGGATAGCTTCAAATGAAATACACTGCACAATGTATTCAGATTTTGTGGTTGTGGGATAGCTTCAAGGAAATACACTGCACAATGTATTCAGATTTTGTGGTTGTGGGATAGCTTCAAATGAAATACACTGCACAATGTATTCAGATTTTGTGGTTGTGGGATAGCTTCAAGGAAATACACTGCACAATGTATTCAGATTTTGTGGTTGTGGGATAGCTTCAAATGAAATACACTGCACAACGTATTCAGATTTTGTGGTTGTGGGATAGCTTCAAATGAAATACACTGCACAATGTATTCAGATTTTGTGGTTGTGGGATAGCTTCAAATGAAATACACTGCACAATGTATTCAGATTTTGTGGTTGTGGGATAGCTTCAAGGAAATACACTGCACAATGTATTCAGATTTTGTGGTTGTGGGATAGCTTCAAATGAAATACACTGCACAATGTATTCAGATTTTGTGGTTGTGGGATAGCTTCAAGGAAATACACTGCACAATGTATTCAGATTTTGTGGTTGTGGGATAGCTTCAAATGAAATACACTGCACAACGTATTCAGATTTTGTGGTTGTGGGATAGCTTCAAATGAAATACACTGCACAATGTATTCAGATTTTGTGGTTGTGGGATAGCTTCAAATGAAATACACTGCACAATGTATTCAGATTTTGTGGTTGTGGGATAGCTTCAAGGAAATACACTGCACAATGTATTCAGATTTTGTGGTTGTGGGATAGCTTCAAATGAAATACACTGCACAATGTATTCAGATTTTGTGGTTGTGGGATAGCTTCAAGGAAATACACTGCACAATGTATTCAGATTTTGTGGTTGTGGGATAGCTTCAAATGAAATACACTGCACAACGTATTCAGATTTTGTGGTTGTGGGATAGCTTCAAATGAAATACACTGCACAATGTATTCAGATTTTGTGGTTGTGGGATAGCTTCAAATGAAATACACTGCACAATGTATTCAGATTTTGTGGTTGTGGGATAGCTTCAAGGAAATACACTGCACAATGTATTCAGATTTTGTGGTTGTGGGATAGCTTCAAATGAAATACACTGCACAACGTATTCAGATTTTGTGGTTGTGGGATAGCTTCAAATGAAATACACTGCACAATGTATTCAGATTTTGTGGTTGTGGGATAGCTTCAAATGAAATACACTGCACAACGTATTCAGATTTTGTGGTTGTGGGATAGCTTCAAATGAAATACACTGCACAATGTATTCAGATTTTGTGGTTGTTGGATAGCTTCAAATGAAATACACTGCACAATGTATTCAGATTTTGTGGTTGTTGGATAGCTTCAAATGAAATACACTGCACAACGTATTCAGATTTTGTCATTAATGTCTCTCCCGTTTGACCACAGGTGACCATCAATGCCAGAATAGTTGTAGTTGGAGCATCAGATGTTGGAATGACTTTTATGGAAACTCTTGTATTTTGGTAAATGCTAGTCTATACTTAAAAGCTCAATTAGCAATAAATAAATAAATTTAATTAATCTCTTGGTATGTGTCATATCTAATTTCAATGTTAAATAAAACGAAAGTCACCAAAGGGAGTAATTACAAGTGTTTTTTGCAACAGTTGTATAACCTCTAACTGGGGGATAACTCTAAATCAATTAATTCATCCAAATCTTGCATTAATAAATTACACTACATATTATATATCTGAATGTTGTTCTGGAAAAATTCAAAAATAAAGAAAAAACCTTTCTATGTTGGTTTTCGAAAATCTGCTCATAATTACTTTTTAACTTCATTTCCAAGAAATATAGGTCATTTTATCCTATATCTATTGCAATCATTTTCAAATAATGCTCAGGGTATATTGTTTCCCTTTAAGCACATTTGATACATATGTGCATTAAACTTGCAATAAATGTGAATTTAAACTACTCATTGGTTAACTTTATCTTCAGCACATTTATTTTAAACGTTAGTGTATTCTTAGAATGTGTTTGAATGTTCTGTGTTTGGCACAATTGTCAAATATACTTTCCTTTGCAATAAATCAACTATAAAAACATTGCATTATGTTATTCACACTGTATATCAACAGGACTCCTTATGTACATCTTGTATAATTTTGCTAAGCAATCTATAATGTTTTTAGCTTTCAAAATTTTTAACATTCTCATCTTAATAGCTTCCTCTCTAGTAAATTTATATTTTTTTTACAAAGCTTATATCAACTCACTCGGTCTGCTGGTCTGTCTGGTAAAATTTTGGACACGTTATTTCTCCCACACCCATTCTTGGATAAATTTGAAACTTTGCACAATTATTTATTGGCATGCACAAGACATGATTCAATAAACAAAATTAACCAACTAGTCAATTAATTACTGAGAATTTATTATTTGGTTTGATACCAACAAAAGAATAAATCCTTAAGTATTTACAGACACATTTAAACATATAGGGTTTTGTCCCCTTAAATAATTGTACAGTTATTTCTCCCACACCCATTCCATTCTCCTTTTAAGTTGAAACTTTAAACTTTTCTTTATTGTAACTAACAAATATATATGGCTCTCTTTGTCTCGATAGGCAATGGATGCCCCCAGATGAGTCACTGGTTTTGGTTTTATCTTGAGACGGGGCAGAATCTGGTGTGGCTAATCAAGCCAATTCTAGAGCGGCAAATTTTTTCACAATTCATACGTGTGTATGCCTCTGATTCAGGGCTAGACAGGGCAGCTTTCTTTTTTTTCCCTCTTGATTAAGGCCGCTTTAATTCTTTTGTTCTCAGCTAGGGTTGTTCCAGCACGCACAGTCTGTCTCCATGCACTCCGGTCTTTGGCTATGTTTTCCCACATACTTTCGCTGATGCCTGTGGCTCTCATGTCCCACTTGCAGACATCTCTAAATGTTAGTCTTGGGCGGCCCATGGGTCTGACTCCTTCCACATTGTAACTATTGTAACTAACAAAACTGAATTAATAATTTAAATAATTAATAAACATATTGACTGATTAGTCAATAAGCTAATGGTAATTAATTACTTTGTGTGCTATCAAACAAGGGAAATAACTTCAACATTATTGAGAGATATAAGTTGTAAGTGAAGAATTCTTTCCCCTATTTAAGCTTTATTTTTAAAAAGGATTTTTTAATATTTGGCTTGTTTTTACTTTCATACACACAATGTCAATTCCTCTAAGATTGTTATATTCAGCTATTTTTTCTACTATACATTTTTTGTACCTAAAGCTGCACAATACAATCTCTAATACCAAACCATATACTGTTGTTTTTTTATCAAACCTTTTTTTTTTTCCTCAGCCCACATCTGAAGTTTAATAACATCACTCTTATCTCCCCTCATGGTCTCCCTGGAGATCTTCCACCTGATGAAATCAGAGATACACTTTTGGCCAACAGGTTGGCACTTATTTATATATTTTATAAATCACTCTTTCTTAGTGACTGTATTAGTTGAGTAATATCATTGTGAATTGGTCATACAAAAGTAAACTATATTCATAAACAAGTTGGTTCAGTTCAAATCATAAAATTTGTTAAAAAAACCTTTTGCAGATGTAACTTTTAAGGAATGTAGGCTCTGTATAGTTATTACAAAAAAAGTAATTCTAAACTTGAATTTGATGACACAACATATAAGTACATACCAGGTTTTTATAAAAAGACTTCAGTAAAAACTATTTCACTTTAGAAAATTCATACAATAAAAGATCACACAATACTTCATGTGTAACGAAGAATATAAATCAATGGAAATAATAAAGCTCAATGAAAAACTGAAAAAATGATTTCCCCCACCCCCCTTTATTTGTTTCAATGTAATTATACATTTTGAAATCACAATATTCTGCACTGCGAAAGCTGTTTGAGTTCCCCTGGCACTTTTATATGATCTTTTTTTAGTTCTACTACATGTTTCAATGTTTCCTTGGCTATTAGAGACAATTGACACATTTTATTATGTGGCAGTCAAAGATATTTAGTCTGATAAAATTCTTTGGCCTTGAAAATTATACTTTTGTGTCATTAAAAAGCAAGCACTGTACTGTCCACCATACAATAACTCTCTTTTTTTATAATACTAAAGTAGTTCCTAATATTAAAATTATTTTTCCAAAAAGATGTATTTTTAAAATGTAGATGTAAATTGAACAATTATAATAATTCAAATATAAATATAATTTTTTAAATGTCAATCTTATGGGAAGTAGTATTGACTTATTTATTCCTTAACCTTTGTCATCAAAGACATCACTATTGTTATTCATAGTCATTATAATTATTGATGTTTGACCAAAGTATTTCATATCATTTCAGTTTTGCTTATGGAAAAGATGACTATGCAAAATTAGCCTTGAGAACATGGGTGAATGTTGTTTATGGAAAGATGACTGCCCTTGATAGGTAGTGTGTTGTTCAAGTCTTCGAATTTGTCTAAATTATTTTGTTTTGACTACGCCACTATTGCTTACTGAATTTTTTATCACAATTTAAACTCTAAGTAATAAAATATAGAATTTTGAATGTTTAAAAGAGTGTTTTGTTTTTAGTATCTAAAAAAAATATTTATATCTTACATTAATTTGTTTTTTAATCTTATGTAAATTGAAAGTCGTATTTTGTGATGTAACTAATTTTAATCAGCCACTGTAAGAAAATCCAAACTTGCTTTTTAAAACAGACTTTAATCCTAGAATGTAAAAGTGCTAGTGAAAATCAGATTTCCCAAGCCTATATTGTGCTTGAAATAAGTGCAGAGGCTACACTTTGTCTTAAAAGTGCAATTATTTTTGTTTTTTAAATTATGTTTGTATATTATTCACATAACATAAAACATTTTTGTCAGAATTTTAAAGGCAATTACTGTCTTTCTTTCTAAAAACATATACAATTTCAAATTCAATCTCATTAGTGTCTTAATCATGCTTGAAATTGATGCATAGGCAGATATCTTAATTTAATCAAATTGTTTTGTTTTATTTAATTTAGCATGCAAATTTTAGGCACACCCTAATAAACCATTTTCAAAACAATCTTTATTAACCAGTTTGTGTTATCTGCAACTGTGATTCATTCTAATGACTATGACTGACCAAAAGGACTTCCTATTTGTCCCTAAGTCCTTTTTTTTAAAATTCTTTGCAATATGTTTTCATACATTAAAAGTTTGCCAATTCCTTTCTGTTCAAAATTGATTCATTACACTAATAGCACACACAATATCTTCCATTATTTATTGTTTCAAAAGTTATTGTCTCTTATTTGTCTTAGAACTAAAAAGCAAGTTGTTGTGAATGATGCGGATATAGTTCCTTATGACCACCTGGTCATCTGCACTGGGCAGCAGTATCAGGCTCCATCCCCCACAGGCGCTGAGTTGACCCATAAGCCAGTACAGAAGGAGACATTTCCCTGCTCACCAGATGCCAGGTACAGGGGCCAAGTGCCTGGCAACCTGTACACCATCAATGATGCCTATGATGCAGCACTACTGCTGCACAAGGTGCACTTCTCCCCAAAAAACAGTGAGTCTCTCATCTGTCATGCTTTGTGTGTTATCTTTTGACTATTGTGTCTTATCCATATGTTTGTGGAGTTTAAAAAAAAAAAAACAGTGAGTGTCTCTTATGTCAAGTTTTCTGTTATCTTTTTACTGTTGTGTCTTGTCTATTTTGTGTTGTGGAGATTTGAGCAACTGCCCCTTCTTTCCTAGTGCCATTAGATCATGGAAAGAGTTGCTTGAGTCAGCCAGGAAAACCAATGACTTACTTATCAGAGTTTAGCAGAGTCTCAAATTAAAATCCCCATCTAGATTAACACTGGATACATGCGGGGGGCATGCTTCATTTGTTGTGTTTTGAAGGAAGATCTGTAATTCATAAGGTCACATATAATGTTACTTTTCATCTGTGCCATCTGCATTGTTTTCTAGACAAAACTGCACATGGGTCAAACAGTGGATATAAATGTGCAACATGGAAATAGATGTGACCTTTTTAAAAGGAAGAAATATAAGATCAATTTCTCCACGTAGAATGTAAGGCCAATATCAAACTCAAACATTGAAATAACTAGATTTACAGTAAATATATATAGCATAGGATGAAATTATCTTCTTTTTTAAAGTTACAGCTGTAATCCATAAGAAGCTAAGAATTATCATAAAATTTTAGACATGAAGAAATTTACATGTAAAATTCAATTAGACTTAATATAATTGATTTAAAATGCTGACAATAATTGATTGTTGATAAGTGACTTTTTATGCATGTTGATAAAAACTTTTTTTTTCCTCAGTTAAAATTGTCATCTATGGCAACACTGTGGATGCTTACACATGCCTTCAGGCTCTTCTTTCAAGTGGAGTTAAAGGTGATTGTTTGGCACTGGTGGAGCCACCTGTCAGTGATGTAAGTAGAAATCAATATTCTTATGTCTGCAGAGAATCTGCTGAGATATGTAATTCTTTGAAGATATAATTTACTATAGCATCAAAACATTGACAACAAGATTACTTTGTTTTGTTTGTTGTAAAATGTTTTACATGTTTCAGATGTTTCTTTAGAGTTGAAGATAGTTTACTTCCTAGTCCAAACCTCCTGCAGGACTACGGGGGATCGGAGTGGGCAGGGTTTGAACCTGGGACCATCAATAAATCCAAACGACAGTCCAGCACACAAATCGCACGACCAGGCACATTACATTATTATAATTGTTTCTGTGATTTTTAAAACAGAATTTAAAGTTTAAAAGCATTTACTTTTGTTGGCTAAACTTCATCCTGCTGCCACAGCAGCACAGCTCAAACTATTGTATTGCTCCTCTTGATTCCTAAAAGTAGCTAGAGTACTGAGTGATTGATAGGGAACAATGCTGTAAAATCAAGAAGAAAAATTAATGAAGGAAACTATATTTGAACACAATATGAAGAATGAAATGAAGAACCAAAGATAAAATTTATGAAAGTGAAAAACTATTGGAAAAAAACAACAAAAGGTCAATGAAATTAGGATTTTACATCTTGTTATCATGATGACTAATAATGAGACATAACATCTCATATAAAGCTTCCCATTCTAAGAGATACTGTTTCATAGGTCTGAAATACATGCAGAAACTCATTCATTGCAGTTTAAACTGAGAACTAAAGCTTTATAGCAGCTCTTTGATTGACTTTCAAAATGGCCAACATTATATAGGACTTGAGACTATTAAAATGCAAAATAGTAACCATAAGCAATATATCAGCCACAATGTAAAATTTTGAAATGTTTCTCATTTAAAATTACATTTTTTCTACATTTTATTTCTGCAGGGTGTAACCTGTTTCAACAATCCTGATGTGGAAAATGAGATCAAAAGGAGCTTGCAAGCTTCGGATGTGACACTACATACTGACTGTTACCTGGCATGTTGGAATGAGCCAGATAGTGAAATGGATGATGACATCAAATCTGTGTCATTCACTCATCCTAATGGCTTCATTAAACTCCCATGTGATGTTAGTATATAAATCTAGAATAATTGTGATGCTTACATAATTTTTGAAGTAGGCTTCTTATTGTTTTTGCAGAAAGGAGTTATGAATAGCTAGTAAATCTTTGGAATTGAAGACATTTCCATTATAAATATTGGATTTAAAAAAACATATGAGAAATTATTTTGTTTAATTGTGCAAACATAATAAAAATAAGAGTATAGAGTAGTTTTCAGAAGTGATTCAGACTTTTTTTTTTTAATATTGCTATAATATCTGTAAAAATAGCAAGTGAATCAAATGAAAGATATATCAGCTTGACAGACACCCACAAAATCTTGATTAACTTAAAAGGGTACACACTTTGAAGTATGACACTTTTCAAATGAAATTAAAAACAATTTCAAGTTTAAAACACCAATCTGTTTCAGATATTTATCTGTTTCTACAAAAGAGATGTAGACTTGGAAGCTTTTACAGGTAAGCTCTTCAATACTAATTGGTCCTCAACAGTTGGTGGGATAGGGTTAAGTATTTTTGGGCATAGGATACCAGGAAAAGAAAACCAGTTTAGGTTTCAAGTCTACATTTTGTCAGGCAAGTAGGTTTAACTCCTCAACACTGTGAAAAGGCAAAATCCGGGATGGTCAATAGTTAGACATGAGACATGGAACAAAATTATTCTTCAGGGAACCTTTGAGGGAACATGTACACAGGATCTAGATGAAAAACTGGTTTGACAGTATGATGAATGGGGCTGACATGTTTCATTAGAAATGCATATATACTTCAAGAAGAAAAGAATTTGCTTTCACTGTCAGACTACCCCATGATGTTCATTTTATAGGTAAGTGATAAAAAAAATTAATTTAATTGATGAGTTCTAAGCACTTTCTCCGCTACAGTCCTTCATGTGTACATTGAAGGTACTTGTACAGATCCTAATGTTCTGGTCAGTAATAGCCAAATCCATTGTTTAACACACTTTTAATTTCAAGCTGTTAGAACAATTTGACATTGAATAGAGCTTTGAATTTTATTTTGTTTTAACAAGCTTACATCAACTCACTTTGTCTGTGTGGATGAAATCTTGTATAGTTAGTTCTCCCACTTCCCATTCTCTGATCAAGTTGAAACTTTGCACAATCATTCATTGTCAATGACAGCACATGAATCAATAAAAAATATGAGATTGTGTGCTAAAATGTTTAAATTAACAATAGACTATAAACCTTAAATTTTTATAAGTACTTGGATAGCTCTGTGGCCTTCCATCCTGGAGGTTCACGTTTGAATTCAGACTCGAGCAACTTTTTTTAACATTGTTTTTTGAAACCTTCTTCCATAGAACCTCCCCCCCCCCCATACAATAGTGGTCCACAAAAGTGATTGGACTATAGGGTTATGTGCTATAAGCATGAAAGTTGCATAAAAAAAAAACAATTAATAAAAATATTTCCTACCACACAAATTTATTATTGTTAGTCTAGACAAAGAAATCTACTGAAAAATTAACTATTGAGTCAAAATAATTGATGCATTTCACTCAATATAAGCTTTTGTTTTTTAAAAAAAGAGAATTTTCTATATTTTTAAATTTTGCTTTGAGTTAAATAGTTATTGTGGGAAATGTATTATCCTTTGATTATATATACACACACACACACACTTGCTTTCTGGGGAATAGAGAAGCTTATCATCCATGTGTTCACAATTTCAGTGACAGGAACCTAGTGCAACCTACTTCTAGAGGAATTGGTTCTTTAAAATTACTTTCATTACATTCTACATTTAACTTACCATTTAGCTTATTTTCTTATCCATCTTCAGCCATGAACTGCGCCTGTTTAGTCTATGATGGCAAGCTGGTCATCAATGCCACATTCCACACCAATGATGTTTCCATCCGAGCTGCAGGACCACTGACCAAGTTTTCACGCAAGTACCACTGTGAACCCTGGACACATTGCAACTTCAACTCCAGAGAAGTTGGAATAGCGGTAAGTGAAATACAGTTATCCCAACAACTTTTTCAACTGAGCTTCTCAAATTGATGGCTCTGTAAACTGACACTGTTTCAAAATAACAAAGTTTGCTATGCAACCGAATTAATACATTTGAAAGTGAGAAGCTGAATAAATGCAACATACTTTTTTTTATAAGTTTACATATACTTTTTATAGGAGTTTTTTAAACATGCATTTTAAATCTTAAATTTATTAAATAAAACCATGTTTAGATAGATTAAGTAGATGAGAACAATTACTTATTGTTAAAAAAAAAATTCTAAATATTTTAAGTCATTTCTTGGTTCACCATGTTTTCTAAGTTTCAATTTGAAAAGCTCTTAAGTTGGTTTTGTTATCAATTATTTTGTACTCTAGTCATACAAACAAGGACATGCACTCTATTTCAAAACATACATTTGACACATTGAGAAGATAAATGTTTCTTACTATAGCTTTGATACGCTGGATATATTTATAATAATATAAGTACATTTTTTTAAACATAGGCCTACCATTGAGTTTCTTAATACACGTTCAATTCTACCTAGAGTTGTTACCCTTGAATTTCCCTTGGAATTTAAACATGAAAAACATTTGTCATTGTTCCGTACGTTTCTCATTTAAAAAAAATAGAATTTAAGAGACTAGATTTTGTTAGTATGCGGAAGTTTCGTAGTGGTGTTATTGATTGTTTAGTGACAGTTTAGTCAATTAAATGGAATATGTTTCAAAGTTCCTGTTTTGAGCAGATGAGACTTGTTCATAAATACATTAACACCAAACATCACAATCATAGTTTTATAAATAATTTAATCTTAATTTAATAACTAAACACTGGAACATTTTTTTTTGTTTCTATTCCTCCATTTTCGACTTCCCATTTTTTCTTTGAACACGCATGTCGCACCATTCCCCATTCATACAGAGATGCGTATGTCGCACCATTCCCCATTCATACAGAGATGCGCATGTCGCACCATTCCCCATTCATACAGAGATGAGCATGTCGCACCAATTCCCATTCATACAGAGATGCGCATGTCGCACCATTGCCCATTCATACAGAGATTCGAATGTCGCACCATTCCCCATTCATACAGAGATGCGCATGTCGCACCATTCCCCATTCATACAGAGATGCGCATGTCGCACCATTCCCCATTCATACAGAGATGCGCATGTCGCACCATTCCCCATTCATACAGAGTTGCGCATGTCGCACCATTCCCCATTCATACTGAGATGCGCATGTCGCACCATTCCCCATTCATACAGAGTTGCGCATGTCGCACCATTCCCCATTCATACAGAGATGCGCATGTCGCACCATTCCCCATTCATACAGAGATGCGCATGTCGCACCATTCCCCATTCATACAGAGATGCGCATGAAACACTTACCAAAGACTTAGTTTTTATGGTTTAGACCTAGACAGGAGAAATATAGTTTATGAAATAAGAGCATTCTCCAAACTATAATGCAGTATTAAGATTAGTGTCTTATAGTGTAATTATACCTCCGTTTAAGTTCTAGAAGATTCTTATACTCGTATATTGGAGTTTCCCTTTTAGAATAGAAAAAGATGAAGAAATTGAGATACAGATACCGAGTAGGACAAAATGGTCACTTTACTGCCAACTTAGTGCCACTGACCTCTCCTCTATACTCATTCTATCAAAAAAAAAGAAAACGAAGTTACAAAGTTGTATTTATTCCAGTTACAGTAAATCTCCCGGACACTCAGATACGAACACACAACCACTTTTACTCACACAGACACTGTATTCTTTAAGGAACTCTCCACATCAGACGAATGTTATGGCTAGTCTGCTCAGTTCTATGGCAAATGTCACAAATCATTACTTTATCTTCCTATTATCTTGAGCGGCGTGGCCATTTTCGGCCGGGCAACCAAAAGATTACTCCCCTTTGATCTCCATGAAAAAATTCGTTTCGTGCAAAGAAAAATGGCCACCTCTCATTATTTCTTTTACCTCTCCTTGGCAGTGTTTACTTCTATCAATACTTTCTGTTTTATCTATAAGAGCCACTTTAGTGTACATGCAGGGAATACGGTGGCTGAGTGGTCAAACGCTTGACTTTCTGAACCAAGTGGTAACGAGTTCGAGTTCCTGGTAAAGAGGACATTTTGAACATCAGCTTTTTGTTCAACATCCCCTGAGTCTTATCTTATAAAATACGGACCAAAAAAAAAAAAGATGATTACGTCTTTCGTGTGTTCCTAGTCCAATCTAGTCATGCAATTACCAATGCTCATTACTTTTTGTCTGGCTGGCTCAGGCAACCCATTCCATGCTCTAATAGCACTAAGGAAGAGGGAGCATTTGTACACATTGCCGTTGGTTTAGAAAGTCAGTCTGTTGGTCGTTGTGCTGGCCACATGACACTCTCGTGAACCGTCGTTCGTAGAAACTTATGAACTATACTTCATCTCCTCCCCCCCCCTGGAAGTTTAAAGTTTATAGGAGGGAAATTTACTAAAACATGACCTTTTTTTTATTAAAAATTATATGTCTTACCTAAATGAATCAGATTGTCACTCACGCTGATGCATTTTGTTTGACAGTATGTCGACGGCACTGTCGGCTATAGAAACAGAAAACTAGACTCATCTATTTAACTGATAAATAAGATTGACTATCTCTCTGTCTATGGCCGCGAAGCGACTATGGATCATCTCATGGAAATGAGATGAATGCCTGGGCATTAGCTGTGGTCGGAATGATGTCGCCCACACATCAGTCCCGCCCCTCTCTACGCAGCTGATGTATCCAAAGGAACGGCAGTGCCGATACAGTTTGGGATCAGCGGCGTCACAGGTTCTGCCAGGGTGTAGCACTGGGTGCTGCAAACTGCCTTAGGGTCGCCAGCTCCTGATTTTTCCTTAGGGTTGACTCCCGAAGCCTTTCCCATGATTGGGTATAGCTGCAAGGCAACAGAGGTTTGAATTCAGAGTTTTCCTTCTCCTAGGTGGGTAGCCAGCTATGGCTAATGAGCCCCTCCTGCCCGAAGCTTACTGGTTTAGGTTCCGCAAGGTTGTCATTGCCGGAAGTGGTAATGGATGTAAGCACTCCACTACCTATAAAATGCTTCTTAATGGCATGCGTCTGAAATAGCCTCTGACAACCAGTCCAACTCCTGGCCTTCACGTGTGGCTCAGATATTAAGTCCGGCGGAACTGTTCTCACTAACAGGAGAAGGGGCAAAGGCGAGTAAGATTGACTAGTGATAAACTTATGTAACTAACTGTAGAGATGAACCAGCTTCTTACAGCCAGGATGTGCAAATAAGAGTACATCAGGACCGGTAAAGCCGCTTACAGGTGGACAGAGTTATCACGCTTGTGACACATCGCTTCATCAAGGGGATGTAACTAAATGGGAGAATTAGATTCTCTCATTTGGCTTCAATGGTTATTAATAGTATAGAAAAGATAATTATAGATTTACAATATCAAATCAAATTAAACTTTGAAGCTTAAGAAAATGAAAAATAGAAATATATCATGTAATCATTTTAGTTATACTTTAATGTTAAAGTCTCTGTTCTTTTGTGTGGGTTTTTTTTACCCAGGACATGTACACTGTTTTTTTTTAATCATTGTTGTTGATGGTTATAAACTTATAATACTATACTGATAATAGATAACGAAATCGATGAAGCCATATTATATGTTAAATTATAACGTTTGGAATAGCTTGAATAACTTCTTTGTGAATAAAACTAAGTCTAAAGTTTGATGACACTAGAGACTAGTTGAACTTGAGATCAAATGAAATCCATGTAGTACTCTCTAGTAATCATGCAAAATGACATTTTCAGCAAAATCTAACTTACTAGTAAAACACGTCTTTTCACTCTGGCAATCTAGAGTCGTCTGTCCTAACCACCATACCTAACAACAATAGCCGTTTATCTTGCATAATTCACAACAAATCGCTAATCCTCTTCCCACCGTCATCATAGAAACACACAGACACATTAACACTCATTACATTAAATTACATTGGGTAACTCTTGTGAATAAGAAACTCCTCATTCTCTCTATCTCTCTATCTTTCTCTCTCTCCCTCTCTCTCCCTCTCTCTCTCTCTCTCTCCCCCTCTCTCTCTCCCTCTCTCTCTCTCTCTCTCTCTCTCCAATACTATGCAAACACCCATTCTCATTTTTAATCTTTTTGTTATATTATTTTTTTATCTAGTTCGACACATACACACACACACAGGCACGACACACAAACATTCCCGCTCTATTACCTCATAAAGGTGATGATGTGTCGGGCTGCTAAGGACATCCCCATCTATTAAACATCTTGCATAAATAATAGCTGAATGTTAAACGGTCATAGCGAGAATCTTTCAGTGTCATGGACCACCAAAAAAAATATTCTTGTCTCAATTCTGTATATTAACAATATCGTATTTAAAAACTTTGTGCCCTGGTACCCTTTAACCCTGATTTAAGATTTCCTTTCAAACATTGGCTTTTGTTCTTGTTTGGTCGTGCTCTCGAGCAGTGGTTAGTAACTTCTCCACACGAGAGTGCTTGTAAGATTTCCTCGTCGCAAACAGAATATTATTAACATGAAAATCTAAAAAAAATACTTTAAAAAAAAAAAAAAGCTTATGTTAAGTGTAGTTGTATCAATTAGTCAGGATCAGTCATGCAATTAAATTTGTATTAGATCTAGACTAACAAAATAAATCCGTGGGTTTACAAACATTTTTACCCATTGTTTTGTGTAGCGCTATTTCATGCTTTTAGCTTTCTCAATACGCTATGATCCTATCACTTGTCTGAACCAGTTGGAAAGGGGGGGGGGGGTAAAAAAAGGCTTTTTAAAGGCATTTATGAATAAAAGGTGAACGACCTGACCTAAATTCGAAATCGAGGGCTAAAGCCTCCCTAGTCTCATCAAGCCTGTTCACTAACCACTGTGCCAGGGAAGTGCTTATGAATTTTATAGTTATCTATTGTTAGTTTCTTAAACTGTCAGGTAGAGTTGAGCCTTCGGCTCTTGGAACTCTAGGCCAGCAAAAGTGAACAAGAGCTCCCTCTCACCGGCCTATATGAAAACAGTGTACACTGTTTTGTCTGGCGGGTGGGTCAAACTCGCGGCAAGAGGCCGCGTATAGATCTACTAAGACCCCCACCATTTTTTTTTGTATACCAGGCTAACCGTGCGGGACACGCGATTTATTGTGTAACGGCCCCTTGAGGAACAGCGCCTGGATTCTGACAAGGTTGTGGGAGCTTTTTTACAACTCCGCGCAGTGTAATAAAGGATGCTCTCGCACCCCTACGGAAGTCTTGTTTTGCTACCCTTTAGCCTAATCGTTTCCTTCTACGATCGTTTCCACTCGGGCGCTACTATGAGGTAGGGTAGCAAGCCCGGGATTGTTAGTTTCAAACGTTTCTCTCTACATTGTATAAAGGGGATAAAGGAGATACCAAGCAAAATAATTAATCACCAATAGTTAATTCATTTATTGGTTAATTTTTCTTTATTGATTCTTGTTTTGTGAGGTAAATGAAATAATTGGAGATTGGGTGTGGAAAAAATTGACCTGTGGACGATGGACATTTAATATTGACCTGTGGACGATGGACATTTAATATTGACCTGTGGACGATGGACATTTAATATTGGCCTGTGGACGATGGACATTTAATATTGACCTGTGGACGATGGACATTTAATATTGACCTGTGGACGATGGACATTTAATATTGACCTGTGGACGATGGACATTTTCTTCCACGTACTTTGAGGCAGGGGCAGGTCATGCTTGTGTTCCCAGGACGTACTTACAGTGCTGCACTTGAAGGAACGTGAGAGCAAGAAAAACGTGTTTCAATAACAAAGCTTGAAGTGTAGTTGTATTCATTCGTTTGGATCAGTCATGTAATTAAATTTGTTATACATCTAGACTAACAATAATCAATCTGTGTGTTCAAAATATTTTTACCAATTTTTATTTATTTTTGTTTAGCTCCATTTCATGCTTTTAGCTTTCTCAATACGCTATGATTCTATCACTTGGCTGGACCAGTTGGAAAGGGTAGGGGAAAAAGAAAGGGATCTCTAGGTGATCACCTTTTAAATGAATCCTCCTCAATCGAACATACTAACCACTGTGCCAGGAAAGTGCTTATGAAAATAGAAGGTCTTTTAGTTATATATTGCTAGTTTCAAACTTTTCTCTGCGTTATAAAGAAGGGATTAATTCAGCTTATACCACCTCTTCAGTCAAGTACAATTTCTTTCCATTGTTCGAGATACCAAACAAAATAATTAATTACTAATAGTTAATAAAGTCATTGGTTAATTTTTCTTTATTGATTCTTGTTCAGTCAGGTAAAAGAAATAATGTGCAAAATGTTCAGCTTGATCCGAGATCAAACGTTGACCAGAGTGAGTTGATATAAGCTTGTCAAAATACTGGAGAAAGTGACTCTAGCTAACTGGATTAGTGGTTTATTCTTATAATGTCTGTTTTCCTGATTGGTCTAAAGTACATCTTACCATGCATTTTTTTTTCTTTATCATAATGTGCGGTGATTTTTTTTAAAACTATTGTCTGTCAGTGTGTGATTCTTTGTGTGTCAGTGTGTGATTCTTTGTGTGTCAGTGTGTGATTCTTTGTGTGTCAGTGTGTGATTCTTTGTGTGTCAGTGGAGGGGAGGGACTTGAAAAAAAAAAATACGCACTCTGATTCTTTCAATAAGTCGACATTTCACGTCATCTTTTAATTATGAAATTTGATATTGAAATGCAGTTGCATTGCAGTAATGTCTGTGTCACAAAAAAAAACAAAGTCATCTCCCTTGTCTTGGCTAAACTGTAACTTTGGATTTCCGGACGGAATTCCGGACATGAAGTGTTTTCTCTAACGTTTCCCTGTGGTCATCTGGGCTCGCAAACAGTTCCAAGTCGAAGACGCCTTTGCTGGAAGAGTTGGCCCGCAACTCGCTCCCGACCTGCACCTTAGGTTGTATTTTCTTCTCCACGAACATGTCCCTTATGGCCTTGAGTATTGTTTTGTTGCTGTAGGCATAGATGCACGGGTTGATGCAAGAGTTCGCGTGGCTCATCACCGTGGCGGTCAGGGTCAGGTTTTCTTGGACCAAGCAGCGCTTGGTGCAGAAGTACTCGTAGCAGTTGATTATATTGATGGGCAGGAGGAAGACGGCGAAGCTGATGATCACCAAGGCTATTGTCTTGGCGGTGTTGACTTCACGGTTGAACCGATCATCAATGGGGCGTGCGCATTGCAGGAGCACGTCGAAGAGCAGGTTTTGCCTGATATGCCTGTGCACCTCTATGTAAATGTAGATGTATATGCAGAGCATCAGGACTAGCGGGAAGAGTACAAGACCGAAGAATTGAAAGTAGACCATATGCTCCGGGGACATGATGTGGTCGTAATGGCATTCATTGATTACCTTATAGCCGGCATTCCATCCGTACATAGGTATCATGCCTAGGAGCCCGCCCAGCACCCAGACACCCATGTTGATCTGGACGGCCCGACGGAAGGAAACGAACTTCTGCATGAAAGGCGATTTCAGAACGTAGACCCGCTCGATGGCTACGGCCAGAAGCATGAAAACGGAAATGTTTGTGAACACGAGCAGCACGCATTGAATGAAGACACAGCCATAGAAGTCTCTAGGCAGACCCTTGAAGGACAGGATCGTGCACGGAGTTACCAACAACCCCACCGCCACATCCGCAGCTGCAAGGTTACAGATGAAAATGGTGGTGATATTGTGGAGCCTGGGCGTCGTCCATATCGCCGCCACCACCAAGCCGTTGCCCAGGACGGCCAGAAATCCAACCGAGGCTTCCACAACGATAAAGAAGTTGTCTCGTGCATTGGAGCCATGGATCGTTGTAAAATGTGACATGGCCTCAAGACGAGCGAGCCTCTGGATTGATCTGCTCTAGTAATAACTAAGTCAACATGTTCACTTCATGTCGTCATGTCTTTATAAAAAAGCATTTTAGGCTGAGTGGCATCTTGCTGCTTGTGTGGAATGTGTTGCGTCTGATGGTTATTTTAGATCCTTGGACAACTTCCTGCCAATGTAATTGTCTGGAATGCCTCAGTTATAAATGTTACACTGAAAACAAAAAGTTAGTAAATCATTGGATAAAGCTCACTACAACTGGGGGGAACTTAACATGTATTTGTAGATACTTTAGTGACCATGTGATTTTATTTCCACATATTTTAATGACCTGATAGTTTAATTGTCCTAATACCTAGTTGTAAACTTAAATATGTCAATGAGCAAGTATTTTGAAGTGTCGATACTTACTTTGACTACCAAAAATTGGAATGACCAGATATATTTGAATGACCGCATGCTACGCACGTAAGTAATTCTTTCAGACTTATGGACAGATGCTGTAAAGCTCATCTGTTTCTATGACCGTCGTTGACGAAAGGTGTCATGTGGCCAGCACAATGACCAACCACTTTCACTTCCCTTACGTATGTCAAGTATCCATTGGAGCTGGGTGGACTCCGGGATTCGAACTTGAAACCCTTAGGTTTTGAAGCTAATAGCTTTACCACTCAGCCACCACTTCCTCTTACAGACACGTAGACGTCGATGTACTAAAATGTAAATGTCAGGAAACCTGTTTTTTTAGTTTCTTAATTTCATGTCAACTGTGACATCATATTTTATAGAAAGAAATCTGGATTTGTGAGTTCTGTTTTATCCAGTCTTATTTCCACGTACGTGTCTATAACATAATGTTGAAATAGACTTCTATCAAATTACAGTTTATTGTTGTTTTGGTTTGGTTTTCCGGCAAGGCTCAAACCCTTCTCGACGATACTTTGTTTTCTACATACAATAATTACTGTTAAACTTAATGGTAGTTCAATCTCCTAACAATAGTAACATAGTGGATTTTATTTCGGGATCATTGACTTGGAATATTAGAAGGTTCATGCCAAATTTTGGTACTTGTGTGTATTGTGCTACTTTAAAACAAAAAATTAGTTAACCTTAAACCTTAAGCTGCGATCATCATTTACTAGATCTAGATCTTAATCATTTAGATCTGGTTCTAATCAAGATGTTTGAATTTAATATAATATAATCATACTGTGATCGGCCTTTAAAATTTGAGCTATTCACTAACAATGTAGGGTTAATGGACACATATAGCTAGTTTAAAAATAATAAATACGCACCAGAAATAAAAAAAACGATGAATCAAACAATGTAACCTAACATTGTTAAGTCTAAATTGCGTTAAATAAAGATTGACGTGTAGGTAGCGTTTAATATCTAATTTGAACCGGAAGTCAAAGAATGGTTCACGTTTGGTTCCTGTCATATCCTGTATTCTGCTTTCTTCCTGTTGCACATCTTTCTTTTGTTTGACTTGTTGCCTAAAGATCTATTCTTAGTTACATTTCTCCACATGACCAAAATGCTTTTCACATAACCTCGTTCCTTCGTGAAAACTTCTGGGTGGGTGGGCTAAAAAAAACAACCTAGGTGGAAACAGATCTCGAAAACAGTTGTATCGAGTTTCCTAGAAATTTGGCAGTTGTTGTATATCGTTGGGAAAAGAATTACTAGCTCGTTGGCCAGACTGGGAGAACTTTAGTTTGACCGTTGCGATCTTTCCAAGTAAAAAAGAAAAAGAAATAAATTTGGCTAGAGAGATAGAAAATATTTATCTTGAACGGCTATACTTCTTGGGGCACGGAATGTTGTAAAGTTTGTTAGATCTATACTTTCACTTAACCAGGATTCTTTCTCCAGAAAAGAGAATGGGGGGGGGGGGTTAACGATATTCCATTCTAAACAAAAATATCATTCATAGTTATTAATAGAAAAAGAATCGCTCTATTCCTTGTAAAAAGGCGGTATTGCCATTTTTATTTAATGAGTATTTTTTTTTTCTTGTTTCTACTCAATGTTTTTTTCTTTCTTCAAGCAAGCTTCGTGGTTCTGTAGATAACGTTTATCTCTAAGCTTCGTGGCTCTGTAGATAACGTTTATCTCTAAGCTTCGTGGCTCTGTAGATAACGTTTATCTCTAAGCTTCGTGGATCTGTAGATAACGTTTATCCCTAAGCTTCGTGGCTCTGTAGATAACGTTTATCTCTAAGCTTCGTGGATCTGTAGATAACGTTTATCTCTAAGCTTCGTGGTTCTGTAGATAACGTTTATCTCTAAGCTTCGTGGATCTGTAGATAACGTTTATCTCTAAGCTTCGTGGATCTGTAGATAACGTTTATCTCTAAGCTTCGTGGATCTGTAGATAACGTTTATCCCTAAGCTTCGTGGCTCTGTAGATAACGTTTATCTCTAAGCTTCGTGGATCTGTAGATAACGTTTATCTCTAAGCTTCGTGGTTCTGTAGATAACGTTTATCTCTAAGCTTCGTGGATCTGTAGATAACGTTTATCTCTAAGCTTCGTGGATCTGTAGATAACGTTTATCTCTAAGCTTCGTGGGTCTGTAGATAACGTTTATCTCTAAGCTTCATGACCACTTCAGGCCACTATATTGATGTGCTTCCCTCTTGACCCTTACTTCAGACCACTATATTGATGTGCTCCCCCCCCTACTACAGACCACTATATTGACATACTTCCCCCCTACTCAGACCACTATATTGACATACTTCCCCCCTACTACAGACCACTATATTGACATACTTCCCCCCTACTCAGATCACTATATTGACATACTTCCCCCCTACTCAGACCACTATATTGACATACTTCCCCCCTACTCAGATCACTATATTGACATACTTCCCCCCTACTACAGACCACTATATTGACATACTTCCCCCCTACTCAGATCACTATATTGACATACTTCCCCCCTACTCAGACCACTATATTGACATACTTCCCCCCTACTCAGACCACTATATTGACATACTTCCCCCCTACTCAGATCACTATATTGACATACTTCCCCCCTACTACAGACCACTATATTGACATACTTCCCCCCTACTACAGACCACTATATTGACATACTTCCCCCCTACTCAGATCACTATATTGACATACTTCCCCCCTACTCAGACCACTATATTGACATACTTCCCCCCTACTCAGACCACTATATTGACATACTTCCCCCCTACTCAGACCACTATATTGACATACTTCCCCCCTACTACAGACCACTATATTGACATACTTCCCCCCTACTCAGACCACTATATTGACATACTTCCCCCCTACTCAGACCACTATATTGACATACTTCCCCCCTACTCAGACCACTATATTGACATACTTCCCCCCTACTCAGACCACTATATTGACATACTTCCCCCCTACTACAGACCACTATATTGACATACTTCCCCCCTACTCAGACCACTATATTGACATACTTCCCCCCTACTCAGACCACTATATTGACATACTTCCCCCCTACTCAGACCACTATATTGACATACTTCCCCCCTACTACAGACCACTATATTGACATACTTCCCCCCTACTCAGATCACTATATTGACATACTTCCCCCCTACTCAGACCACTATATTGACATACTTCCCCCCTACTCAGATCACTATATTGACATACTTCCCCCCTACTACAGACCACTATAGTGACATACTTCCCCCTACTCAGATCACTATATTGACATACTTCCCCCCTACTCAGACCACTATATTGACATACTTCCCCCCTACTCAGACCACTATATTGACATACTTCCCCCCTACTCAGATCACTATATTGACATACTTCCCCCCTACTACAGACCACTATATTGACATACTTCCCCCCTACTACAGACCACTATATTGACATACTTCCCCCCTACTCAGATCACTATATTGACATACTTCCCCCCTACTCAGACCACTATATTGACATACTTCCCCCCTACTCAGACCACTATATTGACATACTTCCCCCCTACTACAGACCACTATATTGACATACTTCCCCCCTACTCAGACCACTATATTGACATACTTCCCCCCTACTCAGACCACTATAGTGACTTGATTCCCCCCTCCCTCCCCATAACTTATAGACTTACCTTTTTCTTTACCTATCCTTTAATCTGTTGGACCGTTGGGGCACCATGCAAGACTCGTCGACTGTCTTTCTCCATTCCTCTCTTTTTTTTTACTTAAATGGCAATGTCTGTCCATTCATTTATGTTGCCCTCCCATCGCTTTCTTTGTCTGCCTCTTTTTCTTTTTCCTAGTACTTTTTTTACTGAAGGAACGTCTTTGCGAGCCCTGAAGACCTTGTAAAATGGCCATAGATTTTTAGCTTGCGTTTTTTTTAAGATAGTTAGCAGGTCATCGTGGTGTCCAATTGCTGCTGTAACCCTGTCTCTAATCTCTTGGTTTGTGATGCGGTCTTTAAATTATAGACAAGATGTGCAAAATGCAAAGGCTGGTATTCATCTGTTCTCTTTTTTTTTAGTTGTAGAATTCATACATTAAACGAACAATTATCGTCAGATAATTTATTTATTTATTTATTTTTCAACAAAATTAAAAAACACACACACACATATATTTTAATGTTAGCGACTTAATAACACACCAAAACGGCTGCACCTAAACGTCCTGCTTCTTTGCAGACTTCGAAAGGTTACTCAAGAAATGTGTGCATAGTTTATACAAATCGTTGTACGCTAATATAATTTATAAAACAACTTGATTCTTCAAATCGTATCATTTCGTAAAACATTAATATCAGAGTGTGCAAGTGACCAAAGAAATACACATATGATGTTTGAAGACTTTGTATAAAACAGAATTTGTTGATTATCAGTACTTCTAGACACTTGACTCTAACTCTAACTCAGTTGAATGTTTGGTAACTTCAATTACTCTCGATTTAAAACTCGACTTTGTTCTGTTTTGTGAATAGAAACTCTTTTCCGAGTGTCTGAGCACATCGCGAGATCGGCTTGGCGTAACACCCGTGTATGAGCTCGACATCACTAGCTGAATGCCTTCTGGGCCTATATTCAGAGCATAAAGAATCAAACGCTTCATTGCGGCCTTGATGCGGCTGTTGCTGGTAGCGTAAAGTATTGGGTTCATGCAGGAGTTACAGTGCGACAGGAGAATCGTGCAGAGGAACACAGCGTAGGGATACTTGCAGGTCTTGCAGAAGAGGCTGATGCAGTTGAAGATGTTGATTGGCGTTCTGCAGATGAACAGTGCCACAGCTAGAACGATCAGCTTGGACGCTACAACCTGTTTTCGATACCCCTTGGTGGCACTATGTATTTCTGCCTGGCTCGCAGATCGCAAGCTCATTTCATTTATTTTCTTTGATTTTTTTCTGACCGCTAAACAAATATACGTATACACAGCGAACATAATTATATTGGATGTGAGAATGATGCCGAAGAACTGCAGATAGACCATGTGCTCAATTTTAATCACATTAATAAACCTGCAGAACGTAAGCTCTCTGTAAGGGTGAGACCAGCCGTATATTAGGATTAGCCCCGTGTTGATCCCCAAGAGCCAAATCCCGCAGTTGATGCAGTAGACCTTGCGCATAGTCATCACCTTCTGGTAGCTTAAAGCTACTTGATGGCGAAGAATCTGTCCAATGCGATGACCATCAGGCTGATGATGGACGCGTTGGTGAGGATGAGCAGAATGCAGCTGATGAAGAGGCAGCCGTAGAAATTGCCAGGGTAGCCCATGTAGGACATAGCAGCGGACGGCGTGACAAATAATCCCACAGTTATATCCTCCGCAGCAAGGTTACAGATGAAGCCGTTGGTGACTGAGTGCAGACTCGGTTTCTTTACTATAGCCAACACAACTAATGAGTTCAGACTCACGGCCACAAAGCCAATAAGAAGTTCCGCAGTGAAATATAAGGCATCTTTAAGTTCAAAATGTTGTTCTGCCCCGACAATTTCTTAGAAGTCCAGCGAGAAAGAATTACAGATCTACCAGCGGGGAACAATTATAGATTTTCCAGCGATAAATACTTAAAGATCTTCAAGCAGCGAATGCATTTAGATCTTCAGTCCGTGAATACATATTGATCTAATTGAGCTTAAAGCTTTAATTACATAAATGTCAGCATTCGATCGTACCAATGTCAAATACTAGATAAATTGTGATTGAAATAAATGCGAAACATATTTATGTATGGTCACAGTATCTACAAGCATTAGGATTTTATTGAGGTCTCCTCAGTTAATTGACGTCTCGTCACTTGTTTGAAGTTTCCTCACATGATTGTAGAAATACAGTTTCTAATGAGCAATCAACTTTACAGAATGATGTCCTTTTGTATTTTCTGTAGCTCTCGTTGTCCTTTAGATCAAGAGAAACAAAACTCACATTAAAATAGAGACATATATATATATATATATATGTCAGTTAGCATTATCACAGACAGACAGACAGAGTGAGTTGATATAAGCTTTTTGAAATAAAATTGTGTAATAGGAAAAATTTTAGTCACAGTATTGCAATTTTCTTTTCACTATAATAATAGGAAATTTAAATGTATGCAATGACCCTAGCTATCATGTGTGTGTCACTATGCCAAGACATAGACTAGCAGTCCACACCGGCTAAACCGATGATTTGATCTTGTTTCATTGATTGTACAAATAGTTCAAAAGTTGGAAGTGTTCCGGCCATAAAAAAAACAATATAAAGCCTAGGGAAAAATCGGCGGGCATACTAGTCGACCTGCGGCGTAGCATACGCCGCTATTTTTGCAGGGCCGGTCTTAGGCCACTGCAACCTATGCGACCGCAGTGGCCCCGCACTTTCATAGGACCCGCTCTAATTCAAGGTGTATAAATTAGAAAAAAATTAAACCATTTTATAACTTAAAACAGATTTCCCGCGCCCTACTGTCGATTTACCAGGAGCTGCTGGAAATCTCCCGAAATCGCAAAATATACAAAAAAGTCCTTAAAATATACGGATGTGTCATTCAATATGGAAAACGCCAATTTCACGCGCGGCATTATGCATCAGCCGTAATTGTGTACTCTGGTGAAAGAAGCTTCTCGCGCCTCAAACAATTCTCAAAGATAGATTGAAACATTTGGTAATTCTTGCAATGGAGCGTGATCTATGTTGGAATTATTATGATATACTGTATGACTTTGCTACACACAAGGCTCGTAAAGTAATTATGTACTTAGTAAAGAATGAATAAAATGCATAGACGAATTTATTTTCTAATACAAACTCTTAAATTTCACCTATTTTCCGCTTTCTTACCCAAACTTGGCCGCGAAATCCATTTTGCATAGGGCCTATATATATATATATATACACACATAGTAGATTAAGTAGATTACTTAATCTCTTTCCATGACTTCTCGGTCACATTGGTTAAGTCCGGCGCTGCTATTTAGTGTTTGTAAAATGTTTGTTTGTAAAATGTTGTACATGTTTCGGATGTTCCTTCAGAGTTGAAGATAGTTTACTTCCTACTAGTCCAAACCTGCCGCAGGACAAATGGGGATGGGAGCGGGCAGGGTTTGATAAATTCAAACGACAGTCCAGCGCGCAGGCAGCCATCCGTAGTGTGAATACTACTCTTGTTTTTTAGAGGGATGACTATCCGCAGAAATAAAAGAGTGATCTTTCCTTTACTTCTTCTCGTCCAAACTGTTGAGGGAAGAAGAGAATTATAGATATATAGATTATGATTTTAGACCTGGATGCTCTATCGAAGACACTTAAGTCTTCTCGAAAGCTCCCATCAAAGGTACCTTCGACTCATGATGGGCATACGTTGGCGAGATTACATTACAAATAACTATGTTCTGTTGGAGGCTGCGCTGGGTCGGACACTTATCCTGCATGGAAAACGACCGCATGCCAAAGGCGATCTTCTTTGCCGCGCTTAAAGGAGGACGGCGTAAAAGATATAAAGATCAACCCAGGCGTCATAGAGAAATATAGCTGGCAGCAGATGGCTTGTGAAACAGAAATAGGGCTCTACCAAAGGCTGCTGGACATACATTTGAGACCCAAAGGAAAGCCCTTATTGAAGACAGGCGCAGAAGTCGGAAAGAAAACTTAAAAAGACCGCCAGCGGACAACGCAATGCTGGGAAATATGCAATGTCGCAACTGGGTTTGCGTACTCATGTGAAATGCTTAATCTTCGAATAGAAGACATTGCCTTTATGATTTTAGATTGTACATTTAAATAGATTGATTACCTAGATATGTATCGTTTCTGGGTCCAAAATCGCAAACTAATAATTTTGAGATGAGTGTGCTGCTAATTACAATGTTCAATTACTCGGACTAAGCATTACAATGATATAACTAATATATATTTCATAGTTAGATTTGAAAGAAAAAACCTTAAACTACTTTACAAAACAACACCTTCTCTGAAGTTTTTCGAATTGTGTGTGTAGTCTTGTTGTAATATAGATAGATTCTAGGTTTGTGATCTAAACTTAAACACCGGTGCGCTTAGCATGTTTATAAACCTTTTTTAATCAGTCCGTGTTTTTAACATTACCAAAGAAGTTCTTTTCATAGAAACTATGCTGCTTTCCATTTGATATGTTTGTTTCGATTGGGAAAAAGTGAAGCCAACGTCAACACGCGTTTCCTTTTATTATTTGTGTCGATGCTAATGGGTACAACTTACTGGTGCGCACATGCAGTGGTGTTCTTGACGATCTCTTTTCAAATACATTCAAACAAGCATTCTAGTGCTAAATAGATTGAGTTGATATGTTGACAGAATAAAGCCGTAGAATGACTTTGGTTCATCTCCTAGAGCACTTCTTCTTGTCATTGTAGAATGACTTTGGTTCAACTCCTAGTGATTGTAGAATAACTTTGGTTCATCTCCTAGTGATTGTAGAATGACTTTGGTTCATCTCCTAGTGATAGTGATTGTAGAATGACTTTAGTTCATCTCCTAGAGCACTTCTTCTTGTCATTGTAGAATGACTTTGGTTCAACTCCTAGTGATTGTAGAATGACTTTGGTTCATCTCCTAGTGATTGTAGAATGACTTTGGTTCATCTCCTAGTGATAGTGATTGTAGAATGACTTTTGTTCATCTCCTAGTGATTGTAGAATGACTTTGGTTCATCTCCTAGAGCACTTCATCTTGTGATTGTAGAATCTTAGTCTGAAGAAAACGTGTTGAGCAAATACATCACAGTAAAAGCAGTCATTTATTTTCCTGTCTGATTCAGGCAACCCGTTCCGTTCTGTAATAACACTGGGGAAGAAAGAACACTTGTACGAATTTGTTTTAGCATATGAAATAAGAAACGTGTCTTTATGTTTTCGCCATCATTTTATTACGTTGTGTTTTTATAGTGACCCCGTTAGGGAAAAAGCCGCTGCTAGGTTTGTGTATAATGTCTTTCTGTCCGTCTGTCACACTCAGATCTCAAAAACTAGAAGAGAAATGAAAAATCATGTTTCGCCATGCTTTGTGGCTTGCAAAGTTTAGGAGCTACGGCTAATATATTTTTTTAAAGCAAACTGTTTTCTTTTTAAAATTAATTATGCAAGCGATTTTGTTTATACAAATAATAGTAATAATAATAAGGCTTGTCTTCGAGTCCGAGGATTAATGAGGAATGCAGTATTTCCCGTGACTGCGCAGCCCCAGCTGTGACGTACATATTTTCCCACATCCAGTCAAGCATAACCATTGTCAGCAGGTGGTCGATTTAGATTTTCTTTTCGTCGTCTCCGTTTGTCTTCGGCAGCAGATTTTCTTTTGGTCTCAAATGTGTATCTCGCGGCCTTCGTGAGTGACCTCCAACTGTCTCGTTCCGACGCTGCATGCAGCCAGGTGCTCTCTTCTATGTCAGCTAAGGAAAGTTGACGCCTAATCTGGTCTTTGAAGCGTTTCTGTGGGGCGCCTCTGTTACGCCGACCACCCAATGAAACATACTCAGCCCCAAGGATAACAGTAAACGGACAGCCCCTTATCGTGGTAGACCACTTCCCATATCTAGGTAGTATAGTGTCAAATGACGCCTCACTTTCAAGGGAAGTTGATAACCAGGGCTAGTAGCGCTTTTGGACGCCTTCAGGCGAGAGTTTGGAAGAACAATTTGCTCCGCCTGCCTACAAATATCAATGTCTTCCAAGGGGTGGTTTTTTCAACCCTTCTATATGGCTCTGAGACATGGACACTATATAAAAAATAACTAAGATTCTTGAGCTCTTTCACCAAAGATGCTTGCGCTCCATCATGGACATACGGTGGCAGGACCGCACTACAAACAGCGATGTCCTTGCGAACGCCGGTATGGACAGTATAGAGGGACTTCTTATGGTCCGACAGCTACGCTGGGCAGGGCACGTATCCCGTATGGGAGAAGAATGTATACCAAAGACAGTCTTTTTTTGGTGAGCTAAAAGGTGTCCCTACAAATACACGAAGCAGTACATATGAAGATGGATGTCAACAACATGTTCACAAAGACAGATTGTGTTTGCTGTAGTTTCAGTATCACGTATTCATATATATCTGTCAAATGTGTAAACAAAAATATTAATTCATGTACAGTACCTACTAAAATTAAAATAAAACATTTAAGGCTAAGAAAGCACTTTGTATGTAAATTTCACATACATTTTTTTAAATGGACTTTTTATGCTGCGACGTTTATGCAGAAATAAAATGAGCCGACATTCGATGCATATAAAAATGCAAATATATTAAAAATAATTATAAATATCTCTATAAATGATTGATATTGTCTCATTAAAAAAAGTTTCAAGTAAACGAAGATTAAGCTAATTGACTATACTTCAATACACTCCGTCCAAGATACAATTTTCAATGCTATGAAGAACTGTGTTGAGTGTTGGGTATGCTGGGAACAAGATCGTAAGTGTAAGAACTGATGGAACCTCGATCTTTGACTGAGAAAAACAGTTTGTTGTTATTATTTTAAAGAACATCCCAACCATAAACTCTAAACAGGAAAGTTTGTACAAAACTGCATAAAATAACTTATTTGAATATCGGATAGCATATTCACAGATATCAGAGCTAGAGGTCTTAACCACAGGCTATTCCGACAAATACTTGAAGATTCAGAAACAAAATATTCCGATGTATCCATTGGCTTAAGGAAGATACTTTTTTGCTCCTTGAAGGGCATTGACCCGACTGTGACTTTGTTACTAATATTTCTATTGAAGAGTGGAAGACAGATTTCATGTTTTTGTTGCAGCTATTGCAATGAGTTACTTGCATATGCAATGTAAGTGCATGTTAAATCTTTTCAAACAAGGCTTTCCAATTTCTCCAGGCAAGCAAGTGAACATATGTTTTGTCATTTTCCTTTGCTGAAAAGTGAAACTATTTCTAGTGAAATGGTTAAAAGTACAAGACTAATCTTAGATTACTTAATTATGGAATTTATAAAAGCAAATTTTAAGACCCTAAGAACCAGATTTCATTACCATCATGTCACCATTTAGCGCAGATACTCATTCAGCTTCATAGAATATAACTCCATGAAAATTATGACCTGAAAGAGAAGTTTCAGTCAGCTCTTCCACGGGAACTTAATGGGTGCCAGAAGCTGTATTTCCACACTTAAAACAGTCGTGCCTCTTATCTTTCAAATTATTTGGGAAAACAAATTTGTGAACAAACATTTTGTATGTGTGGAAACTAAACAAATGTAATAAAAGGTTGATGTTGACTGTAATTTGACAATTCCGGAACATTACGAACGAGTGTTAACAGTTTAAATATTTCACATTTTAAGTAGAACTCTACTATACATAATACCTTCTTTCTCCATTTTTTTATATATATTCGCCCCCCCCCATTCCCCAATTTTTTTATGCGGCCCTCGATGACAAAAGGTTGCCCACCCCTGGTCTACACACTGCCATGGAAATTTTGACTAAAGGAATTTTTTTTTACAGATTTTTTTTATTTTTTATTTTTCTTGAGGCTTTGAATAAGAGATTGACCCTTTACAAAACAATTAGATCAATTAGATAATAATAAAAATAATATTGTACGTAAGGAAATTCGTCTTACAATTTGTGCATTACACCAAACAAAACATTATAACAATTAAAAAAATGTACATTCACACCAGACTCACTCATAATTTACATCTGAAAAGTTTATATCAGATTGTTTCTATTTAATGATTTGATTGCCAGTGTCGGTTTGTCTTTGATATCTGTGTCTTGTCATAATAAGACATCAGTTAGGCCAGGTTCACATCTAACTTCACATTCACTTTGACCTATCCCTTGGTCTACTAAACCGCTGGGGCACCACACAAGATCTGTCAACCTTCTTTCTCCATTCTTTTCTGTCATTTGCCTATGATAGAATTTCATTCTGATGTTCTTTCTGAAAATAATGAAACCTGCCTTTTTACCTGTCTGGGTGGACCACTTCGGGTGGGGGGGTCGTTATTTAGTTTCTGTTTCCACACCAACTGTCTTTAAAATCTTGTTCTATTTAATTTTTAGGATTCACATATACATTTCAAGTTATATTCCCAAAAGTATTTTTACTATACAAAATCTCTGATGGAATTAGTGCTGGGAAAGACGACTTGGAAAAAAAAATCGGTTACATCTCAATTGTTGCTCTTATACTTAAATGAATTCATGAATTCAAAAAAAAAAAAAAAAGGCTTTCTTAAAATAATTATGACAAATTCGTGCGCAATTACATAGACACTGTTGCCATATTTGACTACTCTGTTTATTCTGTTTCGTCGGTAAAGGTGAGGGCGATAAAGTGAAAACGATTATTCATATAAGAATCCTCGCTCCATTTTATAATTCTCGCTCCATTTTATAATTATTGCTAATAATTGCTTTTCACATTAAAAAATAAAGGGCAACTCGATATAAGAATTTAATGTATAGCATTATATTAGTGAGAGATTGTTTTGTAAAAATAAATTTTAATTTCTTCACTATAATACAAAGAACAAGTATTTGTCTGTTCGGTTTATAATTTCTACATAAAAATTGTACCGCCCCCCCCCCACTCGGAAGGTAAATGATGTTATAACCCCCCTCACCCCATCGAACTGGCAAATATATCAGAAGGGGCGACATAATATAAAGACTGGTTAAATTATCAATAATTTGCTTATAATTTGCTTATATCAATAATTCTGCTAACAAACTAATTTTTACTAAAACAATTCACCCCACAAAATCCATCAACATACTAGAGCAGTCGGCAAAATCTGAAAATTGGTTAAAATTTAAATTATTACTATATATTATTTACAGAAGTAAAGGATTCGTATACAAATGGTGTGATTTCTCTGCTGAAATTTGCCAGAGTGGGTAGGGATGGAGGGTTCGAGATCACTCCTACCGCCCCTCCTCCAGATCCGCCAGTGCTGTAACTGTTGCATGCATTGCACTGTTACAGATGTATACATTGTACTGTTACTGATGTATGAATTGTATTGTTATAGATGTATGCATTGCACTGTTACAGATGTATGCATTGCACTGCTACAGATGCATGCAATTTGCTGTTACAGATGTATGCATGGTACTGTTACTAATGTATGTATTGCACTGTCCTAGATGTATGCATTTCACTGTTACAGATGTACGCATTGTACTGTTACAGATGTATGCATTGCACTGTTACTGATGCATGCAATTTGCTGTTACTGATGCATGCAATTTGCTGTTACAGATGTATGCATGGTACTGTTACTGATGTATGCATTGCACTGTCCTAGATGTATGCATTGCACTGTTACAGATGTACGCATTGTACTGTCCTAGATGTATGCATTGCACTGTTACAGATGTACGCATTGTACTGTTACAGATGTATGCATTGCACTGTTACAGATGCATGCATTGCACTGTTACAGATGTATGCATTGCACTGTTACTGATGCATGCAATTTGCTGTTACTGATGCATGCAATTTGCTGTTACAGATGTATGCATTGTACTGTTACTTGTGTATGCATTGTACTGTTACTTATGTACTCTTCGAGTCAGTCTCTATCGTTGAAAACGTGATCTAACAAACAAAAACATATAGGACTGTGAGATTCAAACAGCTCAAACTAAGCAAACATAAAACTTTGTCAAATGAAACTGAATTTCTTTCCAACACTCTGTCACATTGGCCTAACTTTGAGCAATCCAATACATTTGATCTAGACACTTGACTCTAACTCTAACTCAGTTGAATGTTTGGTAACTTCAATTACGCTCGATTTAAAACTCGACTTTGTTCTGTCTTGTGAATAGAAACTCTTTTCCGAGTGTCTGTACACATCGCGAGATCGGCTTGGCGTAACACCCGTGTATGAGCTCGACATCATTAGCTGAATGCCTTCTGGGCCTATATTCAGAGCATAAAGAATCAAACGCTTCATTGAGGCCCTGATGCTGCTGTTGCTGGTAGCGTAAAGTATTGGGTTCATGCAGGAGTTACAGTGCGACAGTAGAATCGTGCAGAGGAACACAGCGTAGGGATACTTGCAGGTCTTGCAGAAGAGGGTGATGCAGTTGAAGATGTTGATTGGCGTTAAGCAGATGAACAGTGCCACAGCTAAAACGATAAGCTTGGACGCTTTAACTTCTTTGCGATACCACTTGGTGGCCCTTTTTATATCTGTCTGGCTCGCGAATCGCAAATTCATTTCGTCTATTTGCATAGAGTGTTTTCTGACCACTAAACAAATATACGTATACACAGCGAACATGATTATATTGGATATAAGAATGATGCCGAAGAACTGCAGATAGACCATGTGCTCCATTTTAATCACATCAATGAACCTGCAGAACGTAAGCTCTCTGTAAGGGTGAGACCAGCCGTATATTGGGATTAGCCCCGTGTTGATCCCCAAGAGCCAAATCCCGCAGTTGATGCAGTAGACCTTCTTCATCGTCATCACCTTCTGGTAGCGTAAAGGCGACTTGACGGCGAAGAATCTGTCCAATGCGATGACCAACAGGTTGATGATGGACACGTTAGTGAGGATGAGCAGAATGCAGTTAATGAAGAGGCAGCCGTAGAAATTGCCAGGGTAGCCCATGTAGGACATAGCTGCGGACGGCGTGACAAATAATCCCATAGTTATATCCGCCGCAGCAAGGTTACAGATGAAGCCGTTGGTGATTGAGTGCAGACTTCGATGCTTTACTATAGCCAACACAACTAATGAGTTCAGACTCACGGCCACAAAGCCAATAAGAAATTCCGCAACGAAATATAAAGCATCTATAAGTTCAAAATCTTTTTCTGTCCCGAACATTCCTTAGAAGTCCAGCGGCGAACAATTATAGATTTTCCAGTGGGGAACAATTATAAATCTTCCAGCAGCGATTACTTAAAGATCTTCAAGTGGCGAATGCATTTAGATCTTCAGTCTGCGAATGGATATCGATCTTATTGTGTGTAAGCTTTAATTTCATGAATGTAATCGTACCAATGTCAAATACTAGATAAATTGTGATTGAAATAAATGCGAAACATATTTATGTATGGTCACAGTATCTTCAAGTCTTAGGATTTCATTGAGGTTTCCTCACTTAATTGACGTCTCGTCACTTGTTTGAAGTTTCCTCACATGACTGTAGAAATACAGTTTCTAATGAGCAATCAACTTTACAGAATGATGTCCTTTTGTATTTTCTGTAGCTCTCGTTGTCCTTTAGATCAAGAGAAACAAAACTCACATTAAAATAGAGACATACAGATGTACACAATGTCATTTAGCATTATCACAGACAGGCAGACAGACAGACAGACAGAGTCAGCTTTTATAATAAAATGGTGTAATAGGAAGCTATAATAATAGAAAATGTATGAACTGACCTTTTCGTGTTTGTGTCACGATGCCAAGGCATAGACTAGCAGTACACACCGGTAAACCCGTTCCTGTTTCATTGATTGTTAAAATTTAAAAAGAAAAGAACGGAGTGTTCCGGCCATAATAAACAATATGAAGCTTTGGGAAAAATCAACGTGTACTACTAGTCTATGATATAAAGCCATTACCCGTTAGTTTTCATGTTATATTATGATTTTAGACCTGGGTGCTCTATCGAAGGCATTTATTTAAGGCTCCTCGAAAGTTCCATCAAAGGCACCTTCACCTTATAATGGGCATACGCTGATAAGACTATATAAAAAAATAACTATGATCTTTGGAGGCTGCTCTGTGTCGGACACTTAACCTGCTTGGGAGACGACCGCATTTCAAAGGCGATCTTCTTTGCCGCGCTTTAAGGAGGACGGCGTAACATATAAAGATCAACTCGGGCGTCCTTTTGCCCTCACTGGCAGCAGATGGCCTGTGAAACAGAAATAGGGCTCTACCAAAGGCTGCTGGACATACATTTGAGACTCAAAGGAAAGCCCTTATTGAAGACTGGCTCAGAAGTCGGAAAGAAAACTTAAATAGACCGCCAGCGGACAACGGCTTTATCTGCACGAAATGCGGGGAAATATGCAATGTCGCAACTGGGTTTGCGTACTCATGTGAAATCCTTAATCTTCGGAATAGAAGACATTGGCTTAATGATTTTAGATTGTACATTTAAATAGATTGATTACCTAGATATGTATCGTTTCTGGGTCTAAAATCGCAAACTAATAATTTTGAGATGAGTGTGCTGCGATTTACAATGTTCAATTACTCGGACTAAACATTACAATGATTATGAGTAACATGGGCGTAGCCAGGATTTTTTTTCGGGGAGGTGGTTTGGGGGGGATTTTTTAAATTGCTCCCTAAAATAGGTTATACCTGGAGTTAGTGGAAGAATTGTAGACTACCCGCCATTGACAGCGAGGGGGTCTGCGCTCCCCCAGCGCGGTGCGGAGCCCCGCCTCCAAGCACTATTTTTGGTATTGAAAACCAACAAAATGCATATTCTGATGTATCTACAGTGCATTTTCCTGCTATTAAAATTTTTCTTTTTTAAAACCTAATGTGCTATTCTTACTGACTTAGACCCCCCCCCCCGCGCCTTTTGGCGCATTTGCTGTCAAGCTGCTTCCACAAAAATCTGTCACTGGTAATGTCTGAAGCCTCTTCCCACCTGCTTTGAGGACCTCCATGAATGTGTGGTGCCAAGTTGTACTAGGATGTCATTGCAAGTCTTATTATGCGTAATTCATTTTGTCGGAGAACATGTCCCGCAAACCTCATGCGACGCTCTGTCACAATCTTACTAAGGGGTCGACTCCCAGTTCGGTATAGGATTTCCTTGATTTAGACCCGATCTCTATAACTGACTTCAAAAATCTGTCTTAGCCATCTATGTTGAGCCACATTTAGTGTTTTTCTATTTCGGCAGATGACTTTTTACTGCACTTTATTAATGGAGCCCCGCCACTGGAAGAAATGTGTAAACGTTTTATCGTCAAAATCATCTGTTGTGGGTTTTAAACTAAACAATCTCTGGAGTTTTTTTTTTATTTGCTTCTTTTATATTGAAAGGTATATTTTAGCATCAAACCCCTCTGAAAGGGGTGTTACGATCATCAATTGTGCTAGATGTTACAATCAAACTTGATGTTAAGATGTCACGTTGAAGCACAATCAATGATCGTAATTGCCGAGGATCTTGGAGTCGTCTTTAATAAGATGATCGTATAAAAGTAGCTAGATCTAGTTGATAAAACGATCATTCAGAATGTTTCCATCTAGAAGTTGCCAATCGCTAAGTCGATCTAAGTATGTTACTATATTCAATGAAGAAACTTATCTTCGTCTAAAACAAATGCTTTAATTCAAAACTTGGAAAAGCTATTCACAAATAATTACAATGGTTAAATGTACTTGAATAGAACACAATAAATATAATTCTGCTAAATAAATGATCTACACAATAATGTAAAATATACGTCTGAATCCTAACACGTTCCGTACGACACTGACTAAAAATCTAGAATCCTTTTCCTGGGTAAAGCGTTGTCACGTGTTTAACATCCCCTCGTTGCAATGCCAACCAATAAATGCAGCTCAGTGTACAATAATTAATATTTCAAAACCAATCGAAAACACTATTCAATAATTTCGACCCTGGGAAGGTACTGGGCTTTATCCGGGAAGTGGGGTTGTCTACGAAGATCTGATTTATGAATTCTGTAGACATGTACTATTTACATTAGATTTTTACCAAATTATTACATTTTTACTACCTCTACTATTTCAACTGTGAATAGACCTTGATTTTAATGATTTGACTATATGGAATTTGGCCCTTGTTGTGTGGATGGAGAGTGGCCCTTGAGGGACTGCAGGCACGACACGGCCTAAATTGTGCCGATGTGCCCAAAATCAAAACATCAAACTTCAAAACCAATCACATTTATTTCCGAACATGATCCTGCTGCGTGATAGAAAATTCCCCGAGGTAGCTAAAATTCTGCCGACAAGCTAAATATAGACTGTTGCTAAATATAGATACAGTGTACGTGACATATTACCCCCCGCTTTCTTAAGCATTTGTATGGTAATAGAAATGCGTATAAAATAATACATGTAAAATGTCATCATTTTGAAATATAAAAAATAATTATGACATTATAGCTCATTTGGTTAGTACTAATGTGAAAATGTGTACATGGAAAAAATATATTGCATATAGAAAAAATAATTGTGATAGTACATGACTATCTTCTGAATAATGATACTAAATGTAATACAAATCTCAATATGTGTGAAGCAATGAAAAATTTCAATAATATGTCATGTATCTGTACTATTATAATAGGATAATAATATTATACCTGAAAAATAATCCACATGATATAAAAATTAAGATGACTAATGCATGTCATATGCAAAGATGCTGACACATAATAAACAAAGTAATTGATTAAACATATCTTGGATAAGTGACCTTTCTCAGTGGGTTGCTTGGTGCTAAAACAAATGTAACATTTGATATAAAATTCCTGTGGAAAATATAGAAATGATAAGACAATGTAATTAATTGATTAGATATAACTGAATATTGTTCTTCCTTGACGAGTATGAATGATAATGGATCAAGTGACACTAAATATGCTATAGTACATATGTAGAATGTAAGTGTGAAGTTCGGAACCCTTCTGAGTTGCCGTCATGGATGTGCATGTGCGTTTCTAAACTTGAAGAAAAGGTCTTTCAGTGTATGAAGCTGTAATCTCCATGTCATATTGATCACACAGATAATGTCTGATTGAACCGCGTTTGAGTTTGGTGAAAATAAGAACTGTCCGAAACCAAAACTCAATTTTCTGTTTGATGAACGTTGACGCTGTAGAGCAATGGTAGCAGAATGCTTTGCATTAGAATGTTCAATAGAGCAATGACTGAACAGGTCTGAGTTCAATCGGTCAATACAGCTAGTTGAAGAATTTCATTTGTTCCTTTCTGAAGAAAAGTTGCCCTTTTAGTGGATGGAGGATGAAACTTGGTGTTGTCAATGTTGTTGCTCTATGAGTTGGTTTCAAATTGCAGTACTGGAAATGTTACAGAAACACTGGTAAAGAAATCTGCATGGTCTGTAAACACTCTAGTGTCCTTCACTTTCTGTAGTGCTCTGTCATCCAGAGTGATGACCTTAGGAATGTCAATTTGATTTGATGCTGGTAATGAAACATCTATCTCAGGAATGGGTGTTGATGACGTTTCTTCTTCTTCAGGGATAATCGCTAAGCTTGGAAAATGTTCAACTTCTGCTTTGATGTCTTCATTATCTGTTTCATGGTAATGTTCAAACATATGAACATGAAATACTTTGGTAACCTTGTTGACATTGATTTCATAAAGCAGGTTGGAAATCTTTCAGGTGATGTGAAATGGACCTTGCCATTTGTAGAACAGCTTGTTACTCAAATCTGGTAACAGTAAATTGACTTTATCTCCTTGAGCAAACTGTCTTGATTTCATGTGTTCATGTACTATTCTTTGACTTTCAATGTTCATGGTTGTAATGGCTTCTTTAGTTGACTCACATTCTTTCGAATGAGGAATACTTGTATGATTGGTAGAGTCAAGTTGCATAGTTTTTCTTTTGTCTGGTATATTTAAAATTGATTGAAGAAAAGTTTCTTTGGTATCTGCTTCTGGTTCTGGTTCATAAGACTTGTCTTGATTGTAGCAGAAATGTTCAATGCATATCATAGTATTTGATGCAGATGCAGTCTTATTTAAGTCAGTCTTGATATATGAAGTCATAATCAGTGGTTAGGGATGGGCAAGTACTTGGTAGGGATGGACTTGTATTGTCAGGTGGAATGGACATTTAGTGGCAGGTAGGGATGGACATGTTGTAGGCAGTGATGTCCCTGTAGATTTGCTTGAGTCATGAGGCATAGATTCATCGCTGTCGGTTCTGACTTTGTATTCTGGTTCATTCTTTGTTTTAGTTATGTTGCTTTTCTTTTGAGTTTGTTTCTTCTCACGATAATCATGTTGACACTGTGAACAATTATTAATGTATTTCTTGACATCTTTGGTCATGCTAGGTAAATAGTATTCTTTGGCAATTCTCTTCTTAGTACTTGTTACACTCATATGTGTGTTGAAATAAAACACATGCTTGACTTTAATTACTTGCTTTTTGTACTTCTCTGGTACATATATTTCTTCAATTACATTGTACTTGTGGAAAATATACTTCTTGAGAAATCCATCTTCGAGATATGCTGTACGCTCTCTTAATTGAGCTTTCTGGTATATTCTTGTTAATGTTGCATCATTCTTTTGTTCAGCTTTGAATTCAGTATTTTTCAATTCTAATAATTCTCGTTTTAATTCTTCTTGCCATCTTTTGTCGTCTTCTGTGTCTATCTCAGCTAATTTATTATCAAACCATCTTTCTCGTTCATGTGACGGAATATTGAGTTTTTCTGCCAAAGCTATGGCTTCACCTATTATGTCTGTTGTGGAAGTCATGTTACAATGTTCTTTGGCTTGATATTCTTTTTCTTCCTGTCGATCAACCCATTCATCGGGTTTAGGTACTTGTTTTTCTTTAGCTATGTCAAATAATTCTAACCATCTTTGTGTTCTTGTCGTTGTAGACATGTTGAAAAAATATACCAACTTGGAATGTACAAATACAATACGGTTTTGAATATAACAATGTTATTTATGCCGTCACTGGCTAGTAATCTTGAACAGTAGGATTATATCTACTACTGGAGTCGTCGTGGGAAGTGTAGAGTTATTCAACCGTATCAGGTTAATGAAATATTGCTGAGCCGTACTGGCTATGAACTTTTTTTCACTTGAGATTGCAGATCTAGTAGAAACTGTAGTATTAAAGTCGTCGTTTTGTACGATTGACTTGATATCAAATAGTAGAAAATGTCTACTTGATAGATTATAGTGCCATGTAATTGCTACTGGGCTTATCTATAATACTAATGCCAGTGAAATGATACTGGGCTTATCGACTGTGTCAGTTAAATAATACTGGGCTTATGTTATGCCAGCTAAATATTACTAGGCTTATGTAACGTGCCAGTTGAATGATATTGGTCTTATTGCCAATGCCAGTACAAAATAATAATATTAGATCTCGAGAGTTATAGTGAAAACTCGATCGTAGATCTATATCTATGATAAGATAATATATCGATAAGCAAACTGACCTTTTAATACAGTAGAACTATTCTCAAGTTGAAAAAATCGAAGTTTTGTAATTGATGAAGTTTTGAAAATGTGTCCTTAGATCTTGAAAAAAAAAAGTTTTATGATCTTTTTGATGATCTTTTGATGATCTTTATCGAAAGTCGTAGGTGCCAGATGTTACGATCATCAATAATGCTAGACGTTACAATCAAACTTGATGTCAAGATGTCACGTTGAAGCACAATCAATGATCGTAATTGCCAAGGATCTTGAAATCGTCATTTAATAAGATGATCGTATAAAAGTAGCTAGATCTAGTTAATAATACGATCATTCAGAATGTTTCCAGTTGATAAGAGGATCATCTAGAAGTTGCCAATCGCTAAGTCGATCTAAGTATGTTATAATATTCAATGAAGTTACTTCTCTTCGTCTAAAACAAATGCTTTAATTCAAAACTTGGAAAAGCTATTCACAAATAATTACAATGGTTAAATGTACTTGAATAGAACACAATAAATATAATTCTGCTAAATAAATGATCTACACAATAATGTAAAATATACGTCTGAATCCTAACACGTTCCGTACGACACTGACTAAAAATCTAGAATTCTTTTCCCTGGTATAGCGTTGTCACGTGTCTAACATCCCCTCGTTGCAATGCCAACCAATAAATGCAGCTCAATGTACAATAATTAATATTTCAAAACCAATCACATTTATTTCCGAACATGATCCTGCTGCGTGATAGAAAATTCCCCGAGGTAGCTAAAATTCTGCTGACAAGCTAAATATAGACTGTTGCTAAATATAGATACAGTGTACGTGACAGGGGGTTTCAACTCAAAAACCCTTTTGGCAATGCTCATAGCATTTTGAGTGCTTAATTTGCTTTTTTTTTTACATTGAAGATGTATTTTTTTAGCTTCAAACCCCGCTGGCGTGGGGTTTAAAACTCAAAATCCCTTAGGCTACGCTCATAGATTTTAGAGTGTGTAATTTGTTGGTTTTTTTTTAATATTAAAAAGGTATTTTTTTAGCTTCAAACTCCACTGGTGGGGAGTTTAAACTCAAAACCCCTTTGACTACACTCATAGAATTTTAAGTGTATAATTTACTTTGTTTTTAATATTAAAGAGATATTTTTTACCTTCAAACCCCCGCTGAAGGGGGGTTTAAACTCAAAACTGAGTCAAAACCCATTTAGCTACGCTCATAGAATTTTGAGTGTGTAATTTGCTATTTTTAGTATTGAATAGGGGGTTTATTGTAAGTTTTGGAGAATGTTTTTAAATCAAATTCTTCCTTAACTGTGCTCTTGGAATTTGGGGATTGTCGTTTGCATTTTTTTTTTGTTTTGTTTTATAGAAGAGGGGGATTTAACTGCAAAAACCCATGGTGGGGAGTTTTAAACTTAAAACCCTCTGGTAGGGGGTTTTAAACTAAAAAACCTTTGTTTGTGCTGGGGCAAGTGATGATTTAGTATTAAAATCTCACCTAAAATAAAGATAATCAATAAACAAAATCAAAGCAAACAAGGTTACAAAAGACAGTTTGTGTGGAAACACAAACTCAAAATCGGCCCCCGAAATGGTCCACCCAAGCAGGCTTCAATATTTTCAGAAAGAATCCGAATGAAATTATATCATAAGACAAATGAGAGATAAGAATGGAGAAAGAAGGTTAACAGGTCCCGCAGATCAAAGGATAGTTGAAAGTGAATGTAAAGTTAGATGTGAACCTGGCCTAACTAGTTCCCCTTTTAGACCTTGTGGTCTATAGGGCAGATGTTATAAAGTTCATTTGTTTTTGTGGATTAGATTTTTTGCTTTCAGAAAAAAAAAAGTAGCCGTTGCATCAGAACTTTGAATGGTCTAAAATATTGTGATGTCGGATTTTCAATATCTTTTCTAGTTTACGAGATCTAAACGGGACGGACGGACAAGACATTTCGCACAAAACTAATAGCGTCTTTTCCCCTTTCGGGGGCCGCTAAAAATCAGTCACTAAATTCCCCAAAACCCACCTCCCTCCCCCTGGCTACGCCTATGATTAGTAATATATATTTCATAGTTTAGATTTGAAAGAAAAAACCTTTAACTACTTTACAAAACAACACTTTGTTTCTCTGAAGTTTTTCTAATTTTGTGTGTAGTCTTGTTGTAATATATAGTAGTTTATTTATTTCGGACATTACATGAATTCGGACATTCGATGCTTTTGTGGTCATTAAATAATTATTTTAATATTTATTATAAAACTAGCGCGCTGTATAATGTGCTTGTCCATTTTCCAATGATTCTAACCCAATTCCGTTCCATTTAGCTATCTTTTTATGTATGAAAAACAAATTTCAAATTTGTTAGTCAGGTTGTTGTTTTTTCCTATGTTACCCGGATGACTTTACCTCTTACCTAGGGTTAAGACTATATTTTTTGATTGCCTAAGTCTATACTAATGAGCCCAGCAATATTTATTCTGTTTTTGGAGCTGTTTTATTTGATTCGTATGCCAAGTTGTCTAATTCCATACAAAAAAAAATTTAATAGGCTGTCCAAATTAAATTACGATTTTCTAACAAAATTTATTTCGGACAGCCAGTTTTGGACATCAATAAAAAAATGATCTTATATTATATTTGTTCGTTTGTTGTTGTTTTTTTTAATAGAGAATAAATGGGCAAATGTTTGGAGTGAGCTTGGTACATTGAATGAAGTTAAATGCCTAGATCTAGACCTACTAGATAGATCTAGATTTATAGAGAGAGAATATATTAGATTCAGTTAGGCAAGAATGGCTATCCTTACCTGTACTATACTACAAAAGATCATCTCTATTTAGAAATTTATTAAATTAATAAACAAAAAAGCACAAACATTCAACATACATCTAATCATGCAAACATATAATAAGTCACTATCCCAGTGACCTAATGTTGGTAGAATAAGTGTCTTCATATTTTTATTTTTTGTGTTCGTATTTATGCATAATTTGAAAACATCTTTATGATTTCGTGTGAGGGGCTATGCCTGGGGATCTTAAAATTTAGTTAATGTTAATATAGAACTAAAATCTTCAAATACAAAAACAAAATCTAATAAAATACTCTGAAAGACACAAAAAATAAAGGCACATTCCTCGTCCCATATGCTAGGACAAATTTGTACAAATACTCCTTCTTCCCTAGTGCTATTAGAGCATGGAATGGGTTGCCTGAGCTAGCCAGAAAAACCAGTGACTTGGCAGAATTTAAGTCATTGGTTAATATGCATGACTAAATGCATGACGCGTAGGACGTAATCATCTTCTTTTTTGAAGTAACGTCTGTATTATATAAGATAAGATAAGAGTTTATTGATGCCGAAATATAGAGACTGTCCGAAATAAATTATGGTGTCCGGAATCAAATAATGTGGGACCTTGATTTTTAATGTTTTGACTGTATGGAATTTGGCCCTTGTTGTGTGGATGGAGATTGGCCCTTGAGGGACTGCAGGCACGACATGGCCTAAATTGTGCCGATGTGCCCAAAATAAAAAAAAATCTTGTCCAAAATCTTTCTTTGACCTTAAATAGAATAACAAATATAGGTTAGTGGTACAAATATTGTAGTCATCCTTATTCTCCTTTACCTAAAGAAGATTTCGATACGTCATTTTCTTTTCTATGTCGAACCATTGTAAAATAATGCGCAGTCAAAGTCAAACTTTCAAATTTGGGCCTATAGTATAGGTGTCCGAATAGCATAAACTACTCTATATAGGTTTGTGATCTAAACTTATACACCGGTACGCTTAACATGTTTCTAAACGTTTTGAATCAGTCCGTGTTTTTAACATTACCAAAGAAGTTCTTTTCATAGAAACTATGCTGCTTTCCATTTGATATGTTTGTTTCGATTGGGAAAAAGTGAAGCCAACGTCAACACGCGTTTCCTTTTATTATTTGTGTCGATGCTAATGGGTACAACTTACTGGTGCGCACATGCAGTGGTGTTCTTGACGATCTCTTTTCAAATACATTCAAACAAGCATTCTAGTGCTAAATAGATTGAGTTGATATGTTGACAGAATAAAGCCGTAGAATAACTTTAGTTCATCTCCTAGAGCACTTCTTCTTGTGATTGTAGAATGACTTTGGTTCATCTCCTAGTGATTGTAGAAGGACTTTGGTTCTTCTCCTAGCGATTGTAGAATGACTTTGGTTCATCTCCTAGTGATTGTAGAATGACTTTGGTTCATCTTCTAGAGCTCTTCTTTTTGTGATTGTAGAATATTAGTCTGAAGAAAACGTGTTGAGCAAATACATCACAGTAAAAGCAGTCATTTATTTTCCTGTCTGATTCAGGCAACCCGTTCTATTCTGTAATGACACTGGAGAAGAAAGAACACTTGTACGAATTTGTTTTAGCATGTGGAATAAGAAACGTGTCTTTATGTTTTCGCCATCATTTTATTACATTGTGTTTTTATAGTGCCCCCCGTTAGGGAAAAAGACGCTGTTAGGTTTGTGTATAATGTCCTTCTGTCCGTCTGTCACACTCAGATCTCAAAAACTAGAAGAGAGATGAAAAATCATGTTTCGCCATGCGTTGTGGCTTGCAAAGTTTAGGTGTTACGGCTATTTTTTGTTTTCTAAAAGCAAACTGTTTTCTTTTTTAAATTAATTAGTACTAGACTTTGATCTAAAGCCAATATCGGTTGGCAGATCTGATGATATATTCTCTATTGTGAGTTTAAACGAGTGAAGGTCTCGTGCATTGCTACTTCGTGTCCGAGGTGCTTTCCGCTGCGCTACAGGTTTATAAGGAAAGGTATGTTTCACGAACCTTGACCCAAGGAAGACCTCGCATAGAGGAGATTGTAACATTGCTGCCGTGATGGCACGTGTACGGTGTACAAGACGTGATTCCAATTGCACTCGGACAAGTGACAGTTTTTGTAGAAATGTTCAGGTCGATAAGACTGGATAGTTACTTTGTCGTCAGTAATGGCCCCTGGGCTTACTAGTTGCACCATTTTGTAGACTCATCGCTTTGATGCCACAAAGGTCGAATTAACAGAGACCCAACTATTCACTGAACTAGATTGACTCGCGGTTTCGGGTTCAAGTGCCTGATCTTTAATTAGTGACTTTTGGACGGGTGGGTTGGGAATGAAGTTGCCAGGTGAGCTGGTCGATTGGTCCCAAAATAAATTTGGTTGGCCAGGTAAGCTGGTTTGGGAGTCTTCCAATGGACTTGACTGGCCAGGCGAGCTGGTCATAACGTGTTAAGATGTACCAATGGTCGGTTGGTCACTACAAGAAGGAGAGGTGGACTTATTTAGAGGCTTAGTGTCAGATTTCATAGCGTTGCAAACAGCATCCTCTGGATTCTTCTCGTATGCTATCAGATTAGTCTCAACACTTCTATCTCGCGATAAAACTCAGTTCTGTGCCTCATTCTTTCAATCCTCAGCAGTTAAGTCTCTTCGTGCTCATGTTATAGCTTTACTTCCCTTGTTGGTTCCTGTCTCGCTCCCACTCATTGTATTATTTACAAATTGCAATCTTTGTACTCGGGGCCCTGTAACTTCGAGATCCAGAGCGTCGTCCTTGAGACTCTTTTATGGAAGAGCTGATCTCTTTACCTTTCATGAATCTATCATTTCTTTTAGGTACGTCTCAAAGTCCACTTGAAGTAGAAGTCCACTTGAATTAGAAGTCCACTTGAATTAGAAGTCCACTTGAATTAGAAGTCCACTTGAATTAGAAGTCCACTTGAATTAGAAGTCCACTTTAAGTAGAAGTCCACTTGAAGTATACGTCCACTTGAAGTATACGTCCACTTGAAGTATACGTCCACTTGAAGTATACGTCCACTTGAAGTAGAGGTCCACTTGAAGTAGAGGACCCCTTGAAGTAGAGGTCCACTTGAAGTAGAGGTCCACTTGAAGTAGAGTCCACTTGAAGTAGAGGTCCACTTGAAGTAGAGGTCCACTTGAAGTAGAGGTCCACTTGAAGTAGAGGTCCACTTGAAGTAGATGTCCACTTGAAGTAGAGGTCCACTTGAAGTAGAGGTCTACTTGAAGTAGAGGTCCACTTGAAGTAGAGGTCCACTTGAAGTAGAGGTCCACTTGAAGTATAAGTTCACTTCGAGTTCTTGAGTCTCAGCCTTTTTTCTTTCTTCTCGATCATGTGCTCTATCTCTGTCTCACTCAGCCAGTTTTACTTTGACTTAGGCATCCATCTCGTCACCATCGTGGCCAATAACAGCCGCTGTATCTTTCAGTTCTTCAATCCTGGCCTTTTGGTCGGCGTCTGACGTAGAACAATTTGATTACAGGATAAATTGCTTCAACAGAATTGTGGACGCTGTAATTCAATCCTTGCAGCCGAGATCTGAACAGTTGAAATCAAACCACAAACTATTTGGTTTTGTTGTCAGCTTCAATAGTCTTGATGATATACGAACGTTTACAGCGAGCCTCGAGCAAGCATTGAGGTCATTAACAGACCAGTGAGCAGACAGACATCTGCGAGAATTAGCAAATGAAATCTTTTTCAGGCCTATTTTACCCAATACTGCCCAAACACCGGTAGCTCCTTTGTTGCATCACTTATACAATGTTTACCATTACCCGTAACTTTGGCATCTGGTGAGAGAAGCTTCTCGCACCTCAAACTAATCCAGAATTACTTTAGGTCAATGCACGAAGAGAGGTTGAACAATTTGGCATTATTTGCAATTGAGTGTGATCGATGTAGACAACAGAATTTTGATATATATTATACTGCATGACTTCGCTACACACAAGCCTCGTAAAGTAAAATTGATTTGATCGTGATTTTTTACTTAGTAAAGAATAATTAAAATGCAAAAAAAAAATCTTTTCACTTATTATCCTTATTCCTACCACTACCGGATCCAGAATTTTGTAGTGAAAAAGGGTGGGGGGTCCAAACCTTAACCCTATCACCCAGTAAACCCTATCTCTATGCATAAACGCACACACTTACAAACATTTATATGAGAGAGAGAGAGAGAATTACAAAAAGTAGTCTATATTACAATTAATGTAGTGTTTCTAAACCTACAGCCAAAAAAACAAACGTCATGTTGGCGACCCTTTTGCTAATAGCTAGGTGGAGCCCCGACGCCTAGAGCTTTCTTGCATTCTTAACTGCAGAAACGCATTCTCTTGACATCTACAGCTCATTACTAATCCTATCTTAAAACGCAGGTCGAATTAAGTAAAACAAAGTAACGGCCGATACTGAAATGTGACTGACGATCGAGGCACAAGTAGCGTGAGTATATCTTTAGTAGGCCTATTTCTCGTAATATTATATTTGTGGACTTGATAATGTTGATTTAGATCAAGGCTTTGATGGTCGACGCAGAAAATTTTTAAAAAATATTCGAAAAATATTATTTGAAAACGACGTTCAATTATTAATGATTAATTTTATTCAAAACGTCTGTTTTGTTACAGAACTATGATTCAAAGCTTTGCACACACACACACACACAACTAGAAAGAGGGAGAAAAAATTAAGTAGACCAATTACATTTTACTTTACTTTTTTTATATTTTATTTTTAGGATATGATTATAATTTAAATAATTATGACAAATTCATGCGCAATTACATAAACTCACCGCCATATTTGACTACTCTCTTTAAACAGTCAGTTTTTTTGTCGGCAAAGGGGAGGGGTGGTAGAGTGAAAATGATTATTCATATAAGAATCCTCGCTCCATTTTATAATTATTGCTAATGGTTGCATTTGACATTAAAGAATACGGGGCAAATCGATAATACAATTTAATGTATAGCATTATATTAGAGACAGATTGTTTTGTAAAAAAAAATGTAATTTCTTCATTATAATACAAAGAACAAGTATTTGTCTGTTCGGTTTATCGACCCTCCCATTTTCCTTTCTGATACCCACCACGTTTCATTTTGTATTTACTTATGATTTAATTTGAGATTAAAGTGTTGTGAGACAGAATATACAAATATCATTTAAGTAGCTTATGTTATACAGGTATTCAAATAATTTTGTTCACAAACTATGATTTCTGCATAAAAATTTGACCGCCCCTACCTCACAGGATTAGGGTGGGGATAGCAGTAGATAAAATAGACCCCAACCCACCAACGTACCATAGGAAAGCAACGTAATATAAAAATTATACTATATAGATGTTCAACTAAGTTTGTTCACAAACTTTAATTACTGCATACAAATTGTACCGCCTCCCCGCCTTCCCACTCGGAAGGTCTATGATGCTATCACCCCCCCCCTCACTCACTCCATCGAACTGGCAAATATATCAGAAGGGGCGACATAATATAAAGACTGGTTTAATTATCAATAATTTGCTTATATTTATATTTGAGCATTAAAAATAAAAATAAACTCCATAGAATCCTAAATGCTGCTGGTAAAGTCATTGGCAAAAAACAAATCCCACTAAGCCAGTTGTTTGAGACAAACATCCATAAAATAGCTAAAAAGTTTCTAGAAATAAAAATTCACCCTTTGGGTCAGGATTTTTTTTACCATCACAAAAGAGATACAAGACACCGATAGCAAAGAAAAACAGACACAAACACTCTTTTGTTCCCCTGGCAATCAAATCATTAAATAGAAACAATCTTTTCACATGTAAACTATGAGTGAATCTGGTGTGAATGTACATTATGTTTCTTTCTAGTTACAATGTTTTGTTTGGTGTAATGCACAAATTGTAAGACAAATTTCCATATGGACAATAAAGATTATTATTATTATTATATCACATAGATATGGAACTAATTCTGTTAACAAACTAATTTCTCCTAAAACAGTTCACCCCACCAAATCCATCAACATACTAGAGGAGGAGTCGGCATAATCTGAAAATTGATTAAAATAGAATTTATTAGTATATATTATTTACATAAGTAAAGGATTCGTATACAAATGGTGTGATTTCTCTGCTGAAATTAGCCCGAGTGGGAAGGGGAGGAGATTCGAGATCACTCCTGCCGCCCACCCCCCCTCCAAATCCGCAGTGCTGTTACTGTTGCATGCATTGCACTGTTATAGATGTATGCATTGTACTTTTACTGATGTACTCCTCGAGTCAGTCTCTATCGTTGAAAACGTGATCTAACAAACAAAAACATATAGGACTGTGAGATTCAAACAGCTCAAACTAAGCAAACATAAAACTTAGTCAAATGAGACTGAATTTCTTTTCAACACTATGTCACTTTGGCCTAACTTTGAGCTATCCAATACATTTGATCGAGACACCTGACTCTAACTCATGTCTATATGTCAATTCGCTTGATTTGAAACTCGACTTTCTCCCATCATCCTGTCTGAGCACATCGGAGACGGGATAGGCGTCTCTGAGCTGGACCCCACTATTTGAATGCTATCTTTTTGGATATTCAGAGCCGAAAGAATCAAACGCTTCATTGCGGCCTTGATGCGGCTGTTGCTGGTAGCGTAAAGTATTGGGTTTATGCAGGAGTTACAGTGCGACAGGAGAATCGTGCAGAGGAACACAGCGTAGGGATACTTGCAGGTCTTGCAGAAGAGGCTGATGCAGTTGAAGATGTTGATGGGCGTTCTGCAGATGAACAGTGCCACAGCTAGAACGATCAGCTTGGACGCTACAACCTGTTTTCGATACCCCTTGGTGGCACTATGTATATCTGCCTGGCTCGCAGATCGCAAGTTCATTTCATTTATTTTCTTTGATTTTTTTCTGACCGCTAAACAAATATACGTATACACAGCGAACATGATTATATTGGATGTAAGAATGATGCCGAAGAACTGCAGATAGACCATGTGCTCCATTTTAATCACATCAATAAACCTGCAGAACGTAAGCTCTCTGTAAGGGTGAGACCAGCCGTATATTGGGATTAGCCCCGTGTTTATCCCCAAGAGCCAAATCCCGCAGTTGATGCAGTAGACCTTGCGCATGGTCATCACCTTCTGGTAGCGTAAAGGCGACTTGATGGCGAAGAATCTGTCCAATGCGATGACCAACAGGCTGATGATGGACACGTTGGTGAGGATGAGCAGAATGCAGCTGATGAAGAGGCAGCCGTAGAAATTGCCAGGGTAGCCCATGTAGGACATAGCAGCGGACGGCGTGACAAATAATCCCACAGTTATATCCGCCGCAGCAAGGTTACAGATGAAGCCGTTGGTGACTGAGTGCAGACTCGGTTTCTTTACTATAGCCAACACAACTAATGAGTTCAGACTCACGGCCACAAAGCCAATAAGAAGTTCTGCAGTGAAATATAAAGCATCTTTAAGTTCGAACGTTTTTTCTTGTCTAGCCATTTAGAAGTCAAGCGGGTAGTAATTATAGATCTTCCAGTGTTAAATATATAAACATCTTCAAGCGAGTAAAAATTATAGATCTAGCAGCGGGGAACAATTATCGATCTCCTAGTGCTGAATACATAAAGGTCTTCAAACGGCGAATGCATATAGATTTTCAATTCGTGAATACATATCAATGTAATTGTGCATGGAGCTTAAATTACATAAATGACTTTATTCCATCGAACCGATGTCAAATACTTGATAAATTGTGATTGAAATAAATGCCAAACATAATGTATGTATGGTCACAGTATCTACAAGCCTTAGGATTTCATTGAGGTCTCCTCACTTAATTGACGTCTCGTCACTTGTTTGAAGTTTCCTCACATGACTGTAGAAATACAGTTTCTAATGAGCAATCAACTTCACCAAGTCATGTCCTTTTGTATTTTCTGTAGCTCTCATTGTCCTTTAGATCAAGAGAAACAAAACTCACATTAAAATTGAGACATACAGATGTACACAATGTTATTTAGCATTATCACAGTTTTTATAGTTTTCAAATTTAGAAGATGATGTAGTAACTTTTTTTTCCTTTTATTTTGTTTCGGGATCATTTTTACTGATCTGTCCTTAATTGACTACTTAAGGGTGCATTAGAACAAGCCAAATATTTTTTTGTAATACTTTTAAAAATAAAAGTTACGCAAGGAACTGTCTATTTATAGTCCTATGTATCAGCACTCAGTTGTATTTCCCTTATCAAAATAAATTATTTAATCAATTAAACCACTATTGAATGTTTGATTGATTCATATTATGTTAGGGGCAATAAATAATTGTGAAAAGTTTCAACTTGATCTGAGACTGGGAAGTGGGAGAAATAACGTCGACGAAAATTGTACCAGACAGACAGACAGACAGAGTGAGCTTTTGTAATAAAATTATGTTTAAAGAAACATTTTAGTTCACGGTATTGCTCGCAATTTTTTCACTATAATAATAGGAAATTTAATTGTATGAACTGACTCTAGCTTTCGAAAGTGTTGATATATGTATAGGTTAGGAGTGCTTGTGAATTGGGCTGAATTATACTCATTGAAAGTAAATATTAGACTGAACATGATAACATATAAAACTGAACAAAACAGTCTCATATTAGCAAAGCCGTGATTAGGTGATTAACTAGCTGATACCCGCGCTACTCTACGCTTGAAATAGTAAGTATACAAGTTTATTTAGCCTGGAACATGCTTAAACCAATTAATAAAACGGCCCGCATTACAACGCTCCCCCCTCCTTTGACAATTTTCTAGCCCTCAAATTATATGTCGTTTTTTTGTATTGTTATAAACGAAGGGCCCTCAACCTCCTAATATTGAGTAGGCACCAACACTTCTTAGGCCCATCAGTTGTAGCCTTTCATCATTTTAGCATTCTTAATATACACACAATACTTTCAAATGAAACGCTGCTTCCCGCGAAAGAAACATCTTATTGTAGCCCACTCTTTACAATTTGTCAGTCAGAGATGTAGATCTAGAGAGGCACCTCATTTAGAATAACTCATCATTTCTTCCAATGAAACGAATGTCCTTGAATTCTAAGAGCGTCTATCTATGCCTGATACCCGTGCTACGCTGCTGTTGAATAGTTGGTTTCTGTGTATATCGCACTGAACACTTTTAAATCCATAGATTACTTACTGGACTTTATTGAAGATGTTCTCTCGCAAGCTTGGCTATTTTTACAAAGCTTATATCAAATCACTCTGTCTGTTTGTCTGTCTGAACATGCTGTTTTTGTCTCCCATTTCCCATTCTCCAATCAAGATAAAACTATACACCATTATTCATTAAACCTGATAAGACATGAATCAATAAAAAAAAAATAAAAAAAAATAAGTTAATTAATAGTTGGTGATTAATTGTTTTGTTTGGTTTCGAAATAAGGGAAATAAATGCTACATAATGAGAGATGTGGATATAGGCTGTCACAGCTTTCCTATTATATAACTCTACTTCTAATTCGATAGAAACTACCTTAAGTCTCGATACATCTGTGTGTCCCTGGTTCAGCTCTAGTTAACGAAATAAAATAATTAAACCACTAGATCAAACACATAAACTTTAATCAGCTTTACTGCATATCACACACGCTGGTCTCTGTCTGACAACGAAAACACACTTCCGGTCATTCGCGCAGATTGTAAAAATAGATTATACATACATACACACATTCATCCGTGACATAGGCCTATATATGGATTGAGTCCCCTTTTTACGTTTTGTACACGTTTTTGTTCTCCCACTTCCCATTCTCGGATCAAGTTGAAATTTTGTATAATTAGTCCTAGTCGATAACAATACAGGAATCAATCCAAACATTAATCAATTACTTAATCATTTAGTACTAATTACGTTTTTTTTTATATTTCAGAAATTTTTAGGTAAATGGCAGTAATTATCGGTTCCTTCCCTTAGATAAGCTTTGTTTTTTAAAGTATTCTTTTTCTATTGTTTGTTTTTTCTTTAAATACATTCGCATTCTTGTTTTTCGCGTGTGTAAAACTCAAGAAGTTAGCCTGATGATCATTACCGACTGCAGAACAGAAATTATTTTATGTAGCTTGGATTTAGTTGAAAGAAGAGAGGGTACACTCCCAATACGATTGAGACATTCTCAGCACTGACCTGCGACATGGCCACCTGAGGGCAGTGCGGACAAATAGCTCGTCGCAACTTCGTACGTGGCAAGTAGCTAATGGTCCCCACTGCTCACAGGTTGTTACGTTGCAGGTCAGTGTTGATGCCTTCTGTGACGATTGCTCTCGATATGACCCCATTGAGACACAAACCTGTCTTAAAGACACAAAGAGCTAGACACAGGCCGAAATTGTGATTCTAGAATCTAGATCTATATCTAGACCGAAACATTATCTTAACCCCAAAAAATATCTTTTCTTACAAAATAATGTATCAGTCAGTTAACAAACAACGGTTTAGTCTAGACTTAAACTCTGGTACGCTGAACAAGTTCATCAAAACGCTTAGATCTAGACCACAGACCTAAATATATATATGTATACCTAGACTTGAAAACAAATTCATATCCGATCGTTATGTACGTAATTCTTGTTCAAGTTGCTTGGGAATTGGTTTTAAATCTTGGAGAATTGAATTGCTCGTTTCTGTATTGGACTGAAAAGTAATGATCTTTAGTTTACAAAGTTTTGAAATAATGCAATCCCGTTTTGTGGATTTTAAATAGAATGGGCTGTTAATCACAGAACTAGATATAGTCTATATTCTATATGTTCACGCAAATTTTGATATAAAGCCATTTCCTTTTAGTTTCCATTGAGAAAATTACTCGGACTAGACATTATATGGATTATTAGTATTATGTGTTACATAGGTTAGGTTTTTAAAAAAAACAACTTTACTTCTTATAACTACTTTATTTACAAAATATGAAATAGCTCATTGTTTCAACTTTTTGAAGTTTTTCACATATTTTTGTGTAGTGTTGTTAGACGTGTCTAGTCTATTATATATATATATATAGGTCGGTGATCTAGACTTAAACACTGGTACGCTTAACATGTTAATCAGTCAGTGTTTTTAATATTACCAAATAAATTCTATTCATAGGAAGTTTCTTTCCATATCATATGTTTGATTGATTTCGATTGGGAACAAGTGAAGCCAACGTCAAAATGCGTTTCCTTTTTTTTCACTGCTTATGGGTGCAACTTACTGGTGCGCACATGTGTGGTGTTCTTGACGATCTCTTTTCAAAGACATGCAAACGAAGCATTCTAGTACTGAATAGATTGCATTGATTTTCGTTTTGGCTGCTTGGTACTATAAAGACCATGTCTTGTCGTTAACTTTTGTAGCCACTCTATAATTTAATCTTAAAATGTACCATTAAATAATACAATTAGTATATTATTGAAAATAGTTTGTTGTTGAGTTTGTTGAACGGATAAAGCCGCAGAACGACGTTGGTTCATCTCATAGAGTACTTCTTCTTGTGATTGTAGATCGGCTTTGGTTTATCTCCTGGAGCACTTCTTCTTGTAATTGTAGAATCTTATTCCGAAGAAATAACAACAAGGCTTAACTTCGAGTCCGAAGATTAGTGAGGAATGCAGTATTGCCCGTGGCTGCGCAGTCCCAGCTGTGACCTACATATTTTTGCCACATCCAGGTCTAGCATAACCATTGTTCGCAGGTGGTCGATTTAGATTTTCTTTTCGCCGTCTGCGTTTGTCCTCGGCAGCAGATTTTCTTTTGGTCTCAAATAGTCAAAGAAATAGTTATGTGCAAATACATCACAGGTAAAAGCAGCTCTTGTCTGATTATCTAATGATATAACAAACGTTCTTTAAAAAGAGAAGATCATTGCGTCCTACGCATGTCAGGCATGTAAATTGTTTTCCTCATTAATTCATGACGTTGTGTTTTTCCCCTCAGCTATTCCTCGCAACTTGAATACAAATAGGATGAGTTCTTTTCTATCTCCTTTGGAAACAAAGCCGAGCTGATTGAAGAGCATAAGCATTGGTTGCCTATAGTTTCTATCAATAACCTAACCATTTGGTTCACAACATATCTTTTGTTTTTAGTTAGGTTTAGGGTATGAAAATGTCCCCATGATGTCCTATACTTAATATTGCTCGTGTTTAACTGAATCCAAATAATTCCTTGTTCACTTTTTTTTTCTTGGGGGGGGGGGGTAGTTTTTATTAATTTTAACTCTTGAAGTAAGTTTAAATGATCTATTTTATAAACAGGAATGGGATCAACCGTTGTGTGCTTCTATCTCCTGCGGGAGGTCTGTGCTAGGATGTTAGTTCATCTTCACATTGCCTGCTTCTATCTCCTGCAGGAGGTCTGTGCTAGGATGTTAGTTCCTCTTCACATTGCGTGCTTCTATCTCCTGCGTAAGGTTGTGCTAGCATGTTAGTTCATCTTCACATTGCGTGCTTCTATCTCCTGCGGGAGGGTTGTGCTAGGATGTTAGTTCATCTTCACATTGCGTGCTTCTATCTCCTGCGGGAGGTCTGTGCTAGGATGTTAGTTCATCTTCACATTGCGTGCTTCTATCTCCTGCGGGAGGTCTGTGCTAGGATGTTAGTTCATCTTCACATTGCCTGCTTCTATCTCCTGCGCGAGGTCTGTGCTAGGATGTTAGTTCATCTTCACATTGCGTGCTTCTATCTCCTGCTGGAGGGTTGTGCTAGGATGTAAATTCATTTTCACATTGCGTGCTTCTATCTCCTGCGGGAGGTCTGTGCTAGGATGTTAGTTCATCTTCACATTGCGTGCTTCTATCTCCTGCGGGAGGTCTGTGCTAGGATGTTAGTTCATCTTCACATTGCGTGCTTCTATCTCCTGCGTAAGGTTGTGCTAGCATGTTAGTTCATCTTCACATTGCGTGCTTCTATCTACTGCGTGAGGTCTGTGCTAGGATATTAGTTCCTCTTCAAATTGCGTGCTTCTATCTCCTGCGCGAGGTCTGTGCTAGGATGTTAGTTCATCTTTACATTGCGTGCTTCTATCTCCTGCGTGAGGTCTGTGCTAGGATGTTAGTTCATCTACACATTGCGTGCTTCTATCTCCTGCTGGAGGGTTGTGCTAGGATGTTAGTTCATCTTCACATTGCGTGCTTCTTTCTCCTGCGTGAGGTTGTGCTAGCATGTTAGTTCATCTTCACATTGCGTGCTTCTATCTCCTGCGGGAGGTCTGTGCTAGGATGTTAGTTCATCTTTACATTGCGTGCTTCTTTCTCCTGCGTGAGGTTGTGCTAGCATGTTAGTTCATCTTTACATTGCGTGCTTCTATCTCCTGCGGGAGGTCTGTGCTAGGATGTTAGTTCATCTTCACATTGCGTGCTTCTATCTCCTGCGGGAGGTCTGTGATAGGATGTTAGTTCATCTTTACATTGCGTGCTTCTATCTCCTGCGGGAGGTCTGTGCTAGGATGTTAGTTCATCTTTACATTGCGTGCTTCTATCTCCTGCGGGAGGTATGTGCTAGCATGTTAGTTCATCTTCACATTGCGTGCTTCTTTCTCCTGCGTGAGGTTGTGCTAGCATGTAAGTTCATCTTTACATTGCGTGCTTCTATCTCCTGCGGGAGGTCTGTGCTAGGATGTTAGTTCATATTCACATTGCGTGCTTCTATCTCCTGCGCAAGGTTGTGCTAGCATGTTAGTTCATCTTTACATTGCGTGCTTCTATCTCCTGCGGTAGGTCTGTGCTAGGATGTTAGTTCATCTTCACATTGCGTGCTTCTATCTCCTGCGGGAGGTCTGTGCTAGGATGTTAGTTCATCTTTACATTGCGTGCTTCTATCTTTTGCGCGAGGTCTGTGCTAGGATGTTAGTTCATCTTCACATTGCGTGCTTCTATCTCCTGCGCAAGGTCTGTGCTAGGATGTTAGTTCATCTTCACATTGCGTGCTTCTATCTCCTGCGCAAGGTCTGTGCTAGGATGTTAGTTCATCTTTACATTGCGTGCTTCTATCTCCTGCGCAAGGTTGTGCTAGCATGTTAGTTCATCTTTACATTGCGTGCTTCTATCTCCTGCGGGAGGTCTGTGCTAGGATGTTAGAAGCACGCAATGTGAAGATGAACTAACATCCTAGCACAGACCTCCCGCAGGAGATAGAAGCACGCAATGTGAAGATGAACTATCTCCTGCGGGAGGTCTGTGCTAGGATGTTAGTTCATCTTCACATTGCGTGCTTCTATCTCCTGCGCAAGGTCTGTGCTAGGATGTTAGTTCATCTTCACATTGCGTGCTTCTATCTCCTGCGCAAGGTTGTGCTAGCATGTTAGTTCATCTTTACATTGCGTGCTTCTATCTCCTGCGGGAGGTCTGTGCTAGGATGTTAGTTCATCTTCACATTGCGTGCTTCTATCTCCTGCGGGAGGTCTGTGCTAGGATGTTAGTTCATCTTCACATTGCGTGCTTCTATCTCCTGCGCGAGGTCTGTGCTAGGATGTTAGTTCATCTTCACATTTGAACGTCCGTACCACGTACAACTAGAACCAAATGGGGCGGTGGTAAATGTGGCATGTTTGGTACAGATTACTTTTAAGACAAAGTATTTCTGCTGTTGGAACTGCCAACTGCTATTTCTCTAATAATTTATAATTTAGTGATATGAATTACTTTGTGTCCTGGTAACATAGCTCTGTTGACTTTGGTGCCGTACTTTTTTTAAAACTCATTTAAGCTAAGATTGAGCCAACGAGACGGAGTAGTGCCTTTAAACGTCTGTTCATCGTTTTGTTTGTTTGTTTGTTTGCGAATCATTGTTTGTATACACACACATACAGAATGTAGTAGTAGGACTCGAAAAAGTTGTAGGTTTCATCAACAGGTCTAGAATTTGAGATTTAACGAAACAAAAATATCACCGACTACCTTTCACGGCTTCAGTGTTAGCGGACTTAGATCTCTAACTGTTCCCTTGGTAACGTAGTAAATGGATTATTCGACATTGTTCATCATCAAGAAGCCTCTTTGCATTGTTGGCCTTTCGCCTGCGTCTGGACTTATCTACACAAGACACAGCATGGAGGCGCCTAACTACTTTTCAAGAACAAGTCTGCCTGTAGTCAAACACTCATTGAGCAAGGTTTTACAAGTGTTGATTTTTTTAAAAATAAAAAACGAGGCAGGAAGGCCGACCTGCATTGATGATGTACGAAGCAAAAACATTTTTTTTACAAACCTTATATCAACTCACTCTGTCTTTTAAAAAAGTATGTAAAGTATAGTTAATTAACTAATTGGTAAATTTTTTTATTGATTATTATATTGTCAGGTAAAAGAAATAATTGTGCAAAACTTCAGCTTGATCCGAGATTAGGTGTCGGAGAAATAACGTGTACGAAATTTCGGCCAGACAGAGTGAGTTAATTTAAGTTTTGAAAAGAATATTTTCAATAGCACAGATTTATTATTGTTAGTTAGGTCTATTACAAATTTTATTACATGATTAATCCAAACTATTCAAGTATTTTTAAAAATTTCGCTTGTTGAACTTTCTAAACACTAAATTCTTGTTTGACCTCCACTGGAGGCGACAAGTTTTGAAACTCTTAATCTGTTTTGATGGCTCAGGAATTCCAGTCTACCTGAAAAGTAAGACATGCTTCTAGCTTTGAGCCTAGCGTGAGGTCTTGTCTATACACCTAAAGATTAGGAAAGATTGCGCGGCACAAGTGTGAAAAGACTAGCCCCGCCTCCTTGGTAACGCCAACATAGATTGAGATTAAGAGATTAAACTGATTAATTTCTTTTGTGTTCTTTAAATAGTGTTGTGCGCGTGCTTGTGCTTGTCAACGTGTAAACCCAATAGGTAATATGAGATATAGATATATATATAAATATATAGAGAGAGATGTGTAGTATCATTATTACTTATTGCAATGATTGTTATAAACAGAGATACACATAAACATACTCAAATCTGATTTGTATTCTATATGTAAAACCACCTATTAGTCTCCAAAGTTTCCAATCAAGAATGAAATTTGTAGCTTTGTAGTTTTTCTTGAACATTAATTTTTTGTTCTCGTGCTTGCCCTGGATGTGGCAAATTATGTAGGTCACAGCTGGGGTTGTGTATCCAAGGGAAATACTGCAATCCTCGAAGACAAGCCTTATTATTATTTTTGTTCCTCTACATAATCTAAGCCACCGTTTCAACATCTTGGAGACCTTCACGTCCTGGCGGGTACCATCTCTTGGTCAGTCTGATCTCTAAAGGGCTAGCGAAGCGTTTGTTCAGTGCTTGTGGATGTACATGTAGATGCTCTTACACTACGCGAACTCGCAGAGAGTGGGTGATATATGTGGGCTTTGTGGAGTTGTCAACATTTCTCCTGTCTTGGTGTTCGTGCCCTCGGTCAAGTCTCTCCCACACTCATTCTCAGATCAAATTTGTACAATTATTCATTGGGAAGCGTGGTCGAGAGGTCGCTTGAACTTGGCTTGGCTACCTATGAAGGGGGCTCGAGGTTCGATACCCGACTCGAGCAGAGTTGTGTTTACTGAGCGCATAAATGGCAGCACGGAAAACCTTCTCCCAGATACCCCCACAAATGAGATTGGACCATTGCGCTCTAAGCGTGCTATAAGCATGAAAGTAGCACCATATAAAGGCTATAATTTATTTATTTATTTATTGACGTGGACAATACATGAATCAATAAATACATGAACCAATTGTTCAATTAATTACTAGCAGCATCCATGAACCCGGCCCACAACCATTAGGGGCCCACAGCCTTTGGATTAACAACTATGCGCGAAGGGCTTCATTGTGCTTTAGTCCATCACTCATGGCCAGTCGGGACCAGTTGGGACCCCAAAGTGAAAATATAAGTGTACTTTTGTAAAAACCGATTTAAAAAAAGTCGCGATTGATTCTGTGCAGACGTTGTACAAACTGAATCAAACCTAATCACATAATTACTTACTAAAAAAAAAAACGGTACGATCCTTGCACGGACATTGGAAAGTCTTTTGATAAAGGTATCAATACATTCAGATTACTCAATTTTTTGTCATACACTAAATTTTTCGTAATGAGGTGGGGGGGGGGGGGCTACAAGATATTCTTGAACCCGGGCCCATGGGTGCCTTAGTACGCCACTGATTACTGGTAATTAAATATTTTGTTTGATACCAACAAGAAACATTTATCCTTAAGTATAACCAAATATGTAGGGCTTTGTCCCCTCAGACAGTAGTACACGTTATTTCTACCACAACCATTCTCGGATCAAGTTGAAACTTTAACCAATTATGTATTAAATTTTAATAATCATATATTTATTGTACCTAACAAAACAAAAATCAATAAAAATATAAGGCTACTATCAGTTATTATCCCCCAAGTCCAGCCAATATCTGATGATTGCCTGACTTACGGTGGGGAAAGAAAGGCCGTTGGTCGTTGTTCAGTTCGCTTGAGACCCTCGTTAACTGTCGGCCATAGAAACATATTACTCTATGAGTTTTACATCATTTAACTCCATAACAAGAATTGTAAACTCTCTATCGAATTCTATACCACTGGTCTCTCTAATTCATTAAGTTTTGCACAACAGAAATCTTTGCTGATAATCGTGATAGCTGCTTCCCTCTCTCTTCAATTTCATAACATTTTAAATACATATGTTTTAGGTAGAATAAAATGTGTAACGACTATATGGAAAGTCAATTTATATTGTACAGGCGTATGGTTTTAAGCGTTAAAAACTTAAAACCGTATTTTTTTCGCTTAACATAACACGACACGAAAGCAAAAGATATCATTAATACATATTCAATGTATTGACATAAAATAAGCCAATTGAAAATCTCCATGACCTATATAGTTTAACACCGCCAACGTTTGGTTGAAACTTTCTAGAAAATTGTTGTGGAGACTTCTCCCATGTTGTATTCTGCGTAACCTTTGCTCTCAGAATCCCTCTCCGTCGCCAATGAGGCTGTGCACGTGGTCTGGACCAGAGAATGGCTGGATTTGATTCTCGCTAAATTAGAATGCAACGTCTGCATCCTATATATAAATTCGAGGCTGCTCTGTTTTGTCTCGAGGTCCTTGTCGCTGAACAGGAGTTTCCACATGGCGTGCCTGATGGAGCTGTTGCTTGTGGAGTAGAGGAGAGGGTTCACGAAGGAGTTTGCGTGGCTCAGCGATGTCGCCATGAGGATCATGGAGGGTGAGAAGGAACAGCCATTGCAGTACAGCAGCGCGGTGTTCAGGATGCCGATAGGGAGCCAGCAATGGCTGAATACCACCAGCATCAGAGCCAGGCTCTTAGCCGTCTTCAGGTCTCGTATGTACGATCTCTGGAAGTTTTGGTCTGGCTGCAGACCCAGCACGTCACGGATGGATTCGATTTGTTGGATGTGCTTGCGGACCACGGTGAAGATGTAAACGTTAGAGATGAGCATGGCAGTGAATGAAGTCAATACGACGCCAAAGAATTGAATGTACACCATGTACTCAAGCTTGGTTACATCTTTGAAACTGCAGAATTGGATTTCTTTCGGTGGGTGTCGCCACCCGATCATAGGAAATATTCCTAGGAGTATGCTGACGACCCAAACTGTGATGTTGACCGTTTGGACCCTATTCATGCTTACGACTCGCTGGTATTCAAAAGGAAGCCGTATTGCTATGAACCTATCCGCGGCTATGACCAAAAGCATTAGTATAGAAGCGTCGCAGAAAGTTATCACAATGCAGTTAAGGAAGACGCAGCCATAGTAATTTGAGGGTAACCCGTAGTGGGTCAACATGGCGCTGGGTGCCACAAACATACCTACGCAAATGTCCGCTGCGGCGAGGTTGCAGAGAAACATGTTGGAGGCTGAGTGCAGGTTCTGCGATGAATAGACGGTGAGCAGGACCAGGCTGTTACCGCAGACGGTCAGTATGCCAATCATGATCTCAGCACTTAGGTAAAGACTGTCGTTAAGATTCAAGTTCAAAGATGTCTCTTTTTCTACCATTTCCACTGCAGTGATGCCATCTCTCACTTCACTAAACGAGTGCTCAGATGGAAATTTAGTTCTAATCAAACAGTCAGTACTCAGAAAGTTGACTGTCTTTAAGTTAATTTTGGATTCAGCAGATAAATTGACCAAGTCATTGGTTGGATTTCTTTAACCTAACTCTTACTTTTAAGCTACTCAGGCTACTGCAATTAGATCTAATTACTTTGACCTAGTCATCTAGACTAGACTAGTCATCTTCTTTTTTGAAGTAACGTCTGTATTATATAAGATAAGATAAGACTAGAGATCTACATTTGTAGATGTATATTTAATCTAGTCTAGACCACGTTTGTTCACAGAGATAATTGATATAGTTTAGCCGAGGTTTGTACCTTATGTTTGGGGGGTTTCTTTTAGTGTACAACATTTGTTGGAAGCACTTAGAAATAGTTCTATTATTTACACAAAACTCAAAAAAATCGCCAAAAAAAAAACAAAAAAAAAAAAAAACAGGCTAGATTCTTGAACAAGAACAGTGCATTGGGTTTTACCGTTCGAGTGCGCGCGACCGTCGAGTTATTGCATCGCCATCAATTCTTGTTTCTGTCTTTTTAAATCCTCCAAGGCATAAGCCTCCCTTAGAACTACCCAAGGCATCTTTATCTACTGGGTACTGTCGTTTTCTCGTAGATTCAAATGCTTAGCAGTTGGTGGTGTTGTTTCTTTAGTTCCTGATGATTTTTTGTTACCATAGATATATGAAACTAAATGCACGCAAGTGTGTTCTGTCACAATTAACTGCACGCATATGGCAAGTTGCATATAGTGGGACTTCATTTCATAATTCGATTTTTTAAAAAACGAAAACATACCTTATTATTAACCGCTTATTAACAAAGATCGGTTATTTGCATGAGCACGTCAGAAATTATGTGATTCCCTGTTGACTAAATATAAGTAACTTGTTTTTAAATCACTAGTGGGCAATTTTCACGATAAACCATAATACACCTGAACATAAAAAGTTGACCTTCCATCTCACCAACTTAATTGATCCAGTGCAGATGAAAATCTTTGTTAATTCCATGAAATAAATGTGCTTTTCCGATGGACTCTAGTAATGTGAAACCCTGAACTTGTACCTGTGTGATTAAGTCACCTGCTCACGGTCTGTGTGTGCATGCATGCGTGTGTGGGCGTATGTGCGTGTGTATTTGTGTGTATCCTTGGCTTATTCCTAGATATTATTCCCCTCCAAATATTAAGGTCATACCTGAACACGTTTCTGTGGTACGTACAAAATAGCAGACTTAGAAATTTTATTAGAATGTGAGAAACCAGACATAATTGCAGGAACAGAAACTTGGCTACATCCTGAAATTTATAATGCAGAAATTTTCAATAGTGATTATGAAATTTTGAGAAAAGATAGGGCTGATAATCATGGAGGAGTTCTTTTAGCAATAAAAAACACTCTTATAGCAGAAGAAATTACCTTACCTAACTCAAAAAATATAAAATCTACATTTTGTAAAATTAATACAACCTTAACATCCCTAATAATAGGCAGCATTTACAGACCACCAAATTCTAGTTTAGAATACATGCAGGAACTATGTAATCAGATTACTACACTTAAAGAGACAAATAAAAATGCAGTTTTTTGGATTATGGGTGATTTCAACCTACCTGATATAAATTGGAAAACACTAACCATAGATAAACACCAAAACCTTAAGGACATAAATGAGCTTTTCATAGAATTTTTACACAACCTAAGTTTAGATCAAATCATTAAAAAGCCAACTAGATTAAACAACACATTAGATCTCTTCTTAACCAACAGACCTGGATTAGTAGTTGATTATGATATTATCCCTGGTCTATCAGACCATGAGATCATAAAAATACACAGTCAGATAAAAGCAGTAGCCAATGCAAAACCCAAAAGAAAAATCTTACTCTGGAATAAATGTAACCTAACACAACTACACCAAGCTGCATTAAACTTTCAACAAACATTCTTATTAGAAAAAGACATTAACCAACCAGTCGATGACCTCTGGAATTTCATTAAAAACCATCTTAAAAGCATTATAGAAAATCATATACCAACTAAATACACATCAAACAAAATAAATAAATGCTGGTTTAATAATAGACGAAAGAAGCTTTGTAAACAGAAGGAAAACCTATATAGAAAATTTAAAAGAACCAAGGCAGAAAGAGTTTACAAAAAGTATATAAAAATTAAACACCTAACCCAAAAAGTAAGCAGACAGCTGCAGAGTGAATACATAAACAATGTAATATCTAAAGATAACAACAAAAACCTATGGTCATACATTAAGTCTAAGAAAATGGAAACGACAGGCATAGCGCCATTAAAAGATGAACATAACATAATACATAATGATAATGAAACTAAAGCAAACATCCTAAACAAATACTTTGCATCAGCATTCTCAGCCCCAGGAGACAAAGACATAATTCTTAATTTGAACCAAGTAGACAACATAGAAGATTTAGTAGTACAAGAAAATGGAATTCAAAAACTATTAGCCAACACCAAACCAAATAAAGCGTCTGGACCTGATGGTATTCCAGCTAGATTACTCAAAGAACTAAGCAATGAGCTAGGCCCAGTGCTCAAAATACTCTTTCAGGCATCGCTTAACCAGGGCAGAGTACCAAAGGACTGGAAAGAAGCTAATGTCACCCCCCTATTTAAAAAAGGAGAAAAATCTGATCCAGGAAACTACAGACCAGTATCACTTACCAGCATCACATGTAAAATACTAGAACACATAAACCACTTAGACAAGCATAATGTCCTCACCCCATACCAACATGGCTTTAGGAAATATAGATCATGTGAAACATAACTAATAGGACTAATTGATGATTTTTCAAAAGGTTTAGATAATAGTGAACAAATAGATGCTATCTTACTAGATTTTTCCAAGGCTTTTGACAAAGTTCACCACCATAGTTTTCTTAAAAAATTAAAATATTTCGGCATTAATGGTTCACTGCATCAGTGGATTAAAGATTTTCTGATAGGGAGAGAACAAACTGTAATACTAAATGGCTCTAAATCAACACCAATAACAGTAAACTCAGGTGTACCTCAAGGAACAGTCTTGGGTCCACTACTATTTTTAATTTACATAAATGATTTACCAAATTGCATTAGTTCAGGAACAAAAGTCAGATTATTTGCAGACGATTGCATAATATATAGAACAATAAAAACAATACAAGACACAGATATTTTACAAAGAGAATTAGATGAATTACAGAAATGGGAATCAAATTGGAGCATGTCTTTCCACCCAGAAAAATGTCAGTTGTTAAGAGTAACAAAAAAACTAAAACAAATTAATTCCACTTATCTTATTCATGGCAAACCAGTAACACAGACTAAAAACGCAAAATACCTAGGTGTTATAATAAATGAAAAACTGTCATGGAATCCACATATTGATGAAACTATAAAAAAAATCAAACTAAGCATTAGGGTTTATTAAAAGAAATTTCTATAAATCAAATAAGAACATAAAACTAAAATGTTTTTTAACCTTGGTTAGGCCAATAATAGAATATGCATCCACCGTTTGGGACCCCTCAACTCAAGAAAACATTAAGAAACTGGAACAAACACAAAATAGAGCAGTGAGATTCATAACAAACGAATATTCACATTTGACTAGAGTAACACCATTAGTAAAATCACTAAACTTAGGAAGCCTTCAGGACTGAAGACTCAAAAGTAAACTAGCAATTATACATAAAACACTGAACCATAATCTTCAAATACAAAAACAAAATCTAATAAAATACTCTGAAATGTGCTAGGACAAATTTGTACAAATACTCATTCTTCCCTAGTGCTATTAGAGCATGGAATGGGTTGCCTGAGCTAGCCAGAAAAACCAGTGACTTGGCAGAATTTAAGTGATTGGTTAATATGCATGACTAAATGCATGACGCGTAGGACGTAATCATCTTCTTTTTTGAAGTAATTCTGCTATTGAAATGAAATCGAAACGACAGATAAGTTTGTGGTTGTGTTATAGGTAGTGTATGACCACACGGGTTTTTGAAAACATTGACCTTGACAATTTACACTGACGTTAGTGTAAGGAAAGTTTCCTTGACTCTTGGGGGCAAGGGCGTGAACTCAGTCGTGTAAAAGAGATTAACTCGGTGACTAGCTGCCCTTGTAGTAGTCCGAGTTTATCTCCAGGCCCATGGGACTTCGTCAAGAGCAGTTAGCCACTTTGATGTTACAGGTAGATCATTAACAATATAGGATCAATCAGATCTATGTATTTTGTACCATTTCGTTAGCTGTGTGGTCATAAGGAATGAAAGATAAGACAAGAATTGTTTAAATAACTCACAGTTTGGTTTGAAATAATGTATACATTAGTTAAACAAAAATAAATTGTAACAAATAGGAAAATAAGATACACTTCGTAGAAATAATAATTAGACAAAATAAAAACACTGCACGATCTAAATTGAAGTGTACAATATACAGAGCGTATATGTTCAAAATGAGCTAATGTAATCTTACAGATGTAGGGATAGAGTACTTCTTGTAGCTTTTAGTAGGCCCTATTTCTTTCCAATCTATCAGTACTTGTACCTGCCTTTTTGTATACATGACTTGACTAAAGCATGATATGAGTATATATTAAAGCAGATTAGGGAGAACTGTACATTTTTAGCGAAATGTGATAATGTCAGTATCACCCAACCCAAGACTCGTTTCAGAAATACGAGCATTCATTAAAACACGCATTCACTAGATACACGCATTTATTGAAATATACATATTCATTACATACATGCATTAATTTCATACACGCATTCATTAAATACATACATTCATTAAATATACGCATTCATTAAATACATACATTCATTTCATATACACATTCATTAAATACATCCATTCATTACATATACACATTCATTAAGTACATGCATTTATTAAATATACACATTCATTAAATACATGCATTTATTAAATATACACATTCATTAAATACATGCATTTATTAAATATACACATTCATTAAATACATGCATTTATTAAATATACGCATTCATTAAATACATGCATTCATTAAATATACACATTCATTAAATACATGCATTTATTAAATATACACTTTCATTAAAGACATGCACGTTTAATATTGTAAGCATCAAAGAATGTGCATCGAAAGTACATTCGTGCTTTCTGGAGTGATACTTTATTGTTTTAGTCATAAAATTGATATAGTTGCAGTCTAGAAGCTAGGCTTTTGAATTGATCATATTATTGTATTATTATAATAAGTGACTAAATAAACACGGGTCCTTTTAGCTCTATAGAGAGATATGTTTTTATCAGACATTCTAAGACAATGGCCAAAAGTCTGCCTCGTTCTTTCCTCCGACTCGAAATGTTTTCCCTCACCCGCTACTTATACTCTCTAACCCGTTACACTTATACTCTCTCACCCGTTACACTTATACTCTCTCACCCGTTACACATATACTCTCTCACCCGTGACACTTATACTCTCTCACCCGTGACACTTATACTCTCTCACCCGTGACACTTATACTCTCTCACCCGTGACACTTATACTCTCTCACCCGTGACACTTATACTCTCTCACCCGTGACACTTATACTCCCTCACCTGCTACACATACTTCCTCACTCGCTACACTTATACTTCCTCACCCGCTACACTTTTTCTTCCTCACTTGTTACACTTGTACTCCTTCATCCGCTACACTTATACTCCCTCACCCGCTACACTTATACTCTCTCACCCGCTACACTTATACTCCCTAACCCGCTACACTTATACTCTCTCACTCGCTACTCTTATACTCTCTCACCCGCTACACTTATAGTCTCTCACCCGCTACCCTTATAGTCTCTCACCCGCTACACTTATCCTCTCTCACCCGCTACACTTATACTTAATCAACTGTTACTTATACTCTCTCACCCGTTACACTTAAAGTCTCTCACCCGTTACACTTATACTTCCTCACCCGCTACACTTATACTCTCTCACTCGCTACACTTATACTCTCTCACCCGCTACACTTATAGTCTCACCCGCTACACTTATACTCCCTCACCCGTTATACTTATACTCCCTTACCCGTCACACTTATACTCCCTCACCCGCTACACTTATACTCACTCACCCGCTACACTTATACTCTCTCACCCGTTACACTTATACTCTCTCACCCGCTACACTTATACTCCTTCACCCGCTATACTTATACTCCTTCACCCGCTACATTTATACTCTCTCACCCGTTACACTTATACTCTCTCACCCGCTACACTTATACTCCTTCACCCGCTATACTTATACTCCTTCACCCGCTACACTTGTACTCTCTCACCCGCTACATTTATACTTTCTCACCCGCTACATTTATACTCACTCACCCTCTACACTTATACTCTCTCACTCGCTACACTTATAGTCTCTCATCCGCTACACTTATACTTCCTAACCTGTAACTTATACTCTCTAACCCGTTACACTTAAACTCCCTCACCCGTTACACTTTAACTCCCTCACCCGTTACACTTATACTTCCTCACCCGCTACACTTATACTCTCTCACTTGCTAAACTTATACTCTCTCACACGCTCCACTTATACTCTCTCACCCGCTACACTGATACTCCCTCACCCGTTACACTAATACTCACTCACCCGATACACTTATACTCCCTCACCCGTTACACTTATACTCCCTCACACGTTACACTTATACTCTCTCACCCGTTACACTTATACTCACTCACCCGTTACACTTATACTCCCTCACCCGCTACACTTATACTCTCTCACACGTTACAATTATATTCCCTCACCCGCTACACTTATACTCCCTCACCCGCTACACTTATACTCTATCACCCGCTACACTTATACTATCTCACCTGTTACACTTATACTATCTCACCTGCTACACGTATACTCCCTCACCCGCTACACTTATACTCTCTCACTCGCTACACTTATACTCTCTCACCCGCTACACTTATATTCCCTTACCCGCTACACTTATACTCTCTCACTCACTACACTTATACTCTCTCACCCGCTACACTTATACTCTCTCACCCGCTACACTTATACTTCATCACCTGTAACTTATACTCTCTTTCCCATTACACTTAAACTCCCTCACCCGTTACACTTAAAATCCCTCACCCGTTACACTTATACTTCCTCACCCGCTACACTTATACTCTCTCACTCGCTACACTTATACTCTCTCACACGCTACACTTATACTCTCTAACCCGCTACACTGATACTCCCTCACCCGTTACACTTATACTCACTCACCCGTTACACTTATACTCCCTCACCCGCTACACTTATACTCTCTCACCCGTTACACTTATACTCCATCACACGTTACACTATACTCTCTCACCCGTTAAACTAATACTCACTCACCCGCTACACTTATACTCCCTCACCCGCTACACTTATACTCCCTCACCCGCTACACTTATACTCCCTCACCCACTACACTTATACTCCATCACCCGCTACACTTATACTCTGTCACCCGCTACACTTATACTATCTCACCCGCTACACTTATACTCTCTCACTCGCTACACTTATACTCTCTCACCCGCTACACTTATACTCTCTCACCCGATACACTTATACTCCCTCACCCGCTACACTTATACTCCATTACCCGCTACACTTATACTCTTTCACCCGCTACACTTATACTATCTCACCTGTTACACTTATACTATCTCACCTGCTACACTTATACTCTCTCACCCGCTACACTTATACTCTCTCACCCGCTACACTTATAGTCTCTCACCCGTTACACTTATACTCCCTCACCCGCTACACTTATACTCCATCACCCGCTTCACTTATACTCTTTCACCCGCTACACTTATACTATCTCACCTGTTACACTTATACTATCTCACCTGTTACACTTATACTCTCTCACTCGCTACACTTATACTCTCTCACCCGCTACACTTATAGTCTCTCACCCGTTACACTTATACTCCCTCACCCGCTACACTTATACTCCATCACCCCCTTCGCTTATACTCTTTCACCCGCTACACTTATACTATCTCACCTGTTACATTTATACTATCTCACCTGCTACACTTATACTCCCTCACCCGCTACACTTATACTCTCTCACTCGCTACACTTATACTTCCTCACCCGTTACACTTATACTCCCTCACCCGTTACACTTATAATCCCTCACCCGTTACACTTATACTCCCTCACCCGCTACACTTATACTCTCTCACCCATTACACTTATACTCCCTCACCCGCTTCACTTATACTCTCTCACCCGCTACACTTATACTCCCTCACTTGCTTTTTTTTAACTCTTCGCTTTTTAAAACAGCAACTACTTTTTCTAAAGACGCCAACACTATTTGTTGAATTGGCATTTTGGCGAAATGGTTAACGTCTTTGTTTTGCTTCGCGTCACGTGATCACAGTGACATAGTGTGCTAACGATTTCTACCACAAAGCATTCTGGTTTCTGTGTACAAGTCACATACTTCCAGATAAAACCTGAATCGTAAGGTCTAAAAAAAGACATTGAAATTTTGTAAAAACTGAACAATTCTGGACTTGTTTGAATTTCTTTTACTATTGGAGACAATGACTGACAGAAATAATGAAACAACAAGAACAAATGATAATAAACAATAGTATTGCATCTATAGAGTACAAATTAATGAGCGGCTTACTTTCACCTAATATCATCAGGATAAGTGCGTCTGACCTGCTATGATTCTACAACACATCAAACATGGAAAAAAACATGATCTACTGACTGTTATTTGAATGAACAAAAAGAAAATATGTTTCCTTGGTAGAGACATTTATTGGTATTGTTTATGAAATGTTAATCTTATGATATACATTACAGACGCTCTACCAAAAGAGCGATACTTTTCCATGTGTTCATCTATTTTTATTAGAGATTGAAACTCTGGTAAGTCCTCGGTTTTCCTGGCTGATTCAGGCAACCTGTTAGATGTTGCAATGGATCTAGAGGAGCACAGAGCATAGTGACAATATCTTTAAAATGGCATTGAAGTCATTCTTAGCAGCGTCATCTGACCACAGCCTGTTTCCCAAAGAGAACAGAATGCCCTAAAATGTGTGTACATTGTCCTACATAAAAGCAAGTGAAATGTCTTCTGTTTATGTCATCTATTTATGTTTTCTGTTTATGTCTTGTGTTTCTCTTCTGTTTATGTCACCTATTTGTTTTCTGTTTATGTCTTGTTTTTATGTCTTCTGCTTGTACTCTGGTTTTGTCTTCTGCTTGTACTCTGTTTATGAATTCTGTTTGTTTTCTGTTTATGAATTCTGTTTGTTTTCTGTTTATGAATTCTGTTTGTTTTCTGTTTATGAATTCTGTTTGTTTTCTGTTTATGAATTCTGTTTGTTTTCTGTTTATGAATTCTGTTTGTTTTCTGTTTATGAATTCTGTTTGTTTTCTGTTTATGAATTCTGTTTGTTTTCTTTTTATGAATTCTGTTTGTTTTTTGTTTATGAATTCTGTTTGTTTTCTGTTTATGAATTCTGTTTGTTTTATGTCTTGCTTTTATGTCTTCTATGAAAGCCTTTTGTTTATCTGTTTCAACTACAATAAGAATGAGCTGTTTTTATTATCATTATTATTGTTTTACAATGACGTCTTCAGAAAGCTTAAGATAAGATAAGATAATGTACACCATTATTTTCAATAAACATGTGTAAAGATGGAAAAACAAATTAAATATTTGGAATTCATATGTCAGTAAATTGAGCAAACCAAAGTTTCAACGGACAGATTTCAGAAACTCTATTTGCACATTCAATGGAGATATAACAAAAGCTTATCACAGTCGTCAATGACATGGTTCTTCCTATGGAGCGCCTCGTGTGAGGAGGTCGCCCTGCCCTTCTGTGTGAGTATTAAACAAATCTAGGATGCGAAGTACACACTACATACAACAGACAGTGGCGGATCAGGGCACCTGGGATTGTTTCGAAAAGTTACTTCTCATTTTTCTTGTAGCTTCGACTGCCCTTGTATCCGTTGTAGTTTGTATCAAATCAAATTTAAAAAATTGTTGACCCTGGCTTCTTGAGCTGAAATTGTATATTCAGTTGCTGAATGTACAGTTAGGTGAATGGAATGTTTCATACGAATATGACTTAAACTTACATACACATATAAAACTACATTTTTAGACGAACAAATATAAACTATAGTATCGTATATATATCTAAATTAGAGGCGCGGTGGCTGAGTGGTAAAGCGCCTGTAAACCGGGGACTGGGGTTCCAATCCTGGTGAAGACTGGGATTTTTAATTTTGGAATCTTCGGGCGCCTCTGAGTCCACCCAACTCTAATGGGTACTTGACATTAGTCAGGGAAAAGTAAAGGGGGTTGGTCGTTGTGCTGGCCACATGACACCCCAGTTAACCGTAGGCCACAGAAACAGAAGACCTTTACATCATCTGCCCTATAGACCACAAGGTCTGAAAGGGGGAATTAATCATATATATATATATATATATGAAGAAGTAATGTCCGCATGTTCTGTTCTATCGCTACACTAGCAGCTAAGAATAAAACGTGCTCTGCAAACTTTGTTCACGACGTGACTAACATTTTATGTGATCTAAAAGACAATTTGTATTTTATGATGTACCCACCTCGATCTGATCACGTGATTGGGTTGAGCTGATACGTGTAGTTTGTAAGTCATGTCTCCTACTCAACACATTCCATATTCTCCTACACACTCTGATAATAACATTCTTTGACAGTATGCCACATTTGTTATGTGTAATCTTGATCCTTGTTTGAATCATTGAGACCCGTAGTTCTTCTGGAAAACTTTTGGTGTTTCACAATTCATCGGTTTTAAACAAAAGTGAAACTTAACTTAGTGGAATCGTGTTGGCGATTGAAGTGCAATCACCTTTTTGGTAGCGAAACATGGGGTTTTTTTGTTGGAAGAATCACGTGATCAAACGTATACTTTACCCAATAAAAATGTGTGTGTGTTTGTGCATTCCAGACTCGTTTTGAATGTAAACTTAACCAAATAGAACACTTAAAAATACAAGTCTCATTCTTGAACCTAGTACTGAAAGACAGTTTGAGCAATAAGACATCTTTACGCAACCTTCTAAATATGTGCATTTCCTCCTAAAGGTTACAACAAAAATCTAAAATGAAATCTACAACTGGCTTGACACTATTAGTCACAAATAACGTCCTAGACTCCGCGAAGTAAAAAGAGACAGTAGAAAAAGTGATGAAATTTTACAGTCGAATAAATTTTCTAAAACTGAACAAAAAAAATAATTGTAGAGGCAGACTCTTCAGTATTCATTTCTTTCCATGAATTCATAAGAAATTTGTAGAGGCAGACTCTTCAGTATTCATCTCTTTCCATGAATTCATAAGAAATTTGTAGAGGCAGACTCTTCAGTATTCATGTCTTTCCATGAATTCATAAGAAATTTGTAGAGGCAGACTCTTCAGTATTCATTTCTTTCCATGAATTTCATAAGAAATTTGTAGAGGCAGACTCTTCAGTATTCATGTGTTTCCATGAATTCATAAGAAATTTGTAGAGGCAGACTCTTCAGTATTCATGTGTTTCCATGAATTCATAAGAAATTTGTAGAGGCAGACTCTTCAGTATTCATTTCTTTCCATGAATTCATTATAATTACAAAATGGTAGTGTTTGGAGAAATTTGAATTCTGTCGTGATTGTACCTTGTGTTTAGGCTAATCAAAAAATCAAGATATCAGTTTATGGAAACATCTCTGTGTCTTTTTGACGACCCAACGTGGCATTCAAGTGCAAACCAAACAAGTCGCTCATTAGGACTTCCCTCTTCATGGGACACTCTTGTAGTCACGTGTCTGTTTCAATCCAACAAAAACCAGGCCAGACGACCCTACCAATGTTGACTTCTCGTGCGTTTATTTGTGTTATCTCTAAGTTTTGAACTAAAAGCTTCTAAATGATCGCTCCAGGTGGCCAGTACTGATCACTCATCCACTTAACACCCCCCCCCCAACCAACCCCTTGGTCATTCCGCGGTGTGTAACTTCCGTTCGGCATGACCTCCGGAGTAAAAGACAGAGCAACAAAATACACAAGTTTTAAGTACAATGCTCTAAGATCATTCGAAGTACTGTTGTACGTTATCAATAGTTCTCAAATTATGCCTTGACGAGGAAAAAAATGACCTGACAAATTATCTTCTGCGCAAATTGACCTTTTTCTCTCTCTAGTTGGACGTAGTTTTAAGAATGACGTATATATGTGTGCTGGTGTGTAAGCAGTTGCTTCCCTCTGTTCTATTTAGTGCCCGATGTAGCAAGTGTTAGAGATTCGTTTCAAAGTGCCTCAGTTGGAATCAAATGTCTACACAGTCTAGACTGTTAAAAACTAAAAATATAATTATATAGATCTATTATCTTTTAGGGAAAATGTTCTTTATTCTACAGCCCATCTCTCTTGTCCCCCAAGATTTCTTTACCTCGGAGCTTCTCTATCCGGCTAATAGTCAAACTTGTGGAGTGAAACATTGCAATGTACAAGGCACGAATGTTGAATCTGCTTATAAACTGTGTGCCTGGCATTTTAGTCAAATGTTGGATTCGTCCCATTTTCTTTGCCGTCTTATAGTTTAGGCAATACGCAATAAACAATTTCACCTTAAAATCTAAACTTTTAAAAAACCCATTTAAAATCTAAACTTTTTAAAAACCCAGCCTTTCTTCGACAACGAAGTGCTGCCACTGGCTGCTTTATCACCTCGATCGACGTTTTTTTCAACAGGGGACAGAATAATTATAACAACATATATCAACATTAAAACAACATAGATCAACATTATAATAATATATATATCACAATATCAAAAAAAGAGTTAATAAGATATCCAAATGAAAACAGTACAGTCTTATTGGTCCGAAGAAAAGCATCATATCCACAATATAGACGAATATCTCAACATAGAGTATAGTATTGTCATGTTTGTTACGGAAATATTACACTTGGGTTCAAATGTCATCAACTTCCTTTCCGAGCCTGATAGTCACATGACATCCGCAGTATTTCCCACTAGATCTATGATGAGATTATTTTGTAGAAATGGAGTTGCTTGATGCGTTGTATTTTAAACAGGAAATGTAAAATGCCATTACGATATATGATATATCAGGAATGAAAAATATCCAGTGTACTGTGGGTACTATCCATACATAAAGTGCGTTTACTGGAAAAGCTTTCACATTTCTGGACATTGAGATTTCCGAAATTAATGAATTTACTAGTAGAGTCGAGAATATGCTGCAATAGGCAATCTCTTTATTCATAAACCTAAGTATACAGGGCAGTGATTTGTGGACTCATCGTTGGCCCCAAATATGTTTTTCTATAGTGAACTATGAACTATGAACTATGCTGTTTTCTTCTAAACGTACCTTTTTTTCCCTTGACTGCCTATTTGTTCATCCGACTCTATGAATGTAACGCTGTACTGCAGGCAACTACACCCTAGAATCATAACTTTGTATGTTCTGTTCGCTCATGTTCCAGTATACTGTTATCTTCAAGGTCTAAGATGAACGCGTGACCTTTCTTCGGGTCAATGTCAAAATGATCTAGATCCAAATCTAGGTGCGTGAAACCGTTTAACTGTTTTAGCTCGATCAGCCCAGGATGGCCTTTCGAAGGCAGACGAGCACTGTCTGGAACAGTCACCACGTTAGTAATCTGGCCGCCGCTGTCTGCTGGATCTATGTCTTTGGAGTAACTGGTGTCGACTCCAAGCAGAAAGTTTATCGAAGCGGTGTCCTCATTATTGTTTCCTGGCACCACTTCATTGGCCGGCCAACACCACTGCTGTGCGTCGCCGTCTTCCGCCTTAGAAAAAAGTTCTGGACTTTCCGAGTTTTCCAAGAATGCATAGATTTCGTTGTTGTGATTGGATACGTTCACATTGCCGAGGTTCTTTTTGTTCTTTGTAAAGTCATTTTCTGAATGCAAGTGATGGATGTGTCCATTGAGTTTATTATTCTGAGACTCACTAGTGGGTGCTGTAAGATTGAATGAGGAGTCTAGCGAAGTAAGTTGTGTTAAATTGAGGTTGTCTGACTCTGAGCTGGATGGAAGTAAGGATGATTTAAGAGAAGAATGTAAAGAAGAATCTTTTATGTTCGTGTTCGAAGTGTCTGCTGATTTTGCTTCTGTTGGGGCGGCTCTTTCCCCTTCGGGTTCCGATGATGCACCAGGCACTTCCAGGTTATCATCACTGTCATCCAGTGGAGTACCAGCCACGGACATCTTTCGGTTCAACTGCAGAAATTTGTCCTGTGAGATGGTGAACGGTAGCACTCGGCCTTCTTCCTGATCGCTTCGTTCGGAGACGTGATTTGGGGTCGGGCTTAAGTTGTTCGTATGTCGTGGCTGATTTATATCTGTGGAGTTATCTTCTGGGCTAACTTTTATTCCGAATATGCCCTTAATGGCTCGTTTGATGCGACTGTTGCTGGCTGCGTAGAGGAAAGGATTAATGCACGAGTTGGCGTGACTCATGACAATAGCTGCAAGAAGAACCTCATAGGGTGGGGAGCATGCCACGTCACAAAAGAGCGAGAGACTGTTCAGAATGTTGACTGGCAGCCAGAAGATGCCGAAGAAGAGAATTACTAGAGCCAGCATCTTGGCTGCTTTCACATCCTTGCTGAATCCTTCTTGCGCTCTCCTCTCCTGCTGAAACATGTTTCTGAGGGCATTGGTCTGTTTCATGTGACGGCGCACGATAATCAAGATGTAAATGTAGATGCACATCATCAGAAACAAAGGAAGCAGCACCAGGCCAAAGAACTGAAAATAAACCATATACTCATACGTTATAACGTTGGTGAATAGACAAACCTCTAGGTCTTTAGCGCCTTTGTTCCATCCGTACATAGGAACCATCCCCAACAGAAATCCTATCACCCAAATGCACGAATTAATGTATATGGCCCTGCGAACGGTAAGCGTTCTCTGGTAAAGAAAAGGCTCCTTAATGGCTAAGAACCTCTCTAGCGCCACGCCTAGGAGCATCAGGATGGAGATGTTGGTGACGATGAGGATGACGCTGTTGATGAAGACGCACCCGTAAAAGTTCTTGGGCAGTCCTTTGTACGCGAGTGCCGCGCACGGGGCCGCCAGGAGACCCACGACGATGTCTGCCATGGCCAGGTTTCCCACAAAAACGTTCGTGATGGTATGCAGACGTCTGTTCTTCCAAATGGCGGCGATGACGATGCTGTTTCCAATGACAGACATCACACCGACTACAACTTCCGCGGTGATGTAAACGATGGACGTGTTGTCCATCACTAAAGAAGCGACCCTCTGGAGTCTACTTCGGATGTGCCTTGATCAGTGAATGTAGACAGAGCTTCATTGTGACTTGTAACGATCTGACTTTGTGATGATTCAATCCAGACACTACAAATCACATGTGGTGATTGAAAGTTCTGTTTGGTTTTTTTTCTCTTCATGTCTACACTAGTGAGTGATTTAGGTAACTGTCACTTGAATCGTGAGGTAACTGAATGTCACTAGAGTCTCACGTTACTTACTGATCTTTGCAATAGAAAAAACAGCATTCGGAATTTCTTCCTTGGGGAAATAATAGATCCTCAATGTTGGCCTCTAGTTTTAGAGATCTAGATCTCAGATCAACAGATGTTTTAACTTCTTGTGCTGGTCTTCAATTCATCCTGTTTTGGATGAAAAAAAAAGACAAAAGATGCGTGAGTAAATTTATTGTATACAAATATTTGAATCAAATCTTAAACTAAAATTGAGGTCTATCTCTGTAGCGTGACAGTGTATTCTTATGGAGTGGAGTATCTAAGGAAAAAAATAATAGTTCGATACATATGTGAGTTGTTTAAACAGAACCTGTTTCAGAACAAGAGAACCAACACTTTTCTTCCAACTGTAAAGCTGTAATGAACAGAACCACATTGAGCTTATTTCTTGTTCACATCAGAATAAAAACAAAGTTAAATGGCTCATAAAAGCTAAAAATGTGATGCATGAAATAAAAATGACTCACTCTAAAGACAGTGTGAGACCACACTTGGGCACTTGTTACCTGTGTATGTCCTTACTAGAACAGTTCCAGAATACGACCAGTTCCTACTATAATTAGTTCCTGACTAAAAAGTCCCGGGTGTACAATTAGTGAAACATCCATGTAATCTTTGAGTCTGGGACTCTCTTATTTCTCATAGCACCCACAGTCAGAGCAGGCGGGAGGATCACACATTGACCGCCCACTACCTGACGATTTCTAGACCGTCTGCTATCTCGATGGTTCTTAAAGTGTTTTTACATAATTAGTATTCTGACCTTTTAGGAAGTCTGGGTAACGAAATCGGACACCCACCTTTAACGTAATATGTTTCAAAGAATTACGATTGAATTTGTTTATGGTTAGAGTTTAAAGAAGAAGAAATCATTTTTAAAAGTTAGTTTAGAATAGTGATGTTTATTTTGATTTATAAAAGAGCATTTATTTGTCAAATTAATAATTAAATCTGACGATATCAAACCAGCCTTCATCGCCCCATGATGAGCTATCGCTCCGCGAGCTCATTCCTGTGTTGTACATTAGAAGCAGACTTGTAGGTCGTACTTTAGAAGCAGACGTGTATGTCTTACTTTAGAAGCAGATGTGTAAGTCGTACTTTAGAAGCAGACTTGTAGGTCGTACTTTAGAAGCAGACGTGTAGAGTCTTAAACAACAAAGTTCCAATAAGAGCCTAAGATCCTGATTCTGCAACTCAGTCTAGAAGTGAGGCAGGAACCAAGCGGCAATGGTTCCGAACCTCTCTCAAAGTTGGCAGTTGTCTTGGCACGTTCTTGTACGAAAAGGGTGGGCTCGTGCAGAAACAAATCTTGTCACGTGTTGAAAGTGTGTCACGTGATCCCCGGTACCTGTCCGACTTACATTTGATTACGTGTTTATGCGGGGTCCGTATCCAGAGTTAATGGTTTAGTCAACAGTAGGAGGTCCCCAACCCCGGGCTCGTCTATGCTAATATCTTCGTTCATTGTGAAGAACAAATACATTCAATGGCATTCCAATTATTATTATGTATGTACTTACATTCTCTTCAAAGTGTTAAATGAACGAATGGAAATGTAAGACCGAATTCAAGGTGTACAAGTTTTTATGAACGAAAAATGTTTTACCTTTAAATAGATGACCTTTTTTAAAAGACATTGATTATTATTTAAATGTAATTTGCAAGACGCTTTGTAGTCATCTCAGAATACTAAATTTCTGATGAAAGCGGCTGTGGCCAAAATGTATTTCCATCATCTGTATGTATATGTTGTTGTATAACTTTGAACGCTATGGGACAATACGATTTTCTAACGTTTCTATATTTAGTCACCAGAGTATTGTTTACCTTTTCAAACAAAAGAGCGCCTTGCCTCATCGCAAACGTTGTTACAATCTGAATACTAAGAAACAATCCTAAACATTTTGTTTGTACGAATCCAATTTTGTGGAACACTCCACAGGTCGCTGATGAACACTAGAATGTAAGCTCAAAACTTTTGTTTTGTTTTAAGCTCCGCCATGGTAGCAAACAAACAAGACGTAATCCAATTCGGCTGGATGTAAGGATTTTGTAAAGTAAACACATAAACTCCTCACAGCCACCTTTTTTTCTGTAGATCAAAACTTCAACGCCCATAGGCTTTAAGTTTCAATTATTGATGAAGTCACTCAACCGTTTAGTGAGAAAACAATCCATCGCGAGATTGAAGGAATACAAACCACTGGAAGGATTGCGTCTACTGTTTCAGACAACAGATACTAATTATTTTTAAACATACTGTTTCCTTAAGTAGGTCCTCCCCCATTTCTCTCTCTCTCTCTCTCTCTCTCTCTCTCTCTCTCTCTAGCCAGTCATTAAGTAGGCGTGTAACTGTTGACATTGTTTAAATATTCCAACTGACTGTGCCTTCAAACTGTTCAACACAGGCATTAGTGATAACTTTTTAATCCCCCAACTAGAACAGCCGCATTCAAATACAAAATCTCCAGAGTTTTGTTCAAGTAAACTATTTCAAATCTACCATAGCCTGTTTATCTACCTTTAGTCTATGATACATAATCAATAGACGCTCTGTAGTGCATATCTATTGTAAAACGGCATTCCTCAGTTGGTTTAGATTTACTAATAGTTTTTTTTTCTCTTGTTTTGTTTTACTAGTGACCAAGCCCTTTATCTGATATATGTAAAAATGTTCATGGAATCATTAATCCACTTTAATGGCAATGTATTATATTCCAATGATTAAGGATGGGTGCAGTGTTTCACATGACCAAGCAGACCCAGCTGCGACCTGCATATTTGTTCACATCTAATGCAGACAAAGCCGTTGTCCGCTGGGCAGTCTATTTAAGTTTTCTTTTAACCAATGATTTTTCTTTTGTGCCTCAAGTGCGTGGAATTATTCATCCACTTTATTAGCTTAAAAAATACACCTAATATATATATACCTAAGTCAGAACTGAACAGTTTATAAAGACTATTTTGGAAGTAAAAATGATGTCTTAAAGGACAAGTGAAGAACTAACAAAGCTTACATGGAACGAGATTTCAACCAATAGGTTCCTTTCATCGTAGTGGAGCACAATCTCATTGGAAACAAAATGGTGGCCGTAGGATCCAATCCTTATTTTGAGAAGTCGATTTTTTTGGGGGGAAGGAGCTAATTTAGGCTTATTTAGGCTTATTTGCTGCATTAGTTCTAAGTTTCTTGGCTTGTCATTACGTTGCTGTAGGCTGTCCTGTTTGCCTCGTAGACGTAGATATCAACATTGACGGCTGTACTCCATGGGGAACATCAAGGAATTCTAGTGAATCCTATCACTTTTCTTCCGCTATCCGTGAACCTAGTACAATGGAAACTGGCACAAGATGTAGCACTTTGCTATACATTGGAAACTGGCAGATGTAGCACTTTGCTATACATTGGAATCTGGCAGATGTAGCACTTTGCTACTCCACCCATTCGCTACCTTCCTCTTTGTCCTCGTTGAATTAGTTAAAACGCTAGTCCATTGTTGATCATTAAGCAAGAAATGCACTGGGGCTACTAGAAATGTAGAACTCAGAGCACATCACATGGAAAATAAATGACTGCTTGTTGATATCTTGACACGGACCAACAGCTGTGCTGTATTGACGTGTTATTCTACTGTTCAAGAAGTCCCTTTGGCTGTGTTGTACTGGAACAATTATAAACACACTAGCATTACCCCCCGGCTTCGCCCGATGATTTATTCCGAGGCTATAGATTGTTTGTTTTGCCATGGACCCATCTCCCTTTTTTTTTTTTTTACTTATAACACTATAATGATATAAAGTGAAACACTCCCCCCTCCCCAATCCATTCCATTGGCCAGCTAATTCTAGAATCTATTACCTTGAATCGGATATTTTTTTTGGCCTGGGCCCTTTTTTATTACATCCTGCAAATGCTCACATAATACTCTGGCAAAAACAACCACCCTTACTTTTTGCACTTTCAATAAAACTGTCCGCATTTCAACCCCCCCCCCCCCCATTTTCCCTTTCTTTGGCCAGTGTATGTTAGTATGTTACGATTAATTGGAATGCCCCGCTTTAAATCGCCCTCCCAAATACACTCACTTCTGCACTGTGAACTATATATCATTATTCTCTCCCCTTACATCAGCGGTTCTCAACTTTTTAAGCTCGGTGACCCCTTTTTACAATTCCTCACTTTTCCGCGAACCCCCCCTCCCTTACACATACACAGCAATAGAAGAGTAGATAATAACAGTCCATATTTTCGATGGTCTTTGGCGACCCCTGGCAAATCGTCAATCGACCCGCAAAGGGTCGCGACCCACAGGCTGAGAACCCCTGCCTTACACACACACACACACACACAAAGTAAAGTGATTTCAAAACGGAAGTATAATCGTGTACTTTCAGCTTCGTCTTTTTAAAAATAAAACTTAAGCAGGAAATTGCGAATAAAGAATCGTATATGATACATTTCACCGCTGCGGTTTCGGTCGTGAAAATAGCATACTTGTCCTAGAGCCAAGGTTAGAGATGAAAGGTTAAATTAAAAGGTTAAAGTATCTGTCAATTCATTCGTCCACGGCAAGTGGGAGAATCAGTGATAGGTGAGTCAGTGAATCAGTCAGGGCCCTTCTAAATATAATATAGATGAAAAGGAGAAGATGGCTGAAGTCGTAGAATCAATATACTTTAAGAAACTTTTAGACAGAACCAGTACGATGGCTTTTTTTTATAACTTTCATTTTCAAGGCTTCAGACAAAAAAAATGCAATCTCCAAATGTTGTGTTTACATAGTGACTTGTGATGCAAACATGCCATCAGTGTTCCAGGTAACGAATGCACGTGACTCTTCTATATTTAGGGAAATAGCTGGCCAACGGCTCGGTGAGCTCGCGTCGTTCCCATGACCCAAATATGAATAGTTTTTTTTTAAGAGCATGCAATGTTAGCTCTTTATAATAAGAGTTTACTAAATCAGATAAGCTCCCCTAAATCATCGAGAATGTTAACTGTGTTTCAAGATCAACACTTGAGATCGACCTTCAAGAAACAGCTAATACTTGGAGATAATCAGAAATACTTTGACTTGCCAATGTTGTCAAGGTAAACAAATAATGCCAGATTACTTCTGAAAGTAATCACTGGCTCCTGTAGTTCATGGAGGTGTGTGTGTGTGTGTGTGTGCGTGCGTGCGTGCGTGCTCGCGTGTGTGCGTGTGTGTGTAGGGGGAGGTGGAAGAGAAACTGATCGTGATTTTAAAAAAACAACAACTTTTGAGCGATGTGTAAATAGCAATGAAGATGCAGAAAGTTTGAAATAAGTTATTTACAGTTTGTATAAAGTACTAGAGAAATTGATGACATTACAAGACCTCTCTCCTACCTACCCCCCACCCCTTTTACATAAAGCCTCTGCTATCCTGCTCAAACTTCATGATATATTAAAAGTTCAGAACTATAATTTTTAAATCTATATATGACGACGGCATGCATTCTGTTAATACCGAAGTAAATACATTTGTAGCAGATGGTTTCAATGTAATTTTATCCCCGAGTGCATTCGCGTGTTGCTCATGGGATTGCCTGGCAGCTCAGTTTTATGTCGAATGTTTGTGCGCGTGTGTCGGAGGTAGGGGTGTCGGGCATTGAGTTACTTAAGGCGCAGACTTATCTTACACCTTGTCAGTGTTTTTAAATGTTTGTAGTTTATTCAGCTTAGTTCCGCTTGTGACCCAGAAGCAAGTTGGGAATCGGGAAATTATTTCCAAGCTGTGTTTATGTTTTTTTATATTTTATCTGTTTGTTTGTTGGCAAAATCTTTGAGTTTAGTTGTGTCTTGTTTACCTGACCGGGGGGGGGGGTGATGCCGAAGAGAGAGGTATTGAATGTAAAACTAAAACACTTTAAAATATTTTTTGTGTGCTCATCTACTGAGTATTTTGATCTGAAACCCTGTTGAAAATATCAAAAGCTTCTTTTTTGTTCCTGCATTGCTTAACAAGTAACGGACCCATTGGATGGCCGCCTCTGAGTTTGTATTGTAATACGCTCATTTATCTTTGCTGGATAGTTGTTGTATGTTTGTTTTCGAAGAAATGTTACTTTCATATTTAGACATTTGACCAAGATTATATCTAAATTAGAAGAGCGGTGGCTGAGCGGTAAAGCGTTTGGCTTCCGTACCGGGGTCCGGGGTTCGAATCCTGGTGAAGACTGGGATTTTGAATTTCGGGATCTTCGGGCGCCTTGAGTCCACCCAGCTCTAATGGGTATCTTGACATTTGTTTGGGAAAATTAAAGGCGGTTGGTCGTTGTGCTGGCCACATGACACCCTCGTTAACCTTGGGCCAAAGAAACAGATGACCTTTACATCATCTGCCCTATAGACCACAATGTCTGAAAGGGAAACTTTTTTTCTTTACTATAACTACATTAATATTAGTATCAAAGATTCTACATCTACGTTACATATCTGCTATTAAATTAAAGGTAACTGAATGGAGAATTCGGAAATCTAAATAACTTTCTATTTACATGCAAGATACAAATGACAAACTATTGTTCCCAAAAGATTAATGGAATGCTAGTGTCAGTTCCTAAACCAAGAATCTAGATATACATCTCTGCAGAACTGTTGATACAGTCTATTAGAACAGTATCTCTTTTTCAAAGACTAGTGAAAAACATTCCAAACCTGATGACGAATCAATGGTTACGTTCACATGGTGGACTAAATAGATCCAAGTCAAGTACTAAACTACCTCTTTTAGACCTTGAGAGGTTTAGCGCAGAGGATGTAAAGGTCATCTGTTGACGAGGTTAACGGTTAACAGGGTGTCATGTGACTAAGCAGAACCACCAAACGCCTTTACTTTTTCCCCAACTAATGTCAGGTACCCATCAGAGTTAGGTTGACTCAGAGGCACCCTAAAAATCCCGAAATCAAAATACCTGTCTTCACCGGAATTCGAACCCGAGACTCCTCAGTTCGGGAACCAAGCTCTTTACCACTCGGTAACCACCCCCCCCCTTTTTTTTCACCTATAGATCTAGCGGTAAAAAAACAACAACCTGAAAATGTACTGCTTGTCTCTTCATTACCAACAGAAGAAGTATCGGTCAAAAGAAATCTCGTATCAACCTCAGTTGAATCAAAGCGATCCACATTCCTTTATTCTAGCCTTGGTCTTGGATTAGTCGTGTACAACGACTAGGTCTTGAAACGTGTTTCATCCGACAATAGTCCAGATCTAAATTTTTTTCATTTCCAAGACTTTGGGATCAATGATACAATATGTATGGATTTTGCGACATAGCTCAGTGCAACACTTTTTGTGTTACTTATGAATGCTACTTGAGATGTTGTTACCATGGTGACAATGTTTACAGATAAACAAAAGTGTATAAACAAAATAAAACAGTAAATCACAGACCCATATATTTGCGAAAGAGAAGTTAAAAAATGTTTAGGTTTTGTTGTAAATAGTAAAAGTAGGATTTGCTTGAAGTGAGCTTAAAACGAAACAAATGTAGAAATGAAAACAGATCAATATGACACATTATCCTTGCTTTTGGGGAATATGGATCGTCTATCGGATCGACACCAATCGTCCTAGATACAGGTCACTACGATGTGGCAACGAGCTATCGGTCTCCACTGCCCACAGGTTGCCACGTCACAGGTCAGTGTTGAGGCCTACTCTAACGACTGGGGCTCGACTAGATACACTCGGAGGCAATTTCAATGACATTCAAGCAGAGAAATAGAGATACAGCCTTACAATCATTTCTCTTTTACTGAGTCGAGAGAAGGGGGACAATTCAATCACAAGTATAGTAAAGTTATCCATGCTTGCTAAAGCAAACAATTTTTGAAAAATCCAATGAATCCATTGACTTTGCGTTGTAAAAATGGTGGCGATATAAATTTCTTCAGAAGAAGGAGTCCTATTGACATTAAATCTGTGATGTAGTTTAAAGATCGATGTTGACTAATTGTTGGTGGGTCGGGTTTAGTAATTATTGTCTCTTAATTCTGTTCATGAAAAAGGATGAAAAAGATTGTTTCTGTTGAAGAGTAGTCACGTGACAATGAGTTGATTATTTGCAAGTACTATGGCTAGATACGTGAATGCCTCGCATCTGTAATTGGTGAACTCACGTTGTGGCGCGAGCCCCTTTCTGTGTGATGAACACTGACGCTGTTTCTGCTTGATAAAAAAAGAAAGTTCCAGACTGTCGCCTTGATGCCTGTACAATGTACAGTAAGATGATAGGCGTCTAAAAATAAATAAATAGGGGAAATAACTCGCACTTTCATTTTTTATACATCACATTCTTACGAGGGCAGCGGAGATTTGGGAGAGACAGATCAACTAAGGAAAACGTTTATATCAAAGTAAACTGGGGGGGGGGGGGAGAGAGCTTGGCCAGAGAGCGGCGCATTACTCTTGTTCGTTAAAGTAGGTCCGGTAGCACTACATTGACCGGCACTCGAACTGGGAACTAGAGTGTAGAACGGAATACGTCATTTGAATGTAACCCTCCGCATAGCACAGATGAAGGTCAGCTGACCTACTTTATTTTGTAGAGGTTCTCAAATAAGAATGCACACTAAAATCGATTATACAGTGTACTGAGTGTAATAAGCGTAGTGTGTGTACTAAGTGTACTGTGTGTACTAAGTTTACTCTGTGTACTAACTTACTTAGTGTACTGTGTTTACTAAGTGTACTTTGTTTACTAAGTGTACTGTGTTTACTGTGTGTAATAAGTGCACTGTGTGTACTAAGTGTACTGTGTACTGTAACGGTACACTGCAAGAGTGGGGATGTTTGTGCGCTGTGTCCTTTGGGATTGTCCACGCGACATCTGGTGTTCATATCCAGCTCTCCCGTGCTGCCCTCTGGCGACGTTTGGTCATAGAACTTTTCTAACTTAAAGCACCTACTTGTTCAGCCATTTGGAATAATATCAGGTCTTCTTTTTTTTTCTAATTAAAAACATAAATAAATAATCAGTGTTTGTATTTAGAAACAATTTAATTTTCATCCAATAGTTTTACTTTTCTACTAACCACTTTAAAGTATCTTATTTAACGTTCAAACTAGTTTATAATGTTTGATCATATCTGTCATTGTCAAATGTCTTGTCATGACGGGTTAGCCCCTTCACGAAGAGCCCAGGGTGGAATAGAATTATAGAACTGTGTACATGAACGTATAGATCTGGTCAGGAATAACCACTAGGTAATATAAGCTACAGCTTAGGGCCCCTAAGAAATATTTAGTACTGAAATATAATATCCGAACTGATAAAAGCGCCCCAAGAGTGCCCTAACTCTCAAATATCTCAAGTCTAAACACGGCACTGGATATGGGTCCCCTCTAAATTCACACTGTAAGTCTACTTTGAGTGTAGTGTAGTGTACACCTGTCAAGCGCGTATTGTCGAGTCGACACTGAGTAAGCATTTGCATAATTTACACTATGTATATTACGTGACTAATAAAAAAAATTAATAATTAGGTCCATGGCAAGGCTTCCGACTAATGTTGAGTATAACTCAGTCAAAGCCAAGGCCACTCTATAGAGCCCAAGGGTTTTTAATTACGCAATACGGGTCCCCCTTTTCAACCAACTTTTATATGTTAGGCTAAATGTTGACATTATTTTAAAAAGAAAAAAGGTGATTAGAGTGTAAGTTATTTCCCTTGGTGTCATTAATGCCGAGAGCCTGCACTAGATCTAGACACACGGGCTAAATAGGATCAGGTGCATACCTTTCGAATTCATTGAAGCTTCACCTTCTTATCCTGTGGATACGTCAATGTTTTTATACTGCCTTGGGCAATGTGCATAGGTATTATCTTTTTAATATCTTTTTTGTCTTTTCGAGCGAATCAAAAAAAAAAAAAGATGCACATGAAAAGATTTCGTCATAAGGAATGCAGATGATTTAAACAATGGCGAATCTCAAACGATGAAGCTTGACCCCTGTCATCAAAAGTAGTGGAAATACTATATCTATAATAGATAAAGTATCTCAAACCAAAGCGCTTTAACCCCTGATCGTAAGATAAACTTATGTCTGCATTAGATAAAAGTCTCAAACCTTGGGGTTTCAACTCCTATGATTGGGGTATGAATAATAAAGCTTTTCTTCGAGTCCGAATATTAAAGAGGAGTGCAGTGTTCCACGTGTCTACGCAGCGCCAGCTGCGACCTACATATTTTGCCATAACCGTTGTCCGCCGGTAGTCGAGTTAGGTTCTCTTTTCGCAGCCTACTTCTGAGAGATAAATAGTCAGGTAAGACAGATCACATTTTTAGACGTGATTGAACTGGATGTACACAGAAATGTTTTCTGTTGGGGAGTTACATTTTGTATTGTCCTAACTTGATTTGTTGTGTATATGATGTATTTGTATTGTATTGTCCGAGGTCGTCGTTGTATGTCATAATGATTAGTGACATTTGAATTAATTTTTTATATAAACAAGTTTATACTTCAACTCACTGCCAAGCAAATTCCCCAAAGATACGTAAATTTGAATTTATCTAATGAAACGAAATGTATTGTTACCTGACTAAGCAGCCAGTGAGACAAGTTTCATTTCAGTCTTTGTCTTAACATCATGCTGTACCGAACAAAATCTACCTAGAAATGGGTGCTATTCCTTACATCTTGTTCTACTAAATCTACCTTTAAATGGGTGCTATTCCTTACATCTTGTTCTACTAAATCTACCTAGAAATGGGTGCTATTCCTTACATCTTGTTCTACTAAATCTACCTTTAAATGGGTGCTATTCCTTACATCTTGTTCTACTAAATCTACCTTTAAATGGGTGCTATTCCTTACATCTTGTTCTACTAAATCTACCTTTAAATGGGTGCTATTCCTTACATCTTGTTCTACTAAATCTACCTTTAAATGGGTGCTATTCCTTACATCTTGTTCTACTAAATCTACCTTTAAATGGGTGCTATTCCTTACATCTTGTTCTACTAAATCTATCTTTAAATGGGTGCTATTCCTTACATCTTGTTCTACTAAATCTACCTTTAAATGGGTGCTATTCCTTACATCTTGTTCTACTAAATCTACCTTTAAATGGGTGCTATTCCTTACATCTTGTTCTACTAAATCTATCTTTAAATGGGTGCTATTCCTTACATCTTGTTCTACTAAATCTACCTTTAAATGGGGGGGGGGGTTAAAAATGAGATGAAATATAAGTGGAAGCTAATTTTCCTTAAAATGTCTCAAATATTTCTGCTCTTTCATTCTCTCTTGAAGTCTCTTCTCTTTCTCTCTCTCCCTCTCTCTCTCACTTTCTGTCTCTCTCTCCTCTCTCTTTCACTCTATCTTTCTGTCTCTCTCTCCTCTCTCTCTCTCTCTCTCACTATCTTTTTTTCTTGCTCCTCTCTCTCTCTCCTTTCTTTCTCACTCTCTCTCTCTCTCTCTCTCTTTCTCTCACCGTTTCTCCCCTCTACATAACAAAAACGTTTGAATTCCACCCTTCCTGCTACACCGTAGCCAATGTTTTGACGTCCATGGGAAGGGGGCGGGGGGGGGTGACCTAAAATATCATTACCTTCTCCCATACCTCATTACACTATCTTCTTCCTTCTATATTATCTCACTTGTTATCGCCAACAACCTTTTTTTTTCATTTTGTTCAGTTAAAAAAAAGAAATCGCAACATCCATTTTAATTGTCGACGTCACAGGAAACTATCTACTGACGTAGGTAAAGGGGAAACACAGTTGGATTTGGGCTGGCGATACATTGGATGGGATTAACATTTGCATCTTTTATTTGGTGCGATGGTCCGATTGATTGGATCTTCGTCATGTCACCGGTGACTGGTGTTGGTCTCACTGGGGCGGTGGCTCGTATCGGTGTGTGGGAGGTGGGGGCGGGGAGGGGGACAACGTTCCTGATTTATTTTATTGATGGGTGACGGTAAACCTCCAACTGACCACGGAAATGAAGCTTTTTCTTGGGGCAAGTGTTATTCTGTTTGTTCGGGGCCATTGTTGAAGGTTGTATTTGAAATAATCAATACCAGGGGAAGCAAAGGAGGAAAAAAAAACGGGTGGGGTGGGGGAGGAGAGGTGACTGGAAGGTTCGTGCTTGATTTTGAATATGGTCGCTGATTAGGAGAATTGCGTAATGAGTGTATTAATGATTTCGCGATATGGTCGTTCATTATAAAACACAAACAAATTGTTTGCTTTCAAAAGTAAAGCGTAATGTTGAACAACGCGGGAAAGGATTGCAGTCGCCTGACATCTTCACCAAGCTTCATCCCTCCTGATTTCTGTCCACCAGAGAGTGAACTGTGTAATGTAAATAACCTTTTTTTTAATCTGTTAAATAACCCTTTTATTTTAATCTGTTCAATAACCCTTTTATTTTAATCTGTTCAGTAACCCTTTTATTTTAATCTGTTCAACCCTTTTATTTTAATCTGTTCAATAACCCTTTTATTTTAATCTGTTCAATAACCCTTTTATTTTAATCTGTTCAATAACCCTTTTATTTTAATCTGTTCAATAACCCCTTTATTTTAATCTGTTCAATAACCCTTTTATTTTAATCTGTTCAATAACCCTTTTATTTTTTTACTTCACAAACATAGTGTTGACAAAAGAAATGTTTATTTGACACTTGAACAATGTCTCGCTTGTCTATCTAGAACTTCTGTTTGGTAGTCCAGCTATTGTCTCTAACTCTGATTATATGTGGATTGTTGTCTGTCTCTAACTCTGATTATATGTGGATTGTTGTCTGTCTCTAACTCTGATTATGTGTGGGTTGTTGTCTGTCTCTAACTCTGATTATGTGTGGGTTGTTGTCTGTCTCTAACTCTGATTATGTGTGGGTTGGTGTCTGTCTCTAACTCTGATTATGTTTGGGTTGTTGTCTGTCTCTAACTCTGATTATGTGTGGGTTGTTGTCTGTCTCTAACTCTGATTGATTATGTGTGGGTTGTTGTCTGTCTCTAACTCTGATTATATGTGGGTTGTTGTCTGTCTCTAACTCTGATTATATGTGGGTTGTTGTCTGTCTCTAACTCTGATTAAATGTGGGTTGTTGTCTGTCTCTAACTCTGATTATGTGTGGGTTGTTGTCTGTCTCTAACTCTGATTATGTGTGGGTTGTTGTCTGTCTCTAACTCTGATTATATGTGGGTTGTTGTCTGTCTCTAACTCTGATTATATGTGGGTTGTTGTCTGTCTCTAACTCTATTATTTGTATGATTTTTGTGGGTTAATGTCTGTCTCTGTTCCGTCTGTTTTTGAAACTTTGCTGACGTCTTTTTAGTCTGTGACGACAGACTTGAACTCGTGCCAAGTCCACGCCGCCAGCTGTCCTTTCGCAAAGATTAGGACCAAACGTAAGATGACAGTTACATGTTTTGAAGCAGCGGCGAAGAATTTAGTAAAGTCTCATTGAACTTTCGATTGCAAAGAAACTTTAATGGGCCGCAATGGAACTTTAATGGGCCGAAATGGACCTTTAATAGGCCGAAACGGACCTTTAATGGACTTCAATTGAACTTTAATGGACCGTAATGGAACTTTAACGGACCGCAATGGAACAGTAATGGGCCGCAATGGACCTTTAATGGGCCTCAATGGCACTTTGATGTGCCACAATTGACCTTTAATGGGCCGAAATGGCACTTTAATGGGCCGCAATTGAATTTTAATAGGACCGCAATGGAACTTTAATGGGCCGCAATTGAACTTTAATAGGACCGCAATGGAACTTTAATGGGCCTCTATTGAACTTTAATAGGTCGCAATGGAACTTTAATGGGCCGCAATTGAACTTTAATAGGCCGCAATGGCACTTTAATGGGCCTCAATTGAACTTTAATGGGCCGTCCTGCGACCTAAGAGTTAAAGACCTAATTTATTGACCACGTTCGTTGGAGAATGTTATAACCTGACGTGCACCCCTCAGCTCTGCCCATGATATTTGCTGTCAACAGTGGACAAAGGTTATTACTGCATCATTGAACTCTAACAACTAACAATACGTATTGTTAATTCCCCTTGCTTGTTATCGAATGAAATCGAAGAGGAGACGCCCCTATTGTAGTCTATAGTGCGGAACCGTAAACAACAATGAAACTAAACTAGGTCTCCGTGTCTGCCATATGTTACACATAATTGACTGTATGTACAAATAAGTTGCTCAAGTGAATAGTGTGTATTTAATGTTAAATAAGTTACTGTTGGCAGTACTGAATACTATAAATGATCTTTGAATAACGAAAGCCATTGTCCAATATACACGATTTTTAACCACTTCATGTTAAGTCGAAATATGCTGCTATCCATGGAATTTTTGTATAAGCTAGGTCTTAGTTCATTGACCACATTTTTAATCATTCTGTTATTCATTGTTGGAGCTAGCGAGTCAGCTTATGGCCTGTCAGTATACAAATCAGCATATATTATGATATATTGTTAGGGTTGAGTCAGTGTGCAGTGATATAGTCGATATACGTTTGGAAGTTGTGAATATATAAAACAATCTTGTTTCGTTTGACTTAGTCAAGTGTTCATTTTAGTCAATACCTGAAGCTGTACATATTTAACTCCTTCACAGTATAAATGATTGTTGTAAAGTGTTTTTAATGAAATTAGCACTTCTGTATAATTGTTGCCATTCTTTTGTTTTGTTCAGCTGTAATAATTTATTCATATATATTATATATACACGCGCACACACACAAACACATATATATATATACACATAATAATAATCTTTATTGTCCGTAAGGAAATTTGTCTTACAATTTGTGCATTACACCAAACAAAACATTTATAACTATAAAAAAAACAAAATGTACATTCACACCAGACTCGCTCATAATTTACATGCGAAAAGTTTATATCAGATTGTTTCTATTTAATGATTTGATTGCCAGGGGAACAAAAGAGTGTTTGTGTCTGTTTTGTCTTTGCTATCGGTGTCTTGTATCTCTTTTGTGATGGTAAAACAAAATTCCTGACCCAAAGGGTGATTTTTTATTTTACTAATAGCAATATCTTCGACTCGAAGTATAAGTGTTTCCCATGACTACGCAAACCTACTTATGTATATGCATTCTATCAAATGCCGTGGAGTTTTCTAAGTATGACATAGCATGACGGACGATCTTTTACTTTGATTAGATATTCTGAGAAATGTATCATATTAATAAAATGCTTAATTAAATCACAATGTCACTTCTGGTCATTATCTATATACAGAGAGAAAGAGGCTATGAAAGCTCATTCCTCTTATCACGAGATAGGCCTACGAAATGGTATGACATAGCATGACGGACGATCTTTTACTTTGATTAGATATTCTGAGAAATGTATCATATTAATAAAATGCTTAATTAAATCACAATGTCACTTCTGGTCATTATCTATATACAGAGAGAAAGAGGCTATGAAAGCTCATTCCTCTTATCACGAGATAGGCCTACGAAATGGTATGACATAGCATGACGGACGATCTTTTACTTTGATTAGATATTCTGAGAAATGTATCATATTAATAAAATGCTTAATTAAATCACAATGTCACTTCTGGTCATTATCTATATACAGAGAGAAAGAGGCTATGAAAGCTCATTCCTCTTATCACGAGATAGGCCTACGAAATGGTATCTTAAACAGACGTAGATTGTATATGTATTCTGTTGTTAAGTAACAACTAGAATTACGCCTAAATTCAAATTTGTACTCGGAAATCTAATACTTTGTGCTGTGCTCAATGCGTAGCTGAGTTGTGTAAAGGTGAGGCCAAATTGTAGCTTCAATCTGAAACTAGTTTTTGGTGACATGAAAATAGATCAGCACACCAAGAGATATACTTTTGCATTGACAAAAAAATCACAGTACCCCCCCCCCCCGAGACTGAATCCAAACAGAGATTAATAGCAAATATGTACGTGGACAAGGTCAGTGATTGACAGCTAGTTCATTTTAGTATCATGTTTTGTAATTTTTTTTATTTTTTTGCGGGGAGGGGGGAACTATTTTATTCTAAGATATTGTTACATAAGAATCGTCCATTTTTGTGTTCACTGTTGAAATACTTCTGGATGTAAAGAACAAACTTCCAAGAACATTGTCTCCACATTACAAACTATTTCAAGAGAGAACAACTTCATCGTTTAGTATGCCTGTGGTGAACAATACATTTTAGTATATCACAGGACCAGAGCATTGTTAATATAAGAAATAATCACCCAACTGTGCATGGATCTAGCTTCGATTTAAACAACGAATGTACAATATGTCAGTAGTTGGTCAATCTTCAACACGAAACAATAGCCGGAAAGAAACGAAAGAGAGGGGATGGGCTGTGGTCATTACTAGAAAGAGACCTACTTTGTAAGTTCATATGTGTCTGTTATTATAGCATTTGGACTGTAACAATGTTTACTCAGCAAATACCTGAACATTCATATCGAAAAGAAAACTGAAACAGAAGATGTGCGGGGGCTGAAGAGTGGTGCACTAAATCTATACGGTGTCTACAACGATTCTTAAATGACTCAGAAACTCACGCTAAACATATCGCGTTCGTTACAAAAACATTTAAATTGTAAAGGCCTAAAATTGCCCGCCTTACTGCATCGTATTCTCAGAATGGAAATTATTGTATCTTAACTATCTTTTTTTTTTTCAGTAACCTAATAAACATGATTTATCACGTTCATTTTTTTATCCCCTAATTTATCTAAAGGAAACATATACTTATATTGTACGAGAATCTGTTATCTAAAGTAAACTTATACTTATATTGTACGAGAATCTTTTAATCTAAAGTAAACATATACTTATATTGTGAAAGAATCTGTTATCTAAAGTAAACTTATACTTATATTGTACGAGAATCTGTTATCTAAAGTAAACTTATACTTATATTGTACGAGAATCTGTTATCTAAAGTAAACTTATACTTATATTGTACGAGAATCTTTTAATCTAAAGTAAACATATACTTATATTGTGAAAGAATCTGTTATCTAAAGTAAACTTATACTTATATTGTACGAGAATCTGTTATCTAAAGTAAACTTATACTTATATTGTACGAGAATCTTTTAATCTAAAGTAAACATATACTTATATTGTGAAAGAATATGTTATCTAAAGTAAACATATACTTATATTGTACGAGAATCTGTTATCTAAAGTAAACATATACTTATATTGTACGAGAATCTGTTATCTAAAGTAAACTTATACTTATATTGTACGAGAATCTGTTATCTAAAGTAAACTTATACTTATATTGTACGAGAATCTTTTAATCTAAAGTAAACATATACTTATATTGTGAAAGAATATGTTATCTAAAGTAAACATATACTTATATTGTACGAGAATCTGTTATCTAAAGTAAAAATATACTTATATTGTACGAGAATCTGTTATCTAAAGTAAACTTATACTTATATTGTACGAGAATCTTTTAATCTAAAGTAAACATATACTTATATTGTGAAAGAATCTGTTATCTAAAGTACACATTTACTTATATTGTACGAGAATCTGTTATCTAAAGTAAACATATACTTATATTGTACGAGAATCTGTTATCTAATAGTAAACATATACTTATATTGTACGAGAATCTGTTATCTAAAGTAAACATATACTTATATTGTACGAGAATCTGTTATCTAAAGTAAACATATACTTATATTGTACGAGAATCTGTTATCTAAAGTAAACATATACTTATATTGTACGAGAATCTGTTATCTAAAGTAAACATATACTTATATTGTACGAGAATCTGTTATCTAAAGTAAACATATACTTATATTGTACGAGAATCTGTTATCTAAAGTAAACATATACTTATATTGTACGAGAATCTGTTATCTAAAGTAAACATATACTTATATTGTACGAGAATCTGTTATCTAAAGTAAACATATACTTACGTTGTATGAGAATGATATCGAAAGTAAACTTACACTCACGTTGTATGAGAATCCATATTACTCCACTCACGTAACTAGTTCAAGAAAGAAGACCATGCCTACGAATTTAACGGATGTGACCTAAACCAACGTCAGGTCGTCAGTGAGCCGCTTCAGGAATGGATGGAGCTGGTTTTATTTTTATTTTGTGTTTTTTTATCTCCCTTTGACGTCGCGCCGCTTGCATTTTCTACTTCCAATAGGTCACGGAGAGGGGAGGTGGAGGATGGTCTAACAGTTTTAGATCTAGGTCCTAGGTGAAAATAGTTGTAGTCATTTCATGAAAAGTTAGGTGGGTTTGATGACAACGCGGCCGTAGCCAAGTCAGATAAGAAAAAAAAAAAGAGGGGGGGGGGAGAGGTTAAAGTGATGGAGATAAGATAACCTGATTGCATAGAGAGTGGGAGAGGCTGGTGGTCAAGAGTAGGAGGGGGGGGGGCTCTCCGCAAAGTAGGAAGGGATTTAGTGGGTACCTTACTTAGAAGGTTACGGTCAAATGGTCAACGTTGAGGAAAATGGTATGCTCACTTCATCTTGATGGTCAGCGGGAATCGCTCGCAGTGATCAACTTGTGACTTTAAAACAAAATGGCTATAAGTTTTGCACCAGGAAGAGATAACTAGATAGCGGAGGTTCTCAAATGTTTCATGTAGGGCACACCTTAACTCTAACAATTTGTGAATCTGATACTCGACGTCTACTGGTACATGCATAAAGAGCGTTTGAAATGTAACCCTTTTGAATTCGTTTGTCGACTTTATTTCTTCGGAATGTGGGTAGGTGAGTGTTGATTGGGTTCCCCACCCCAAGTCAAACAATGTATTAATTCCCCCCCCTAGCTCCTAAAGTACTTCCTCTTTGGTCCGCCACTGTGTGCTGTTTTATTTCCCCATTCCCGTCACAGACACAAGATCTAGGACCTGGACTAACAGGAGTAACGGAACTGGTGTGGTTGATAGTGGGAAATAAACTGTCCGCCTGTTGTCTTATCTTGGTAGGCAAGGAAAAGTTAGTGCTTGTTGTGGTGAAAGGCTATAGCGAAGTATTAAATCTAGGTTCTAGGTTAACTTGGTCTTAACGAAGTGCTAAATCTAGGTTCTAGGTTCACTTGGTCTTAGCAAAGTGCTAAATCTAGATTCTAGGTTAACTTGGTCTTAGCAAAGTGCTAAATCTAGATTCTAGGTTAACTTGGTCTTAGCAAAGTGCTAAATCTAGATTCTAGGTTAACTTGGTCTTAGCGAAATGCTAAATCTAGATTCTAGGTTTACTTGGTTTTAGAGAAGTACAAAATCTATGTTCAGGTTTACTTGTTCTTAGCGAAGTACTAAATCTAGGTTCTAGGTTTACTGGGTTTTAGCGAAGTACTGAATTTAGGCACGTACTTTACTGGGTTCTAGCAAAGTACTATTTCCAGATTTTATATTAACTGGGTTATACCAGTGTACTAAATCTGTACATATGTGGTTCTCCGCTGGAAATGAAAGGCATACAAAATGTCTGATTTGTCGTACTCTCTCCGTATGCAGTGTACACCTAACCTTTCGAGCACACACTGCTATCGCTAAAATCCCACACTCACTGACTTGCCATGGCTGTTGAATTATTAAATATGTATACCCTAGTCACATCAATCAAAAGTTTTTCTTTCTTAAAATTCATAACTAATTGGTAGTATTTTTTTTCCTCTTCTAATGATTGTCTCCCTTAGAGTGTGCTAAAAATAGCTAGCTGGAGGCGATACTAGAGCCCCGGAAAAAGTTTGAATACACACACACACACTGGATCAGGTGTTTTTCACTTGTATTGCTTGAGGTCCTAAAGAGATGAAGCTAAGAGAGGGTACCTGCGTAGTCTATTTTCTTAGTGTAATTGTCTATTTTCTTAGTGTAATTGTCTATTTTCTTAGTGTAATTGTCTATTTTCTTAGTGTAATTGTCTATTTTCTTAGTGTAATTGTCTATTTACTTAGTGTAATTGTCTATTTTCTTAGTGTAATTGTCTATTTTCTTAGTGTAATTGTCTATTTACTTAGTGTAATTGTCTATTTACTTAGTGTAATTATCTATTTTCTTAGTGTAATTGTCTATTTACTTAGTGTAATTGTCTATTTACTTAGTGTAATTATCTATTTTCTTAGTGTAATTGTCTATTTTCTTAGTGTAATTATCTATTTACTTAGTGTAATTGTCTATTTTCTTAGTGTAATTGTCTATTTTCTTAGTGTAATTGTCTATTTACTTAGTGTAATTGTCTATTTTCTTAGTGTAATTGTCTATTTACTTAGTGTAATTGTCTATTTACTTAGTGTAATTATCTATTTTCTTAGTGTAATTGTCTATTTACTTAGTGTAATTATCTATTTACTTAGTGTAATTGTCTATTTTCTTAGTGTAATTATCTATTTACTTAGTGTAATTGTCTATTTACTTAGTGTAATTATCTATTTACTTAGTGTAATTATCTATTTACTTAGTGTAGTTGTCTATTTACTTAGTGTAATTGTCTATTTACTTAGTGTAATTATCTATTTACTTAGTGTAATTGTCTATTTTCTTAGTGTAATTGTCTATTTTCTTAGTGTAATTGTCTATTTACTTAGTGTAATTGTCTATTTACTTAGTGTAATTGTCTATTTACTTAGTGTAATTATCTATTTTCTTAGTGTCATTGTCTATTTACCATGACAGAACTTACTAAACTTAGCAATACATTTGTAAAAAAAAATACAAAATCTAAAACCGGTTGCATAAATGTGTGAAAAATATGGTGAATAGTCATCTCCCTTACTAAAAAGCCGCCCGTATTTGTTGCTATTAAAAGTGAATAATTGTTAAAATGGTGTAATTTATGAAAGATCTGCTTGCTTAGTTGATTTTAAAAATCAAAGTTTTCGGATTTCACTCTCTTTTCTAGTGTACGAGATCTAAACGGGGACGACGGACGGACAGACAGACCACACAAAACTAATAGCGTCTATTCCTCTTTCGGGGGCCGCTAAAAAAAACTGAGCTTTAGTCGCATTGGCTAGACCACGTGATGTGATCAATAACACACAAAAAATATTCTTCCAATTTTAATGTCCAGGAATCTCGACTGGAACTAGTCACACACAGTGGATTAATTCTGTACGCTGTAACTTCTTTGCAATGTTAAGATTTCATAAATATTCAATATAGATATGTGTTGTGTGTTTCCTTACCTGTAACACTATTACACTTTTGTTACAACTCTGTTACATCCTTTTTGGGTTTGTATTATGGCCAAAGTAGCTTGCACAGTTCAAATAGTTTTGAATGCGACAATCAGTTCTGCAAGTTGAAGACTATAGACACACGCACATTTTGTTAACGGCATTGTGTTTAGAAGGTATCCAGGTCACGTGATCCTGTAACTTACCTAAACTTGGTGTCGAGGCTAAAGGGGAGAGGGGGGGAGTTGAACAGTGGACATTGGCTGGGTGCCATTTATCAAATGACGCTAACCGTGTGGGCGCTGACGTAGCCCGGGGCATTTATGCACGTATGACCATTGAAGGGGGGTGGGGGAGTGTGTTGGGCGAGTTTGTTCCATGACATTTCAGCGTGACCAGGCGCCTGACCGGAGGATGGACAAGCTGGAGGAGGAAACATGAATGTCGAGAAGAAACAAAATGTTGCTAAAAGTTTCTAACGACGCCCTCGCTCATTCAAGTAGATTTTGACTGTGGCCCACCGAATGGATGCTTCAAGTCTGATTAAGTTAACTTGGTATACTTAGGGATAAAGTCAGGGGCGTAGCTAGGAATTTTCCATCGTTTGGGGGCCTGGAGAGATTGAACTCTAAGGGGACCCCTGCATTTTGCGTAATATTTAATTTTTAATGTAAAAAAACACTCAGTTGGGGGCCCCCGTCAAGTTGGGGTCCTTGGGGATTTTCGAATTCACCCCCTTCGCCCTCCCCCCACCCTAGCTACGCCACTGGATAAACTTTAGGGCTTGCTTAATAAACATAAACAGGTCAATAATTCCTGAAAGTGATAGTGTATAATGAAGACTGTATTATTTAGCTTATAATCTATAGATTGATTGGTAGACTAAGACTTACATTTTAAAATTATAGCTTTTTCAGTCGCAGTGACAGGTCTTCTGTGTGTGAATAAACATATAACTGACCGTTCTTTTTTGTGGCAAACGATTAATCGGCACAACAATAGACCCCGGACAGCCTTGTAACCCCCCCCCCCCCAGTAGTGCTGTGACTTAGTCTTGTTCTTTGTCCTGAGTATTTCAAAAAAAAAAAGTCAGTCTCTACCACAAAACTTTCTACCTCCTTAAACAGGCGCTTTGACTCTCTATGAATATGATGCTCCTCATGAAATGTCAGTAAGGAAGTGCAGAAGGCCGTCAAGAAATACTTGTAAATAGATTGAACTGTACTCATGTAGGGCCGTCAAGAAATACTTGTACATAGATTGAACTGTACTCATGTTCAGCACAAAAGTTATATGAGCTTGTCCAACATCCTTTCCAACGAATGAAGCTGTTTCGTTCCTAAAACTAAGACAAAGAGTATGAACTATTTTAAATTAAGTTTTCTTTACAGCTCAGGGGGAAAAAATGCTTTTCTGAATGAGCTTTCTATTTAAACATTTCACTTGAGTAATGAAACTGTGTCTACGTAGATATAGAAGCGGAAATGGAAAATCGTGTCAATAGACTGACCAATTACGCTCCTTAACTGATTTCATCATTGATCTTATCCACAACGTGAGATAAAGCAAACATTGCCTCCCCTTTCCTTTTCTCCCCTACCCTGTCCTTTCTCTGGTTGTCTTCCCCCAGTTAAGTAAGCATCACGAGTTAGATCTCGCCAACGAGATCATTATCAAAAGTACACTTCTAATATAATGCATCAAGTGTGAACAATGTCAATTTGGACACCAATCGTCTCTTATCTATTTAGACAACCGTTGTCTACATTGTCTATTTAGACACCAATTGTCTCTTTAGATAACCATTGCCTCCTGCCCAGTGAGCACTCACAGTCTCTCTTGACTATGTCAATAGTACCACCCAACCGCCCCTCTCCCTACGGTCAGACAATGTTTGACGCGGTCGTTTGGAATGGTTCCATGTTTGACCCCCTCCGCTGACCATGCTTGCTTTACGTTGTACTGAGTACAATGAGGCACTGTCATGCCCAAACTTCCAATCGAACCTATAGGTTTCATTTCTTGGGAATCCTTTTGTTCCCACTTAATTCCTTGTGGGAACGGCCTTCACCTTTAACCTTGTCTGTACATAGCGCGAGCTATTGTAACCAAAAGAAATATTGACTCACCAACTGAAGTAAAACAAACATTTTTTTTTCAATCTAGATTTCTGTTTATTTCTAAATGTTCGAAATCAATTAGTCTTCAAATATTAATGAGTGGCCTCTTTAGAGCTATATGGACAGAAAAATATGTGTCTTTTTCTGAATGTTGTATCTATGTATATGGTGGACTATCTATACTAATAAAAGGCAAAGCCCTGACTCACTGACTCACTGACTCATCACTAATTCTGCCTCTTCCCGTGTAGGTACAAGGGTGAAATTTGGCAGGCGCATTCCCTACAGCTTACTTACAAAAGTGCAGCAGGTTTCGTTTCCCAATCGTACGCGTAACGGTCGTAACGGTCGACAACGTCCGCTCTGTGCTACACATTGCACGGCCACATCAGACTCACTGCTGATGTCCGAAGGGACATTGTGTTGTATGTGCTCAACAACTGGGACAGGTTCAAGGTGTGGACAGATGATGGTACGGGAGACAATTACACAACACATGAGCACTATCACAGTGAACTCATTCATTCGACTGCTGTGTATGTGCTCAACAACTACAAAATCATAGGTCCCACCTCTTTCGAATCTCTCAGAACAGTTGACGGTGTTGTCCATCCAACCTACAAGTCGGCCTGCAGGGCACTTGGTTTGTTACAGGACGATGTCAACTGGGACGAGACTCTCCAGGAAGCTGCTCTGTCTCGCTCACCTCAAAAGATCCGTGAACTGTTCGCTGTAATGCTGGTCTTCTGCCAAATGGAGAACCCCTTAAATCTCTGGGAAAAACATAGAGACAGCATGGCAGAAGATGTTAGGAGACAGACTGAAAGAGATCATGGAGGAACAGAAGTCCAACAGTGGTTGCCTATGATCTACAACAAGTGTCTTCAGTTGCTTGAGAACTACGTCATTGCTATCGGAGGTCTCTCTGTCGATCATTACGGGCTGCCTTCACCTTCGAGAGAACTGGCAGAGGTTACGTCGAATCCCGAGTACTTGAGGGAAACCTCTTACGACACCTCGGAGTTGGCCAATGTAGTCTCAAACAACGAGCCTTTGCTGAATGGTGACCAAAAGAGAGTTTACGAGCAAGTCATGAGGAGCGTTGTCTCGGGCACTGGCACGGTGTTTTTTCTTGATGCTCCAGGAGGAACTGGCAAGACATTCCTCATAAACCTTCTGCTTGCGAAAGTCCGAGCGGAAGGTGACATTGCTGTAGCTGTGGCTTCTTCTGGCATTGCAGCAACTCTTCTTCAGGGTGGGAGAACTGCTCATTCAGCTTTCAAGCTACCTCTCAACCTCAGCCACACCACTGATTCGCCCTCCACGTGCAACATATCAAAGCAGAGCAACATGGCTGAAGTGCTAAGACAGTGCAAGCTGATTGTCTGGGATGAGTCCACCATGGCATACAGAGGGGCTGTCGAGGCTTTGGACAGGACCCTCCAAGACATCCGAAACACCACCACACGTATGGGAGGCTTGACAGTGTTGCTGGCTGGAGACTTTCGGCAAACCCTACCAGTCGTGCCCAGAGGAACACGCGCCGACGAAGTGAAAGCCTGTCTGAAGTCTTCGTACCTGTGGCGTCAAATCACTGTCGTCACTTTAAGAATAAACATGAGGGTTCATCTGAATGGCGACACAAGAGCCGGAGAGTTCTCTGATCTTCTGATGAGTATTGGTGATGGCAGCTTCAGTCAAGAAAATTCTAAAATAGCAATTCCCTCAAATCTCTGTCTACTGGTGAAGACCTTGCAAAACCTTCGTTACAATGTTTATCCCAATCTAAGAACTCTCCAGCGTATAGACGTGTCATGGTTGAGGGAGAGAGCTATCCTAACACCACGAAACGACATGACCACGGCCATAAACCACGTTTTACTCCAAGAACTACCCTCACAATCTAAAACATACCAGTCTGTGGATTCAGTTGTGGAAATGGAAGACGCGGTGCACTATCCGGTAGAGTTTCTCAACTCTCTGAATCCTCCAGGCACTCCTGAGCATCGTCTCATTTTGAAGGTTGGGGCACCGATAATGTTGCTGAGGAACTTGCAGCCACCTAAACTGTGCAACGGCACCAGACTTCAAGTCACGTCTCTGCAGAAGAACCTCATTGAGGCAACTATTTTCACTGGCAGTGGCTCAGGAGAGACAGTTTTGATTCCTCGCATCCCCGTCATCCCCTCTGACCTCCCATTTCAATTCAAACGCCTCCAATTCCCAGTAAGGCTCTGCTTCGCCATGACAATCAACAAGTCTCAGGGACAGACACTACAAAAGGTTGGCATTGACTTGAGACAGTACTGCTTCTCATATGGGCAACTGTACGTCGCATGCTCAAGGGTAAGCTCGGCGCAGGGATTGGTCATACTGCAGCCGGAGGGCCGAACTGACAACGTGGTGTACAAAGAGATCCTCAACAAATAACTGTGTATTAGTACATGTATGTTTCTTCTCTATTTTAAAAGGTTTACTTTTCTTCTTAGTAATGAAATATTTAAGGCAGTACATATGACACATTATTTTTACTTATCGGACTAACATTGCAAAAAGCCACACAAAAAATGCGTTGTTCCGGTTATTCCAAAAATACATGCGCTACATTCCCTGCGGTAACACTCCTGGAACAAATGAGAATGTTTTGTTGTTACATGTAGGCCTATTAATTAAAGCAAATTTGAAATGTTAATGCAATAATCCTCCCGCTGCAAAACGCGGGTATTTTGCTAGTCTATACTATAAAGTATAAAGTAAGGTGTATGTATGTATGTATGTGACTTATAGACATCAAAACCGCTTGACCAATCTTGATAAAACTAGGCAGGAATGTTCCTTGGGTACTAACTTAGACCGTAGTGTAGGTATTGTAGCCCTAAAACAAACTTAAGACCCTAAAAAAAACAAAGTTGTCCGACTCTATTACAGCTATAGTATTTTATGGATCTAGGCCATGGTTAACAATGTTGACATTAGAAAAGATCGAAAGGATTTAGACCTAGATATAATTTTAAGAAATACACTTTGCGCACATAGTTTTTTTACTTTGACACATGAAAATACAAAAGAAGATCCATTGATTTCATTATATAATAAAATTAACCTTCAATTTTGTGTTTCAAAAGCATTTTTTACATAAATTAGTTCCTGATATCTGTGACTACAGATTTCCTGGCGAACATTCTTTCATTAGACATTACCAATTGGTTACACATTAATACATCTCTCTACTGAGGCTATTCCTAGGTCTAGGTCTAAAACTCTTATTGAGCTCTAAGATGATAAAACTTCTTTTCGCAAAGATAGTATTTGTGCTTTAACACATAAACATACTAATTATTGTCCATTCATTTGATATTTTCATCAATTTAACATTCAAATTTGTTTTTCTAAAGCATTTTTAATACATTCGTTCGCTGTTCGCTAAAGTTGCGTAGCCGTGTTGAGAAAGGCCTATATTCATTCATGAAAAAAGGTCACGCACGCGCAACACAGAATGAACCCTATAAAAGCCAATTTTAAACTCTAGATTAGTGTAGATTTAGATCTATGTCTACCTCAAGATCTACTTTATACTTTAACACATGAACATACAAATTAAGTCTATTCATCTCAAATTTTAATCAAATATATGTAGGCCTACAAACAAATGTTTTAATTTGAAAAAATGGATTTAAGCCTATTAGCTAATTTTATTTGATAGCTTCATTCACACTATTTTTACATTGACACATTCGCTTTACTTATTACATTATTATTTCGTTTAATTGAGACTATATGGACAGTAATGCGCAAATAAAGATCCGCGGGTCGCGGGTAACATATGTCTAGTAAGTTATATAGTGTTCTATACTATAGTAGACGTGTATAGTGATCTCCATAATCCCTATATAGTAAACTATATGTAATCTATGACCATATATATCAACACTTGATTACGTTACTTATGGATTATTATTGTTTCATTGCTTGTTTACCTTCGTAGAACATTTTTTGTAGGATTTTTTTTTTTTGTATGACTGAAATTCTACTTACAGCAAATCTTTTTTTTCTTTGAAAATTGAACGTTTGACCAGTGATTCTCATACGATTTCCTTAAAGCATCCAATGTAATGGTGTCTTTTAAAATCTGAATAGAGAAACAACTAAATTGATAAATCGTTTTATATAATTGTTAATACCTGAATTCAATAAAATACGCTATGACCACACCGTCCATCTCATTTGACTACAAAAAAAAAAATTAGCTTCAATAAAGAGGCACTTTAAAAAATACCATATTTTAAGAAAATGATTTTCAGAGATTTATTATTTTATATAAAATTTAGCTTTGTTTTATCACACTCCCGTTCACCACCAGCCATCTCCCAAGCCAGCCTCTAAGGGGGGTGGCCTAACAGAAGGGCGGGAGTGCCAACAAAGTTTCTTGCGGTTTGACACTCGTCTTCTGCAATGATAGTCACTTGTTATGACATAGACATATGTACATTACGTTTATAAAGAACGCAATGCAGACACATTTATACATCGATTTATTATGTTAGTACTAAGTATTTGATTGTACAGTGCTGTATAGACAAAGTGTTTAGGTCTTGACTTGTATAAACAAATCGACTTGTATAGATAACGCGTTGAGGTCTCGACTTGTATAGACAAAGTGTTTAGGCATCGATATGTGCAAAAAAAAAAAAAATGAATACTATCGTGTACCAGCTGGTTATCCAAAATGGTACTGAAGAGAAAAAAACACACAATGTGTTGGCCTTGAAACAAGATAAAAAAAATACTTTAAAAAAAAAAGCTTATATGAAGTGTAATTGTATCAATTAGTTTGGATCAGTCGTGTAGATCTGTGAATACTTGACCTAAACATCTGTGCGATTAGAACTATTTGTACCAATTGTTTTTGTTTAGCTTTTAACTGTCTCGATGAGCTATGATCCTATCACTTGTCTCAATGAGCTATGATCCTATCACTTGTCTCAATGAGCTATGATCCTATCACTTGTCTCAATGAGCTATGATCCTATCACTTGTCTCAATGAGCTATGATCCTATCACCTGTCTCGATGCGCTATGATCCTATCACTTGTCTCAATGAGCTATGATCCTATCACTTGTCTCGATGCGCTATGATCCTATCACTTGTCTCAATGAGCTATGATCCTATCACTTGTCTCAATGCGCTATGATCCTATCACTTGTCTCAATGAGCTATGATCCTATCACTTGTCTCAATGAGCTATGATCCTATCACTTGTCTCGATGCGCTATGATCCTATCACTTGTCTCAATGAGCTATGATCCTATCACTTGCCTCGATGCGCTATGATCCTATCACTTGTCTCGATGCGCTATGATCCTATCACTTGTCTCAATGAGCTATGATCCTATCACTTGTCTCGATGCGCTATGATCCTATCACTTGTCTCGATGCGCTATGATCCTATCACTTGTCTCAATGAGCTATGATCCTATCACTTGTCTCAATGAGCTATGATCCTATCACTTGTCTCGATGAGCTATAATCCTATCACTTGTCTCAATGAGCTATGATCCTATCACTTGTCTCAATGAGCTATGATCCTATCACTTGTCTCGATGAGCTATGATCCTATCACTTGTCTCAATGAGCTATGATCCTATCACTTGTCTCAATGAGCTATGATCCTATCACTTGTCTCAATGAGCTATGATCCTATCACTTGTCTCAATGAGCTATGATCCTATCACTTGTCTCAATGAGCTATGATCCTATCACTTGTCTCAATGAGCTATGATCCTATCACTTGTCTCAATGAGCTATGATCCTATCACTTGTCTCAATGCGCTATGACCCTATCACTTGTCTCAATGAGCTATGATCCTATCACTTGTCTCAATGAGCTATGACCCTATCACTTGTCTCGATGCGCTATGATCCTATCACTTGTCTCAATGAGCTATGATCCTATCACTTGTCTCAATGAGCTATGACCCTATCACTTGTCTCAATGAGCTATGACCCTATCACTTGTCTCAATGAGCTATGACCCTATCACTTGTCTCAATGCGCTATGACCCTATCACTTGTCTCAATGAGCTATGATCCTATCACTTGTCTCAATGAGCTATGACCCTATCACTTGTCTCAATGCGCTATGACCCTATCACTTGTCTCAATGAGCTATAATCCTATCACTTGTCTCAATGCGCTATGACCCTATCACTTGTCTCAATGAGCTATGATCCTATCACTTGTCTCAATGAGCTATGACCCTATCACTTGTCTCAATGCGCTATGACCCTATCACTTGTCTCAATGAGCTATGATCCTATCACTTGTCTCAATGAGCTATGACCCTATCACTTGTCTCGATGCGCTATGATCCTATCACTTGTCTCAATGAGCTATGATCCTATCACTTGTCTCAATGAGCTATGACCCTATCACTTGTCTCGATGCGCTATGATCCTATCACTTGTCTCAATGAGCTATGACCCTATCACTTGTCTCGATGCGCTATGATCCTATCACTTGTCTCAATGAGCTATGACCCTATCACTTGTCTCAATGAGCTATGATCCTATCACTTGTCTCAATGAGCTATGACCCTATCACTTGTCTCAATGAGCTATGACCCTATCACTTGTCTCAATGAGCTATGACCCTATCACTTGTCTCAATGAGCTATGACCCTATCACTTGTCTCAATGAGCTATGATCCTATCACTTGTCTCAATGAGCTATGACCCTATCACTTGTCTCGATGAGCTATGATCCTATCACTTGTCTCAATGCGCTATGATCCTATCACTTGTCTCAATGCGCTATGACCCTATCACTTGTCTCAATGAGCTATGATCCTATCACTTGTCTCAATGAGCTATGACCCTATCACTTGTCTCAATGAGCTATGATCCTATCACTTGTCTCAATGAGCTATGATCCTATCACTTGTCTGGACCAGTTGTGAAACAAAGAGCGGAAGAAGGGGATATCTTGGTGAATGTTTACGTGATTTTTTAATGCATACATAATGTTCACGCATAGTTCAGCAGTTCTCAATGAGACTAATTCAACTTATACCACCACATATGTTAAGTACGATTTCTTTCCCTTGTTCAAGATGCCAAACAAACTAATCAATTACCACTATTTAAGTAACGAATTGGTTAAAGTTTCTCTATTTACTTTTGTGTTGTCAGGTACGAGAAATAAGTGTGCAGAATTTCAGCTTAACCCGATCTGTGTTATGGGAGGCATAACGTGTACAAACATTGGACCTTACAGTCAGACAGACAGAGTGAGTTAATAGAAGCTTTGTCAAAAATAAAAGTCCTAAAGATTATGGGGACTAACCCAGTTGTCTGGATAAACTGGCCAATGTATTGTATGGATAACAAGCCAATCTATCACTTAATACGTCTGCCAGATATCTTTGCTGAGAGTAGACATTTTTAAGTAGGCAGTGATTGCTAGGGACGCCCAGAGAAGTTCTTTCTTGTTGCTGATTCTAATTGTTGTCTGATAGTGTTGCTTCTAGCTCATGTTTTGTGGTGGGTTGTTGACAGTGATGTTGTGATGTCCATATGGGCATTCAGGCTAATGCCCGGTGGGCCGGTATCCAAATGGGCCGGTAAGACCACAGTAACCTTTTTTTTTTAATCTCGTCTGTATTTTATAAGATAAGGGCCGCATGGATGTCACTATGTTAAAGGTTTTATAGTATTCCTTATAACAGGGGCACTCTGAACGAAGTATTTAAAGAAATTACATTTTACAGACTCTACTAGGGCCTACTAATTTAATCTAACACATTTTCCGAAATAATGTAATGGTCTACATCCGTAAACAGTTACTAGTAGGCTTCATCCTTGTTAGGACCTACATACTTTGCAATTAAAAAGCAACATAAGGCCATATCAAGTTAACAATGATTTTGAGGACAGAATATAATTTCCTTCATATAATATACGATTTATGGGCCGTATGGTATAGAAGTGCCCGGGCCGATTTAGACACCCAGTCCGCTCGTGGTTGTGTTTCTTGTCATACATGTTTGAGTTGTTTGTCATATGTCATACATGTTTGAGTTGTGTTATGTGCCATACATGTTTGTGTTGTGTTATATGTCATACATGTTTGAGTAGTGTGTTATATGTCATACATGTTTGAGTAGTGTGTCATATGTCATACATGTTTCTGAGTTGTTATATGTCATACATGTTTGAGTTGTTATATGTCATACATGTTTGAGTTGTTATATGTCATACGTGTTTGAGTTGTTATATGTCATACATGTTTGAGTTGTTATATGTCATACATGTTTGAGTTGTTATATGTCATACATGTTTGAGTTGTTATATGTCATACATGTTTGAGTTGTTATATGTCATACATGTTTGAGTTGTTATATGTCATACATGTTTGAGTTGTTATATGTCATACATGTTTGAGTTGTTATATGTCATACATGTTTGAGTTGTTATGTCATACATGTTTGAGTTGTTATATGTCATACATGTTTGAGTTGTTATATGTCATACATGTTTGAGTTGTTATATGTCATACATGTTTGAGTTGTTATATGTCATACATGTTTGAGTTGTGTGCCATACATGTTTGAGTTGTTATATGTCATACATGTTTGAGTTGTTATATGTCATACATGTTTGAGTTGTTATATGTCATACATGTTTGAGTTGTTATATGTCATACATGTTTGAGTTGTGTGCCATACATGTTTGAGTTGTTATATGTCATACATGTTTGAGTTGTTATATGTCATACATGTTTGAGTTGTGTGCCATACATGTTTGAGTTGTTATATGTCATACATGTTTGAGTTGTTATATGTCATACATGTTTGAGTTGTGTGCCATACATGTTTGAGTTGTGTGCCATACATGTTTGAGTTGTGTGCCATACATGTTTGAGTTGTTTCATATATCATACATATTTGAATTGTGTGTCATATGTGTTTGAGAAGTGTGACATGTGTTATACATGTTTGATTTTTGTGTCTCATGTCATACATGTCTGAGTTATGTTTGAGCTGTGTGTTTCCTACTTCCTCCCGCCTGTTAGGGAAATGACGTTTGTTAGTAAATAATGCCATTAGCCAGAAGAAATATCTCTCATTAATTATTCACATTCCCAAAGTGGTGCCCGATCCATTGATGGAAGGAAGGTGTCCATACGATCTATTTCGTTTATCATTAACATAATTAGTTGTAATATTTGTTATCATACTATTTTATACTAGTATAGTGCGTATCTTATTATATTATAATGGTCTAGTCTACACCATACTATTTTATGACATGCTCTGTTAGTGTTCATTCACTAATTTACAAACTCAACGCTTTACAGTCTTATTAGAAGATCATCTTGATAACGTTTTAAGATAAGGTAATATTTGTTTAAGTGCAAGATAAGATTGCAAGATAAGATTGCAAGATAATCAAAGATTAAGTCCTGTATCTTAACTAGTCAAAACATTATATATATAGATCATGGGCGTAGCCAGGGAACCCCCCCCCCGAAATGAAATCCCCCCCCACGGGGTGGGGAGGGAGACGGACTTTGATTTTGAAGCTAAAAAAAAAACATTTCAATGTAAAAATAAAAGCAAATTACGCACGCAAAAGAAGAAGCAGAGAAGACCGGGAAGAGCTGGGAAACCATCAAAAAGCTAGCAAAAGACCGTGGAGAGTGGCGTGTTGTTGTCGAGATCCTATGTTCTATGTGGAACTAGCAAGAGACCGTGGAGAGTGGCGTGTTTTTGTCGAGGTCCTATGTTCCATGAGGAACTTAAAGGAGTCATGATGATGATGATGACGCACTCAAAATGCTATCAGCGTTGCCAAAAGGGGTTTTGAGCTTAAATCCCCCTTCAGAAGGGTTTGATGCTAAAAAATACCTCTTCAATATAAAAAAAGCAAATTAAACACTAAAATTATTTGAGCGTAGCCAAGCCAATTGGGAGTTTGAGTTTAAACTCCTCTCTTCTAAAAGGTTTTGAGTTTAAAATCCCCCTACAGAGCGTTTTGAGGTGGAAAACCTCAATCTTCAATATTATTCTAATGCAAACTACAGTTACCAAACTCCATGATCGTAGCTAAATTGGGTTTTGAATTTAAAAAAAAAAAAAAAAAGTCCTGAGATTTTATAGTTTAAAACTCCAACAGATAATTTTGACGATAAAACTTCCCTTTTCGATATAAAATCTAAAGTAAACTAATTCCAAGAGTGTATTCAAGAGAGGTTACACATTTCTACCAGTGGCGGGGCTACATTAATAAAGTGCAGTGAATAGTCATCTACCGAAATTGAAAAACACTAAATGTGGTAAACAAAGATGGCTAAGACAGATTTTAGGAGTCCGTTATAGAGATCGGGTCTAAATCAAGGAAATCCTATGCCGAACTGGGAGTCGACCCCTTAGTAAGATTGTGACAGAGCGTCGCATGAGGTTTGCGGGACATGTTCTCCGATAAAATGAATTATGCATAATAAGAGTTGCGATGACATCCTAGTACAACTTGGCGCCACACTTTCATGGAGGTCCTCAGAGCAGGTGGGAAGAGGCTTCAGACATTACCAGTGACAGATTTTTGTGGAAACAGCTTGAAGGCTAATGTGCCGAACGGCACGGGAGGGTCCAAGTCACTAAGAATAGCACATTAGGTTTTTGAAATAAGACTTTTTAATAGCAGGGAAATGCACTGTAGATACCTCAGAATATGCATTTTGTTGGCATTCAATACCACAAATAGTGCTTGTCGGCGGGGCTTCGCCACGCGCTGGGGGAGGTCCTAGCGCTCCCCCAGACCCCCTTGCTGGTAATGGCGGGGAGTCAAATTTTTTTTCATTAACCACAGGAAGAACCTATTCTAGGACACAATAGACGTGTTCCGAAAGAATGAAGGGTCAGAATGTAATAAAGATTATGTACACACACACACACACACTTACATACAAATTTTTTTTTCGTGTGGGGGGGCGAGGAGGGGGAGAAAAAATCCCCCCCCTAAGCCCCTCCCCCCGAAAAAAAAATCATGGCTACGCCCATGATATAGATATATATTGAAGAAAGAGCATTTAAAAAAGAACAAACAAAATTTTTTATCTAGCAGAGTACAATTACATTGCTTACATTATTGTTATTAATGTTTTATTATTATTATTATTATTATTATTATTATTATCATTATAGTTACGTAAATGTAACATTTAGAATTTAATGAAACGCTGTAATGACAATTTAAGAAGTTACCTTCCTCTAATAGATTTCATACCGTATGGTCTACTCTGAATAATTCACGGATTATCATAACGACATTAGATGAATACCTGAGCTTTAGCTATGGTCAGAACGATGTCACCCACTATCTCCACGCAGCTGATGAACTGGCGGATCCAGGGTCGGAATTTTAGTATAGAATTCACACAATTTATATACCAATTTAATACTTATGTTAATAATTATAATATATGCTAATTATTTATATTTCAACCTTTTTTTTTTATTATTTCGCCCCTCTTCTAGTATATCGGCCGATTAGGTGGGGTCGGGAGGGGCGATGGCATCGATCCCGACCCCCCCCAAACGTTCGAGTGGGGGGGCCGGTCCAATTTATTTGTAAAAATCACAGTTTGCTAACAGAATCAATTAAATATCTATATGATTAAAACTTGTTATTGATATTTTAACCGATCTTTATATTATGTTGTTCCCCTGTTGGCCTATGGGGGGGGGGGGGAGGCGAGTACCTCTGCTGCCTTCCCACCTAAACCCTTTGAGTGGGGGGGGGCGGTCCTATTTTTAATGGAGAAATCATAGTTTGTGAACAAAATTAATTGAATATCTATATAATATAAGCTACGTATTGTTATGTGAACCCATTTGTATATTATGTCGCACACAGACTCTGATCTCAAATTTTATCATTAGTAAATATAAAATGAAAAAGGGTTGTACCAGGTGGGAGGGTCGATACATGCAATCACCTTCCGCCCATCGAATAAACAAATACTTTTTCTTTTTGTATTTTAGTTAAGAAATTACAAAATTTAAAAAAAAAACATCTCTCACTAATATAATACATATATGCTATAATTTAAATTCTTATATTGAGTCGCCCCACCCCCTATTCTTTAATGCCAAATGCAATCATTAGCAGAAATATAACAAGGAGCGAGGATTAATCGTTATCACTCTACCACCCTCTCCCCTTTCCAGACGAACACATGTCGTTTTAAAACAGAATAGTCAAACGGACCCCGAAGTGAAAAAGCTACATAAGTGCGTTGAATAGAAGCTACTAATGGAACACAAAATGTTGACGGAGTGTTTATTGAGATTTAAATTTTGTTTCAATAAAATGTTTAAGAATTAATGAATTGAGGGATGTTAAATAATGAAGTTCTTTGAAGTAGTTATGTCCGCCTTAATGTTTGTAAGTAGCAACCGCAAATCTCCATGAGAACACGTTTCTAGTTGGTTTCTTTGATTTGTGACTCCCATAGGTCCGCGGACCATAATTTGAGAACCTCTGATCTAGCTAGTACATAGCCAGTTGGGAGTCATTGAAGGATAGAAACATGCAAAATATATTTTTTAACATTGCTTTTTAAAAAACAATGCTTATACAAGGGAAAGCACCGCACAATCGCAGCGATATGTCACAATACTACAATGTTTATCTCCCCTTTTGTATAAAAAAAACAACAACTAATTGATTACCAGTAATTGATTAACTAATTGGTTAATTATTTTATTAATGCATGTATTGTTTTCGACTATGAAGAATATAATGAAAGTTCAACTTGATCCGAGAATAGGAAGTGGAAAATACAAGTGTGAAAGGATCCACACACCCCCACCCCCAGACAGAGTGAGTCGCGACTCAACATTCAACTTCAATGTTTCTTAGGCATACGTGTGTGTGTGTGTGTCTGGACTGTGTGTGTGAGAGAGAGAAAGAAATGGGGGGGGGGGGAGATTACCTATGTTTCTCAAACTCCTACTTTACTTTAAATTTTCTTAAAACAATGAGGGAAAACAATTGTATTAAGTAACAGCCCTCCTTCCATGTTTTCTTAAAGTGAAATCTAATCAGGTAGCAGTATATACAGATAGGATCACAGAAGGTAGATTGAATAATCAGGTAGCAGTATATACAGATAGGATCACAGAAGGTAGATTAAATAATCAGGTAGCAGTATATACAGATAGGATCACAGAAGGTAGATTAAATAATCAGGTAGCAGTATATACAGATAGGATCACAGAAGGTAGATTAAATAATCAGGTAGCATTATATACATATAGGATCACAGAAGGTAGATTGAATAATCAGGTAGCAGTATATACAGATAGGATCACAGAGGGTACATTAAATAATCAGGTAGCATTATATACAGATAGGATCACAGAAGGTAGATTGAATAATCAGGTAGCAGTATATACAGATAGGATCACAGAGGGTAGATTATATAATCAGGTAGCAGTATATACAGATAGGATCACAGAAGGTAGATTGAATAATCAGGTAGCATTATATACAGATAGGATCACAGAGGGTAGATTGAATAATCAGGTAGCAGTAAATACAGATAGGATCACAGAGGGTAGATTAAATAATCAGGTAGCATTATATACAGATAGGATCACAGAAGGTAGATTGAATAATCAGGTAGCAGTACATACAGATAGGATCACAGAGGGTAGATTAAATAATCAGGTAGCAGTATATACAGATAGGATCACAGAGGGTAGATTAAATAATCAGGTAGCAGTATATACAGATAGGATCACAGAGGGTTGATTAAATAATCAGGTAGCAGTATATACAGATAGGATCACAGAAGGTAGATTGAATAATCAGGTAGCAGTATATACAGATAGGATCACAGAAGGTAGATTAAATAATCAGGTAGCAGTATATACAGATAGGATCACAGAGGGTAGATTAAATAATCAGGTAGCAGTATATACAGATAGGATCACAGAGGGTAGATTAAATAATCAGGTAGCAGTATATACAGATAGGATCACAGAAGGTAGATTGAATAATCAGGTAGCAGTATATACAGATAGGATCACAGAGGGTAGATTAAATAATCAGGTTGCAGTATATACAGGTAGGATCACAGAAGGTAGATTAAATAATCAGGTAGCAGTATATACAGATAGGATCACAGAAGGTTGATTAAATAACCATGTAGCAGTATATACAGATAGGATCACAGAAGGTAGATTAAATTAGCGAATTGATCGTCCCATTGCTTCGTGTTCATTATTGAACATGACTCAGGGACTAATTGGTCAGTTCAAGTATGTTGCCTCCTCACTACGCCCTCATACAGTGACAGTGAGACATGACATTATTTCGAGTTATGGAGGTAGAAAGTATGTTTTATTGCAAGTCTTGTCGTGTCTGTGCTTATACCGGTTTGTGTGTGTGTGTGTGTAAATGTATAAAAGATTGAGTGAGACCACAAGTCACTTATTAGTCTTATCCTAAATACTACCAGTAGACTTAATGAATGAGATCATTAACATCATTGAAATCTCTTCATTTAAAAAATGTTTCCATAATTTATGTAGTGTTCAATTTGAAAAAAAAATTAGATCATGTCAATATTAATAATTAGATTTAAATTTCAAACGCTATTTTGTTATTGCTAAAACAGTTGCCTCCCTTGCCATACATTCTTTAATCTTACAGCCTATCGTACAATTAAAATCATGAGTTCTATGTTGCCTAGCTGTCTGAATTAAATCCCCTGTCTTTACAATTTCTAAACGTAAACTAAATCATAAAGTCTCAAAGCAAGTAAAAAAAAAAAAAGTAACGTTAGTGCACAAAAAGCAAGTAAAGGATATAAAAAATAAACAGCTTAATTGCAACTTTATTTATCGAAACCACCGTAAGGTCGTACAGCTACTGTCATTGTTATAAACAAGAATGACGTAGCTCTCATAATGTAGTAGCTCAGAGTTGGCCTGACATAAAAGCAAACACACAAACAAACAAATATCCATTCAACAAAGAGATTATGTTTACACTCGCAGTCCAAGTACCGAAACGTGACAACGTAAAACTGTCACTATAAATATCCCTTGCCACGCCTTCGCTTCACTTCCGATCTAATCAAAACCCCAAACATTTGACACAAACTTAGAACAAAACCTTCACCAATGAAGACTCGACTATTTCCGTCAAAGCCGTCATCCTACCAGATAGCATCAACCCACACGGTCAGGTTTTAATCCGAAATTTATGCAAATACTTTAGTTTGCAAGAGATGAGAGAAAAGATTATAGCCTTCTGTTTTTTTTTAAGTAATTTTGTGTGTGTGTGTGTTAACCGACCAACAAGATTTATCATTACAAACTAAAAACATTTATCATTCAGAACTGAAAACATTTATCATTCAGAACTGAAAAATTTACCATTCAGAACTAAAAACATTTATCATTCAGAACTAAAAACATTTATCATTCAGAACTAAAAACATTTATCATTCAGAATAGAAAACATTTATCATTCAGAACTGAAAACATTGATCATTCAGAACTGAAAACATTGATCATTCAGAACTGATAACCTTGATCATTCAGAACTAACACAATTCTACTTTAATAACTTTCACATGAAACAACTGGCTGGTGAAGTGAAACGTACATTAAAGACACAGAAAGTTCAACCTCGCTGCTTATGACACAGAAAGTTCAACCTCGCTGCTTCTGACACAGAAAGTTCAACCTCGCTGCTTCTGACACAGAAAGTTCAACCTCGCTGCTTCTGACACAAAGTTCAACCTCGCTGCTTCTGACACAGAAAGTTCAACCTCGCTGCTTATGACACAGAAAGTTCAACCTCGCTGCTTATGACACAGAAAGTTCAACCTCACTGCTTCTGACACAGAAAGTTCAACCTCGCTGCTTCTGACACAGAAAGTTCAACCTCGCTGCTTCTGACACAGACAGTTCAACCTCGCTGCTTCTGACACAGAAAGTTCAACCTCGCTGCTTCTGTCACAGAAAGTTCAACCTCGCTGCTTCTGACACAGAAAGTTCAACCTCGCTGCTTCTGACACAGACAGTTCAACCTCGCTGCTTCTGACACAGAAAGTTCAACCTCGCTGCTTCTGACACAGAAAGTTCAACCTCGCTGCTTCTGACACAGAAAGTTCAACCTCGCTGCTTCTGACACAGAAAGTTCAACCTCGCTGCTTCTGACACAGAAAGTTCAACCTCGCTGCTTCTGACACAGACAGTTCAACCTCGGGAGAGGGAGGGAGAGGGAGGGAGAGGGAGAGATACAGAGAGACACACAGAGAGAGACACAGAGACAGAGAGACAGAGACAGAGACATAGACACAGAGACATAGACACAGAGAGACAGAGACAGAGAGACAAGCATAGTATTGTAACACAAGCAGAAATATAAAATCATAAATAAATTTCGCACTTAAGAAAACAGTAATCAGCACAGTCAGTTCTGAGTATCTTTTAAGAATTCAGAGTTCTGGATCTAGAATGTTTGACCTGTCTTCGAATTCAGCCAATGACTATCTGCGCCAAAACACCCTTCCTGGCATTATGTTATGTCCGCTATTTAGAGATCCGGTCCAAGAGTTAAACACCAAAGCGGATATACCAGCAGACTACGTGCGCGACCAATTGATTGGCTGATCAAACAACGTCCTGGAAGTAGTAAACAAATATGTTTCGTTTTGGACAGTTTTTATTGACAGATTTTAACAGACCCGTTGGGATAATGAAGGAAAAAAAAAAGCATAGCTTATTTTTTCTATTATCACTAAATAATGTAATTCAACAATATAATTTACCTTGAAATAAATTCACAGAAAGAATGAACGCAACGATTTATGTACAAATATACGTGTGTTGTTTAAAAACATGACAATTCTTTAAGCCACTTTATTTGCTCCTGAAAACTTGAAATCTAAATCTTGTTTTGTTGTTTCTGGGTTTTTCTTGGTAAAACGTTCAGGAATAAAATGTGTCAGTGACTTAGTCATCGCTTTTTTCTTTTTTTTTTTTTTTTTTTTGGTTTCCACGGAATCGTACCTTCGCTGACCAACGTCCGTCGAATCTCTTTGAAAATAGAGTAATTCGTATGAAAATGGCATTTCGGAACAGAGATGGGGAGAGACAGGTTTGGGTGGGTGTGACGTCAGAACAATGTCTTCTGGAAACCTTGTCTTACTATGGAGCCGGTGAACTAATCTTTTAGGCTTAAATTATCTGGGTCAGTGTGTTTGTGTTCCGGTGGGCGTGAGAAAGACAAAGTCGTACTGACAGATATAGAACTCGCACAAAAATGTTCATTGACAATCATATTGCTAGTATTCCTTATATATAAGACTTAGGTGGGGGGAGCACAATTTTATTTAGATTTTCTGAAAACAATTATTATGGTGTGGCATCATACAACAAATTATAAGAATTCAACTTTAGCTGATGACAGAATTCAACATTTGCTGATGACAAAATTCAACATTTGCTGATGACAAAATTCAACATTAGCTGATGACAGAATTTAACAATAGTTAGTGATGGGAAAGTTCAACATTAATTCAACTCAAAATGATTGGCTTTTTTTAGCGGCCCCCGAAAGGGGAAAAGACGCTATTAGTTTTGTGTGAAATGTCTGTCCGTCCGTCCCGTTTAGATCTCGTAAACTAGAAAAGATATTGAAAATCGGACATCACAATATTTTATACCATTCAGAGTTCTGATGCAACGGCTACTTTTTTTTTCTGAAAGCTAAAAATCTCATTTTTAAAATCAGTTATGGAAGTATTTTTTTAACGAGAGAAAGCTAATTAGCATGCATTATAAGTTAGACCTAATTTAAAACGAATAGTAATGTTATAAATTCATTTTCCTGTCCTTTTTTTTTTATTCTGGAAATTATTTTTTTTTACTTTTTTTTGAGGATTCGAATAAGAGATTGAGCCTTTTCAAAAAATTAGATCAATTATAAGACATCAATTAGGCCAGGGGAGGCGCGGTGGCTGAGCGGTAAAGCGCTTGGCTTCCGAACCGGGGGTCCCGGGTTCGAATCCTGGTGAAGACTGGGATTTTTAACTTTGAAATCTTTGGGCGCCTCTGAGTCCAGCTCTAATGGGTACCTAACATTAGTTGAGGAAAAGTAAAGGTTGGTCGTTGTGCTGGCTACATGACACCCTCGTTAACCGTAGGCCACAAAACAGATGAACTTCACATCATCTGCCCTATAGACCACAAGGTCTGAAAGGGGAACTAGTTAGGCCAGGTTCACATCTAACTTTACATTCACTTTCACCTATCCTTTGATCTGCTGGACCGTTGGGGCAACTTTCTCCATTCTTATCTCTCATTTGTCTTTGATATAATTTCATTCGGATGTTCTTTCTGAAAATATTGAAGCCTGCCTGGGTGGACCACTTCGGGGGCCGATTTTGAGTTTGTGTTTCCACACAAACTGTCTTTTGTAACCTTGTTTTTTTTACCGTTCATGTACCAATAACTATCTTCAACAAATCGACTGCAGAAGACAAATACTTCCAATCTTATCTTTAGCCCTCAAACCTGTCTTCATTTCTAGCCCTAATATTAACACTCACATTAATTCAGTGAAGTAGTATCAATCCTTAAATTAACCTTAACCCTAAAACTAGCCTTAACCCTAATCTAACTCAATCCCATGTACTCAATCTTAACGGCATATTAATATTGAGAGAATGCCTCTTCATTCGAAAAGATTTGAAATACGATGTGCTGCCAACTGCTCTGTTTTCTTTGGAAAATTACTGATTAGGGAACGTGCGGATATTACCTAACGACTGGGAGAGGGGGGGGGTTGAGGGGGTGTATAAAAATGTGTTACTTGGGTAAGGGGGGGGGGTCTAAAGATTTGTTTCGTAACAAAAGTTGTTACAAGGGGGAAGGGATGTAAAAGAAAAAGGTAATTTTTGGAGCGTTACATAATATCCGAACATTCCCTTGCATTGCAATATAATTATGGCTGGGCCAAGAATTATCACGACGTCGCTCATTTTTTTATGACTTGGTTTCGTTTGTTTTTTATAGTGTTATTTTTTTCTCACTAATATTTCAAGGTGGGGGTGGTCAGTTCAAGTCCCATTTTACAGGCAAAACGTATTTTGTGTGTGTGTGTGTGTGTGTGTACAAGATCCAGTGAGGTATATGTAAAGAAAAAAAAACATAATCTTTAAAACCTTAATACGATAGGGTCACTTGGTTTTGTGTTTCACTTCATCGCTTTTTTGGAATAAAGTGATAATGACTCATGTCATGTATCATTGACCAGGTACATTCTTGGTGTGATTCATACTAAAAAGACAATACAAATGTAGGTGAAGATGTATACACGTTGAGCGATGCATTGAGCTGTAAACTCTCTTATACATAGTGTGGATATGTATATTTCATCAATGCATTGAGCTGTAAACTCTCTTATACATAGTGTGGATATGTATATGTCATCAATGCATTGAGCTGTAAACTCTCTTATACATAGTGTGGATATGTATATGTCATCAATGCATTGAGTTGTAAACTCTCTTATACATAGTGTGGATATGTATATGTCATCAATGCATTGAGCTGTAAACTCTCTTATACATAGTGTGGATATGTATATGTCATCAATGCATTGAGCTGTAAACTCTCTTATGCATAGTGTGGATATGTATATGTCATCAATGCATTGAGCTGTAAACTCTCTTATACATAGTGTGGATATGTATATGTCATCAATGCATTGAGCTGTAAACTCATTTTTATATAGTCTGGATATGTATATGTCACCAAAATACATTTGTTATAGAAATACATCTTTTAATAGAAACTTTTAGTTTTTAAGATCTAAACGTAACAGACAGCACAAAGCCAATAAACTTTTATCTAAGGGATGGCTAAAAAAAAAACAAGCTCATTTTATTTATAATCAATGGAAGTATTTAATTTTTTATTTTTTTTTACTTTGTTTAGCTGGCCAGTGAGATGCTTAGATTGTTTGATCCAACGCTCGACACTCCTTTGGAACCTCCAGAAGAGCCTCTTAACTTGATACCGATTTATAGAAGCCCTAAGATCGTGTCTGCCATTCTTCCAGGTATGTATGGATATATCTATACGTCTGGCTAAATTTATCTTCATCTTTATCAATATAACAATATAGTACATTTAAAAGGCAAAGTCGAAAAAAAAAAATACTTTTATGGTCTTCTAAAGGCAGTGATGGCAAAGCCCGCGGGCCAAATACGGCCCGCTTAAAGGTATAATATGCCCCGCCAAGTGTTTTGTAATAATAAATTAAAAATAAAAATTTCCCTCAAAAAATGTAAATATTCAAGTTCTCAATAAGAGTTGAGATCTAGATTAATGTTGTGATTTATAATTTTTACATTTCACTTCTGTTGCGTCGTCTGCTGATTTGACAGTCTTAAAATAGCAGTCAACCAAATGGCGATGTACATTTAATGTTACTTAATCAAGCGTCTGTCGAGTTGGTGTTTCTTTACTTCACTGTGCATGTTAGTCAAACACTTCAACCCTAAAATGTCGAATTACAAGGGTTACCTAAAGGTTTCAAACAGCAAACTTGTTATATTTGCCAATCAGTTCAATATATTGTTGGATTTCTAGAGGTAAAATTCATTGACTGATGTAAAGGAAGCCAAGCTTAGGGAATATAAAGATTGTCAAATACTTTAAAGAAATGTGTGGCTAATTTGAAAGACGCTTTGAAAATTTCAGTGATTTTGAAAAAGATTGTTAAGTATGCTTTTTGATGTGGATTGTAAAGTAATGAGTCCATACTTACAGCTTGACTTGATTGAACTTCTAATCAACTTCACAATAAGTTAGTTCTCAATGTTCCAAGAGTTCTGTCCAAATCCAAATTTTAGCTCTTTTTACAGTTCCCTCTTTACAGTTCCCTTTTTACAGTTCCCTTTTTTCATTGCCTTGTATTAGCTTGCAAATTATTCATGGTTTCGAAAGGTACACTGGGTCAAACCTGGATACTTGAAAACGACTTTAACGATTTTTCATGAAATTTGACAGTTTGTGCATATCTTTAGGGGAAAAAAAACTGCCTAATTGGCCACACATAGAAAACTTAAGTTTGATCGTTATAAGTTTTCAAAATGTTATCATCTTAAAATTAAATTATTATTTCAATTAAATCAATTCCTCCTTTTTAGATTAGATGGTGGTCTAAAATAAGATAAGACAAGATTATTTATCTATTAGTCCAAACAATTGGAAATTTATTTAGCCAACAGTTGGCCACCTCAGTATCGCAACTACAACAATAACAATAGAGATACAAGCAACAAACACACTCGAAACCTGTACGTGATAAATCAGAACTAGAGTTTTCGCTATGAGGGAGGGGGTGTTTTTTTTTTGTTTGTTTTTTCAGAGATTTGCGTAAACTGTCAAATTTCTAGTGAAAAGGTTACATTTATTTTAGAAATACTCTTCCAGTTTCCAGCCAATGTCTAACTTTTTACCCAGGAGGAGTTCTTAATTTAATTTGAGAAAAATAATATTTGCGCGCATTTCAGCATTTCGTCTTCTTCTTAAACTGTCAGGTAGAGTTGAGCCTTCGGCTCTTGGAACTCTAGGCCTGCAAAAGTGAACAAGAGCTCCCTCTTACCGACCTGAATGATAACAGTGTACACTGTTCTGTCTGACAGGTGGGTCAGACTCGCGGTAAGAGACCGCGTACACTAAGATCCCCGCCATTTTCCTTTTCTATACCAGGCAAACTGTGCGGGACACGCTATTTATGTAACTGCCCCTTGAGACACAGCGCCTGGATTGTGACAAGGTTGTGGGAGCTTTTTTACCACTCTGCTCAGTGCAATGAGGATGCTCTCGCACCCCTTTAGGCACCCCCACGGGAGTCTTGTTTTGCGACCCTTTAGCCTAGTCGTTTCCTCTTCCGATCGTTTCCACCCGGGCGCCACTATGAGGCAGGGTAGCATGCCCGAGCATTTCAGACCAAAAAAGCAATATATATATATATATATATATATAAACAAAAATTGTTTTTTGCAGAGATTTGCGTAAACTGTCAAATTTCTAGTGAAATGGTTACATTTATTTTCGAAATACTCTTCTAGTTTCCAGCCAATGTCTAACTTTTTACCCAGGAGGAGTTCTGAAAAACAAAAATTGTGTGATTAATTTCCGGACAGCAAGCATTAGTAGTCATCATTCGATTGGACGAGGCTATTCACAGAAGTCGATCGGAGATTGGTTGTTTTATTCTTCAAACCTTTAAAAAACAAAACATCCCGGCAACAAAGAAACGAGTTAATCTTTTAAAACGTAAACTTCCAGCTTTAGAGGAGACAATCAAACATTGATTTTAGCAATGCTTTCTTGACTTTGTGTTCAAAATTAGTTTGAAGTTGTATCCAGGTTGAATGATTTGACCTTATGAACTGCTATCTAGTAACAAGCATTTTTTTTACAAAGCTTATATCAACCTTGGTCTTTCTGGGTGTCATTTTAAGCACATTTTCGCACTATCCATTCTCGGATCAAGGTGAAACTTTGCACAATTATTCATTATCGATGACAAGCTATGAACTGAAAAAGTGACCATTTATTTGATCAATTAGTCGTAATTAATTTATTTTGCTATATTTAGAATATGTATTAAGCTACGGTGTAGAGAATTGTGTCTTTGGCTAAAAATTGAAACTAACAATATATAACTATAAAACTTTATATTTTTATAAGTACTTGGCTAGCTCAGTGCTAGAGTGCAAGCTTGCGCTTCCGAGTTCGACTTCAGACTCAAGCAACTTTTGAATCGGATTTGAAAAACCAGCTCGGAAACTTCTCCCAGATACCCTTCCCTCTCCCCTCCTCCCAACACGGCCCAAAAAAAAAAGATCCAGACAAATAATTGGACCATAGCGCATTGAGCATGCTAAAAGCATGAAAGTTACGCTTAACAAAAACAATTGATAAAAATATTTCCAATTGCACACATTTATCATTGTTAGACTACATCTATTACAAAGTAAATAATTAATTCAAAACAATTGATGCAATTACAAATATTCTTGTCGATATTGGCTCACAAGAAAATGTTTTCAACAAAATACATGAACTTGACAGGTTTATCCACTCTAGGTCAGTGCTTTTCGGCTGTTAAGTGCACAGACCGCTGTCTTGATAGGTGCTAATTAATGGGCCTTCTTTAGTGATCTGCTGACCACAGAAACGAATTTAGGGCAGATCGAGTACCTTAAGACTTACTCTTTTATCTTGCTAACGAAAAAGTCACACAGGGCAATGCAATGTTGTACTTTAAACCATTAGAACTTGGTGAAATCCTCGTCCATAAGTTGAAGTCATGGATGACTGTAATGCCTTCGAACGCTCAGCCACTGGGCCGCATTGTTTAAGAAGTTAAATTTAACACACACACAAATTTTAAACCTCATTTAAGTACCATTGCATCCAGGGCCGCGGCTACCTATTGTGCAATGTGTGCATTGCACGCAGGCGGCCGACTTTAGGGGGCGGCCAAATCATTATTCGAAGATGAATAAATAAATAGATGAATAAAAAAATTACTTAAATATTTTATATAAATTCTAATTATTCCAGTATCCTTTGAAAATATAACGATATTCGTACATTATTTCGAAAACTAGAACAAAAAAAAAAACGACTAAGACTGCTGAATTGATCCTTACGGAAATTTGTTGTATTTAAAAGGACTCTTTTCTCATATAAAGACAACACAACGGAAAAATTATGAAAAATACACATAAATACAACAGACACAACATAAAGAGTTCATTCAGCGACTACACACAAGCGTCTTGGTGCTTTTCATGTTCCCTGATCAATGAGTTGCGGTGATATAGTCTGATCGAGTGAGGTACGAACGAGTTTTTGTACCGCTCTGTTCTTGTTTTGATTGACAGCAGTCGCCCACTTCGCGACGACCTGACGTAGTTCTGATGGAGCGGGCGGCCGTTGTCTTCCAAGATTTTTTCGATTTTCCTTAGACACTTTTGCTCAAAAAGTTCCTTTAAATGTGGTAATGTTGTGAGTGTAATTTTTGATGCCCTTTTTATGATGGTTTCTAGACGGCGCAACAGGTTAGATGAAGCGTTGCCGTGCCAACAAGTTATTTCGTATGTTAGCAGATTTTTTATAGTCGCACCGTAAAAAGTATCTAGGATCTTCTTGTTTAGTTTAAAGCTATTGAGTTTGTATAGAAAAAATAGTCGCTGGGCTGTTTTCTTTGTCAGAGTTCCAAGGTGGTCTTCCCATGAAAGTTTGTTGTTAATGATAACGCCTAGATATTTATATGCCTTTACTTGTTCTATAGATGTAGTGTTTATTTGCAGTTCACGTATAGTTTGTTTTTTCTTTCTAAAATCTATTATAAGTTCTTTAGTTTTTGTGACATTCAGTTCTAGAAAGTTGTCAGTGCACCAGTTTGTAAAATCTTCTATCGAGCTTCGATACTGAGTTTCGTCTCCTGAAATAAGACCGACTATGGCAGGATCATCAGCGAATTTAATGAGTTTAACTGAGTCATAGATGCTTCTTATGTCATTAGTGTAAGGAGTGTACAGTACAGGAAAAAGTATACAACCTTGTGGAGCACCCGTGCATAGTACTCAAGTTGACGATTTGGTGTTGTTGACTTTAACATACTGGGGACGTTGAGTTAAAAATTTTAGAACCCATGCTTCTTGTACGTAAGGGCTTACACTTAAGTTACTCAGTTTGTTTATCATTAGATGTGGCTGTATGGTATTGAAAGCCGAGGAGAAGTCTACAAAGAGGACTCGTGCATATGTTTTGGGTATATCAAGATGCTTATAAAGCTGGTCCAAAAGCAATAGAATTGCATCCTCAGTTCCCCTAGCTGTCTTATATGCAAATTGGTGAGGGTCTATGCTGTTATTGACTTTTGCTACAAGTTGTTTAAGCATATATTTTTGAAAACATTTCATAACTATAGGTGTTTTTCCATAAGCGTCTAGTCATTTCTGGCATTGAATTTACCCAGTTTAGGAATATTTGTTTTGAGTCGAATAGCCCGCACTGTAATTAGATGTATTACCGCTAATTAAAAAAATCAATTTTAAAAACATTTATACTGGGGGGGGGGGAGCTAGTTCCTCTCATGTGGAGGAGGGAGGACGCAACGTCCTGACAAAATGGGGGTGTTGTTATACTGAGTTTTTGTTCACAAAGAATTTGTTCAAGTTATATTAAAAAATATTTAAAAAAATATAAAACGCCTTCATCGCTTGAGTCGTACTAAATGTCTAGAGCTACAATCCAACAACCGACCAACAACAGTGGGTGGGGCGGCGAAAAAAATGTTCAGACCCTTACCGACTTGAGCGGAAACATGCCATATCTTCAATTCGATCTCCAGGAAGAAGTTTTTTACAACTCATACAGATGATGTAGGTAACACTATTTCCCCCAAAAACAACAACACATTTTTAGTGAACTTTATTTGTTTCTATACACTGAGTTCAATTAATATAAATGAAAAATATATAAATGAACAATAAAACCTAAAAATTGTGACTAAGTTTCTTTTATTTTTTTATTACATTTAAAAACAACAACTCTCGGACTTCACTGTGGAAGCCTACATCGCTCCTCGGGTCTCCAGCTTCTAAAGGGGGTTCGAACGAAAATGTTATCTAGGGAGTCGCGGCCCGGGAATGACAGAGACACTGCCTTTATATGTTTTATTTCTAATCATTGTTTAAGTGACTTGTACTTTAAATTGTTTACTTTGTTTTAAACTCTAAAAAAAAATTTCAGCGATGAGTTCTTCATTTGTCGGATAAATTTGTAGAAAACCTCTAAATTAGTGTATAACTGTGAATACATCTCTCCAAAAATACAATGGTGATAATTATTATGAAAGTGTACGGAACGTGGAAAAAGTTCTACTGTCAATGGCTTTTTTTTTATTATTGTGCTTTAACGTACACTAACAAGCACGTGAACATACCCACTGCCCAGACTCTACGTAACAAAATAACAACCACGTGAACCTAGCCACTGCCCAGACTCTACGTAACAAAATAACAACCACGTGAACCTAACCACTGCCCAGACACTACGTATCAAAATAACAACCACGTCAACCTAGCTACTGCCCAGACACTACGTAACAAAATAACAACCACGTCAACCTAGCCACTGCCCAGACTCTACGTAACAAAATAACAACCACGTGAACCTAGCCACTGCCCAGACTCTACGTAACAAAATAACAACCACGTGAACCTAACCACTGCCCAGACTCTACGTAACAAAATAACAACCACGTCAACCTAGCCACTGCCCAGACTCTACGTAACAAAATAACAAACAAGTGAACCTAGCCACTGCCCAGACTCTACGTAACAAAATAACAACCACGTGAACCTAGCCACTGCCCAGACTCTACGTAACAAAATAACAACCACGTGAACCTAGCCACTGCCCAGACTCTACGTAACAAAATAACAACCACGTGAACCTAGCCACTGCCCAGACACTACGTAACAAAATGACAACCACGTGAACCTAGCCACTGCCCAGATTCTACGTAACAAAATAACAACCAAGTGAACCTAGCCACACGCCCAGACTCTACGTAACAAAATAACAACCACGTGAACCTAGCCACTGCCCAGACTCTACGTAACAAAATAACAACCAAGTGAACCTAGCCACACGCCCAGACTCTAGGTAACAAAATAACAACCACGTGAACCTAGCAACTGCCCAGACTCTACGTAACAAAATAACAACCAAGTGAACCTATCCACACGCCCAGACTCTACGTAACACCTTTCAGGTATCGAGAAATTATAGAGAGATCATGATCGTTTATACTATTTTTTGTAATATACCTGCCGCAGCGAATCAGTTCTAATCGTCGCCAATACAGGAGCAGAAGTTAGTAACCAGAACGTGCTCACGTTGAGCAAGATGTCAGATTTTTAAAGGCACGTATAGCCGAAATAGTTCCTAGTGCATGATTCATAGTTGTACTTGAGGGATACAACAACGATTCGAATTTGACAAAGTCCAGCTCAGTCTTAATGATTTTTTTTGTAGAGGAAAAAGAAAAGGGGGCGGCATTTTAAATTTCGCACGCAGGCGGCCACAACCCTGGCGGCGGCCCTGATTGCATCAATTACTTTGAGTCTATCACTTAATTATTTATCCAACCACTTGCAATACCGTTCGGTATAGATTTTGTCGTTCAAAAGGGATAAACCGTTTGGTGTATCAGTGGACCTTAACCTTTTTGAGTGCGATCCGAGAGCACTATAAGAATTTGTCTAGTCAGTCTATGTATTTCTTCATCTGATTGGTAATTTTGGTTGACCTTTATTTTGGATGGAATTTGTTCAGCACAACTTTAATGCTGATAGCATGCTCAGTGAGCTAAGATCCAACCACTTTTGTGGATCAATGGGAAAGGAAGGATAGGGGGGTTTTAGTGAGAAGGTTTCCGTGCTGCCTTGTCAAAAACATTTTTTTTAAGTTTCTCGCGTCTAAATTCGAGCTCGAGCCTCCATGATGGAAGACCGCCATGTTTGACCACCGGGCTATTTAAGAACTGAATTAGTCTATTGTTCGTTTAGAATTTTTAGCGAAATACCTAATTCTCTACACAAGACTTATATCCCCTTAGTTTAGTATGCTTTGTATCAAGTGATTAAATAAATGATTTATTTTATTATTGATTTGTGTTTTGTCATCGACAATAAATAATTGTGCAAAGTTTCAACTTGATCTGAGACTGGGAAGTGGGAGAAATAACTATACAAGATTTGGAGCAAGACAGACAGACAGACAGACGGAGTAAGTTGTTAAAACTTGTTATATGCTCGATAAAAAGGTAAATATGTTGTAGGCTTAATTTTTATTTTTAACATGAAGTATGTAACACCACTGGGCCCTCTGCAGACCTCAATAGACATTTTTCCATTATTATTGTGGGTATCTCTTTTTTTTTATGTTTGACATTGTTGCGAGGAGGCTATTGAACTATTCATTGTAGAGTGTAAGAATACATTGTTGCGAGGAGGCTATTGAACTATTCATTGTAGAGTGTAAGAATACATTGTTGCGAGGAGGCTATTGAACTATTCATTGTAGAGTGTAAGAATACATTGTTGCGAGGAGGCTATTGAACTATTCATTGTAGAGTGTAAGAATACATTGTTGCGAGGAGGCTATTGAACTATTCATTGTAGAGTGTAAGAATACATTGAAACAAAAAGTTGAAGGAATGTTGCTTTTTGATGTTATTTCTTCATTTCTCCTACAGTTTCTGTTTGATCAAAACTTTAATACCCCCCTCCCCTCCCCCCCTTTTTTTCTTCCTAATGTTTTGCTCCTGTCACATTGCGCCATGTTTGCTGGCACTGCAGTTTCTCATTTGGCCGTGCTGAGATCAATGTGCCATTTCTTGGGCCAGCAATACTTGGCGGGCTTCATGTGACGACCAAGTAATAAGGCCCCCCACCCTTATCTAAACAGATCGAATCCCTAATGGAACTCCACTTCAGTATTATGACAACAACCAATCGCCGTGTTCCGTAGTGTCACGAGCTTTTGTGCGTAAATCGCAAATGTGTGCGCTGGAGCTTATGAATATTCATAAGGATAGGGGAAAGGAGCAGACGACACGTAAATTAGCCGGCAGTTTTGTTTTCACTCAATACAAGAACGTGTATTTATCTCGCTCTACTCTTCCTGACAATCTTTTTTTTTTATTGGCCCAATCATTATCGTTTGTACAACGATTTCATAGCAAATGAGAGGAAATTGAAGACTCATTCTGTTATTCTATTGAATGACGTAACAGTGTCATGTGACAGTTGCGTGAGTATTACGACAGGGGAAAACAATCGCTTGATTAAGCTTACCATGTTGGTTGATGAGTGTGTTTTGTTACTCAAAGCACATCTATTCCCCTCAGAACCCTAGCTGGTATTAGTTACCCCGCCCCCCCCCTTGGGAAATAGATTGATGTGACGTAATCGTTGAAGTCCTAATGACAATTTTAGTTGATAGTCTCGGAGACATGCCGGCACTGACTAGTTTTCAATGACAATTTTAGTTGATAGTCTCGGAGACATACCGGCACTGACTAGTTTTCAATGACAATTTGACAAGTCTAAACATGATCATTACTAGTGTTTGCGTGGATGTGTAGAAAGTAGGAATAAATGTCTTTCGGTCTATATTTTCAATTATTCTACTAAAATGAGCATGCATTGTAAGTGTCAATCACTACTTGCCAACTCGAAGCTTACGTCTTGTGTTAAATGATTTGACATCCATTAAGGTGTTTGCTTAACAAGTGATTAGGAGAAATAAATCATTAACTCTTAATATATTCTAGTTTTTAAAGATTTCTTTTCATTAAATGTTTAGCGTTTGTATTTTTCTATAGTTGCTGTGTTTTAGGAGACTATTAAAATGACTGAATATTAACAAAGGAAGTGCTGGAATTGTTAAATCGTAATCTAAATGAAGCTTCTCAAGAAAGTGTGTCACTACATTAGTTTCTCAGGCAATATCACCCTAAGTCTCCTTCTCACACTATTCTGATTGCCCGTGACACATTCCAAGAACTGAATGTGCTCTCAAATGTTTAAAATCTCAAAATAAATGTCCAAACTTACTCAAACCAATGCCGATTAGTACAGCTCGCAACAAAAAGCTGGAAGAATCTACAGTTCAGAAACAAAAAGCTGGAAGCCTACTGCTATGTCCACTTAGCAACAAAAAGCTAAGAAGCCTACGACTTTGCATCCATTGCTGGAAGAGTCTACAGCTGAGCAATAAAACGTTGGCTAAAAGAACTATCTCAAAATAGAACATAAGTTGTTCACATTGATACTGGACTACTCCGCCATATTGTTGTCACATACTAGCACTTTCTTCTTCCTTGTTCTCATGTTTATGTTGGAGCGTTCAGATGACTAGACCAATATAGGAGATGAACTGTTGGAGTGTTCAGATGACTAGACCAATATATGAGATGAACTGTTGGAGTGTTCAGATGACTAGACCAATATATGAGATGAACTGTTGGAGCGTTCAGATGACTAGACCAATATATGAGATGAACTGTTGGAGTGTTCAGATGACTAGACCAACATATGAGATGAACTGTTAGAGCTTTCAGATGACTAGACCAATATGTGAGATGAACTGCGCAGTGGTTTCCAAATCAGGGAGCTCTCAATATAGTTTTCTTTCTATTGGGGTGTTTTGGGGCCAGTGTCTTGTACGGGCCTCTTGGTAAAGAGAGCAGTTTTGAAGGACATGGTCAGCATTCTCTGGTGACACTCCACATGGGCAGATTTCACTGGTTCCAATTTTGAGCTTCCGGTACATATGTTGTCTCATTCTATTGTGTCAGGTCCTGAGTCAAAAGATTACACGTTGATTTTGTCGGGATAACTTATAATAGACATCATCTTTCTTGTTATTTGGATGAGAGCTTATCCATTTCTCATTTATTTTTGTTCACTATTAGTTTTTTATTTCTTCTGGATAGAGTCCAATGTTTAATTGTGAGTTTGTTCTCCCACTCTTGGTGAGTGTGTCAGCCTTCTCATTTCCTTCTAGTTCTATATGTGCTGGTATCCATTGAATAACAGTACATGTAATAGCACTTTCAACCTTTGAGGACCATGATTCTTATAAACAATCCTTCCATTTCAATGTGAGAACCTGTTTCTCCCCCTTGACCCTCCCCCCCCTCTGGTCACTCCTGCAGTTTCCTGCTAATCAGAGTGACACTTATTGCTAAGCTCTTATCACCGGACTTCCACTCACTGCTCACTTCATCACTCACACGCTCTCCGCGGTCTTCACTCACCTTGAGTCACGTGCTCTCTTGGACTACCTGGGCAAGGTCATGTCACAGAAGAAAAAAAATCTTCGAATCCATGGATCGTCATTAACGGAGAAACTCATTTACTTTTGTGTGCGTCAAATTGTGCATGTGTTGTGTTGGGTGTGTGCGTATAGTGTCAGTGTGTGTGTGTGTGTGTGTATACCGGTAGTGTGATTGCTCAATACTAGAGAGTTCGATTACAACTAGATAATGACAAATGAATCCAACAAAAAAAAATGTTTTTTCTTAAGTGTCAAGCTATAAATAGATTTATTCATTTGCTGTTCTTTATATATAATTAAGATAAAGAATCCTTCCTAAATTAATGTTGATTACTACCTTAGTGTTGTGAACTCTACTATGTGGCACACGGTATGCCGGAAGTAGTCAGAAACACTTTGTACTAGCTGTTTAATATCCAGTGCTTGGGTCACGTGCTCTGAAATGTTGACCATCTCAATGCCCAAACTTACTCAAACAAATGCCTTTTATGGGGATTTACAGCTTAGCAACAACAAGCTAGAAAGTCTACAGCTTAGCAACAACGAGCTAGAAAGTCTACAGCTTAGCAACAACAAGCTAGAAAGTCTACAGCTTTGCAACAACAAGCTAGAAAGTCTACAGCTTAGCAACAACAAGCTAGAAAGTCTACAGCTTTGCAACAACAAGCTAGAAAGTCTACAGCTTAGCAACAACAAGCTAGAAAGTCTAAATATTAGCAATAAAAACAAAAGTCTACAGCTTATCAAGAAAAAAAAAGTCTACAGCTTAGCAACAAAAAACTTTAAAAGTTTAAAGCTTAGCATAAAAAAACTAAAAAGTCTACATCTCGGCAACAAAAAGCGTGAAAGTCTACAGCTACAGCTTATATGCAAACTGTACAACGATGAATCAGCTTACAATTGTGTGGGTTTAGTCGATTTTGTAGTTTGGAAACAACTGTACTACATTTTCTTTTTCTCTTTAAAAGTCACATGGGGGGAGGGGTGCGCACGTGTGTGGCTGAGCTGAATTTGAAAGGTGGATCTCGTGACGGCGCTGTGTTGACTGTGCGATACTAAATCTTATTGTCCTAATTCTAGCTGAATTTCTGTTGTTGTTTTTTTTATGGGAATATAGAAATATATACGTGTTTGTTATGTATCTTTTTTTTATATACAATTTTTCTTCTTTTTTTTTTTTGGTAAGGGGGGGAGGGGAATCTTTTATCCACACTGAAACATATATAAATGGACCTAAGGGAGATAACCATCAACTCTGGTGAAGTTTGTCTAAAGTAGGGAAATATAAATAGTTGTATTTAAAATACGTTTTCAATATCGGCTCAATTAGTTTGTGCTGCACTTGAACGTTGACTTTAAACATGGCATTAGCTCCCTTTTTTTTCCCTTATAAGCTTAGACTAAGGGAAACAACCTAATCAATGTTCGTGAACTAATGGCTTGCTAAAAAAAAAAAGATTTTTTAAATATTACAAATTAATAGCAAAAAAAAAAAAAAAAAAGATTCAAGATCAACATTGGTTGAAAGGAATTGCAAAATAAATATGGAATATGACAAATATTAACTTTCTGCTAAATCCTTCTATTTAATGTTTTTTTATATAACATCTTGGTGCTAAAAGCATGCCAGTAATTATCTCCCGTTCCTTACCGGACCATTTAAAAATAGCATTTTTAAAACGCTGACATAATGCAGTGTATGCATTGAAACTGGATTACTATAGGATTGTGGATTTAGTCATTGTTCAATCTTTGAAACTGCGAATTACAAAAGAAAAGATAACTCTTTCAATAATTAATCAGCACATCGTCCTTTCATTGTTTTTTTGTTCGCAATTCTCCTGGGCAGTGTTTCCCAAACTGTGTTCTGCGGAACCCGAGTATTCCGCTAGCCCTGACTAGGTGTCCCACGATTGATTGGAATCATTAATTAGAAAGCCACGACGTGAATTAATCTCTTTAAAAAAAATAAGCAAAGTGTTCCGCTAAATACTCAGAATGTATGAAGTGTTCCGTTAAGTAAAAAGCTTGGGAATCACTGCTCCAGGGAGTCATTCTGGGTGTGTCTGTGATAGAGATTTGGCTTTCTGGGTGTTTGTCTGTGATAGAGATTTGGCTTTCTGGGTGTTTGTCTGTGATAGAGATTTGGCTTTCTGGGTGTTTGTCTGTGATAGAGATTTGGCTTTCTGGGTGTTTGTCTGTGATAGAGATTTGGCTTTCTGGGTGTTTGTCTGTGATAGAGATTTGGCTTTCTGGGTGTTTGTCTGTGATAGAGATTTGGCTTTCTGGGTGTTTGTCTGTGATAGAGATTTGGCTTTCTGGGTGTTTGTCTGTGATAGAGATTTGGCTTTCTGGGTGTTTGTCTGTGATAGAGATTTGTCTTTCTGGGTGTTTGTCTGTGATAGAGATTTGGCTTTCTGGGTGTTTGTCTGTGATAGAGATTTGGCTTTCTGGGTGTTTGTCTGTGATAGAGATTTGGCTTTCTGGGTGTTTGTCTGTGATAGAGATTTGGCTTTCTGGGTGTTTGTCTGTGATAGAGATTTGTCTTTCTGGGTGTTTGTCTGTGATAGAGATTTGGCTTTCTGGGTGTTTGTCTGTGATAGAGATTTGGCTTTCTGGGTGTTTGTCTGTGATAGAGATTTGGCTTTCTGGGTGTTTGTCTGTGATAGAGATTTGGCTTTCTGGGTGTTTGTCTGTGATAGAGATTTGGCTTTTTCAGATTTTTACCTTCTTGACTTTGTTCATTGATTTTTTTTTGTTAATGTGTTTTTGTTTTTGTTTGGGTTTAAAAGTCTTCACGTGAGACAAGAATTTATTTTTGTTTTATCTGAGTCAAATCGGAGTTCATTTTATTAGAAAATTAACTTCCAGACGACCTGATCTCTTTAGGTCTAGCTGAATATGAGAGTGGCTGGACTCGAAATACAGACCTTTCTCCTCAATCAGCTGTACTGTTAACTCGACCATTCCCAGATTGATACTATTTTTAGAAGTTTTTGCGTTTAGTTTGATTACTAGGACTCTCGTGACTCGCTCCTCATCTTTAGTTTTTTACAAAGCTTGTATCAACTCTGTCTGTCTGTCTGTCTATCTGGTAAAAAGTTTAAGCACGTTATTCCTCCGACACCCAATCTAGGATCAAGCTGAAATTTGGGACAATTATTTCTTTTACCTGAAAATACTAGAATAAAAGAAAAATAACCAATTAGTTAATTATTGGTAATTAATTATTTTATTTGGTATCTCGAAAGAAAAGAAATTGTACTTAACTGACGTGGTGGTATAAGCTGAATTAGTCAGCTTAATAGGTGGTCGCTTTAAAATAAGTTTGAAACAAACAATAGATAACAATACAATCTTCTATTTTCTTAAGCACCTCACTAGCAGAGTGGTTATTGTGTCGGTCTGGGGAGGCTTGCTAAGCCAGGTATCTTGCATTTGGCGTAACTGTTTTTGCACATTTTTGCGGATGTTAGTGAATGCATCTTTAGTGGACTGGGAGTTTGGGTTGTTCAGATACAATTTGTGGAGCTTGTGCTTTTCATCTAATAGTTTTCTGATCTCAGTATTGTTTTCATCAAACCAGTCCTGATGCTTTCTCTCCATAGGACCGAGTATGTTTAGTGCTGTGCTATAGATAGCTTCTTTCAAGCATTCCCAGCTTTTATCTACATTTGATTCAGTTGGAAGGGTGGACTTGAGGCAGTTCTCTATCGCATCTGCAAGCGACTTTTTAGTTTTGTCATCTGCTAGTCTGGCCGTGTTTAGCCTTTTTAGGGGTTTAGATTTTTGGGGACGTCTCTTTGGTTGAATACGAATGTTTAGTTTTGTGATGATGAGGCGGTGATCTGTTCCACATTCTGCACCACAGCAAGATTTGGTGACACGAATGTCCTGACGGTCAGATTGTCTGGTGATGACGTAATCTATGAGGTACCAGTGTCTTGAGCGGGGATGCATCCAGGAAGTTCGCTTTCTCATTGGCAGACTGAATATTGTGTTCGATATGAGCAACTTGTGTTCAGCACAGGTCTGGAGTAGTAATAATCCGTTGCTGTTGCATTGACCTATCCCGAATTTGCCTAAGACTCCTTTCCAGATGTGATGGTCAGAGCCGACTCTTGCGTTGAAGTCACCGAGAATGAGTAGCTTTTATGTTTTTGGAATATCAAGTAAGGTGGAGTTTAGTTCTTCGTAGAACTTTGCTATGACATCATCTGGGTTTGTCATAGATGGTGCGTAACAGCTAACAATGGAAATATGTTTCTTTCCGTTTTGTAAAGGCAGCTTAAGGGTCATGAGCCTATCACTAATTCCTTTGGGAGGCCCGACTAGTTTAGATACTATTGATGTTTTTATGGCAAAGCCGACTCCAGATTCACGACGTACTTCAGTGCTTCTACCGCTCCAGAAGAAAGTATATCCAGCTCCTCTTTCGCAGAGTTCACCTTCATCTGCAAGCCGAGTCTCGCTTAGTGCTGCGATGTCTATGTTGTATCTGTGGAGCTCCCTGGCTACTAGTGCAGTTCGTCTTTGTGGTCTATCAGATGTGTCGTTGTCAAGAAGTGTGCGCACATTCCATGCGCCTATAGTAAGAGGAACTATCCTCGTCTTTTTCTTTGAATTTCGACCGCTTGAGTAGGGTTCCCGCCAACTGCGGTAGGCTGGCTAGGGTAGTTTTGAGCAGGCAATTTTTGGGGCACCTTTTCTAACCCTGTCCTCATGCTATGGAGGTGATTAGTGCACTCCTAAATAGGGCTGCTCAGCCACTCAGGGGGCTGCCGGACTCCACATCTGATCTGTGTCAGTGGTGAACGACCATATGCCCTTAGCCGCCTGTGTGCAGGGTTGCAGCTACGGCTTCTAGTGTGCCCACACCTACCGCTTCACTGCTTGCCTGTCGCCACAGGACTTTGGTTTGGTTGTGTTTGGGGGGAGATGACAAGTGACTTGCGCTGGAATTTGGATTAAAGTGAGGAGGATTCGCGCAACACGTCGTCCTCACTCTCTTGCCCTAAAGCCCGTCCTTTTCCGGAAGCAAGATTTGGTCAAGACGTCTGGGGACAAGTTTGGGTGCTTGAAATAGTTTACATTTGTCGGACCGAACCATCTTTACTAATATGAACCCTCGTGACCCCAGTTAATGGGGAATGTGATAGCAATTATGTCATTAGCTCAATACAATTCTGATCGTTTGATATAAAATAACATTTCTTGAAATGTTTATGCATTTGCTCAAGTTTTTGTAACTCTGACTAAACACTTGGCTACAAAAATGCTGTATTTCAGAAATTCTTCAAATGGGCGTATTTTTTTAATATTAAAAAAAAGTGAAGAAATGTGGTGCTTAAAGAAATTAGACAAAAAAGTAAAAGTTTGTTAGCTATCGATTTATTTCTGATTTCGTTGACCAGTCAGTAAATGTCATTCTAGTACGAGTCATTAAATGTCATTCTAGAACAAGTCAGTAAATGTTTTTCGAGTACGAGTCATTAATGTCATTCTAGTACAACTACAAGTCAGTTAATGTCATTCTAGTACATATTCAGTAAATGTATTTCTAATACAAGTCAGTAAATGCCTTTCTAGTACAAGTCAGTAAATGCCTTTCTAGTATAAGTCAGTAAATGCCTTTCTAGTACAAGTCAATAAAAATCATTCTAGTACAAGTCAGTAAATGTCATTCTAGTAAAAATTAGTAATTATATCATTCTAGTAAAAATTAGTAATTATATCATTCTAGTACAAGTCAATAAATGTCATTCTAGTACAAGTCAGTAAATGTCATTCTAGTACAAGTCAGTAAATGTCTTTCTAGTACAAGTCAGTAAATGTCATTCTAGTACAAGTCAGTAAATGTCATTCTAGTACAAGTCAGTAAATGTCATTCAAGTACAAGTCAGAAAATGTCATTCTAGTACAAGTCAGTAAATGTCATTCTAGTACAAGTCAGTAAATGTGCAGGAAGTTACATTGTCACGAGGTTACATTGTCACGAAGTTACAGGATCATGTTATCTCTAATATCGTTTGTTTACTCCGGTGATGAGGTCCAACTAAAGTAACAAAAGACAAGGGATTTAACCGGAACTTATCACTGTGTTAATATCACGAAATTTTTCATTTGCAACATTTCAAAGCAGATTTAATAGTTCAGCTAGATTGAGCGTGTGGGTATAATGTGTGGAGGTGTGGAGATAATATGATTGGCAGAAGTTGTGACAGAACTATTGTCCACTGGATATAACGTCTGCTGATAGTTGCTGATTGGGCCTGGGAGTGGGGTAAGAAGAGATGGAGGCAGTGCCGGCCATAGATTGATTGGAGGCCGTTGGCGAAATGAATTTAGTGGCTCCAAATAAAATAGAAAATTAAAAAATAAACAGCGATAAAATAAAATTATGCAATTTATTTCAAACCTAGTTTACAACAATAATATTGGGCACACGATTCGGCTATTTCTTCTTTAAAAAATTACCATATGGTCCTATGCGAGGCCCTTACCAATCTCTGAGGCCCTAGGCAGCTGCCTAGTTTGCATAAGACCTCCCCTGGTGGAGTGTATCGTTAATATCTAATAGAAACACCTCCCAGGTCTACTTTGTTTTAAAAGAAACTTATGCTCTATCGAACTTATGAAAATCTACCAAGTCACAAATCTAACAAAAGAAGTCTGATCACCAAGTCACAAATCTAACAAGAGGAGTCTGGTCAACAAGTCACAAATTTAACAAGGGTAGTCTGGTCACCAAGTCACTAATCTAGAAAGAGGAGTCTGGTCACCAAGTCACAAATCTAGAAAGAGGAGTCTGGTCACCAAGTCACCAATCTAACAAGAGGGGTCTGGTCACAAAGTCACCAATCTAGCAAGAGGAGTCTGGTCACCAAGTCAACAATCTAGCAAGAGGAGTCTGGTCACCAAGTCACAAATCTAGCAAGAGGAGTCTGGTCACCAAGCACCAATCTAGCAAGAGGAGTCTGGTCACCAAGTCACAAATCTAGAAAGAGGAGTATGGTCACCAAGTCACCAATCTAACAAGAGGGGTCTCGTCACCAAGTCACCAATCTAGCAAGAGGAGTCTGGTCACCAAGTCAACAAACTAGCAAGAGGAGTCTGGTCACCAAGCACCAATCTAGCAAGAGGAGTCTGGTCACCAAGTCACAAATCTAGAAAGAGGAGTCTGGTCACCAAGTCACCAATCTAACAAGAGGGGTCTCGTCACCAAGTCACCAATCTAGCAAGAGGAGTCTGGTCACCAAGTCAACATTCTAGCAAGAGGAGTCTGGTCACCAAGTCACCAATCTAGCAAGAGAGTCTGGTAACCAAGTCACCAATCTAGCAAGAGGAGTCTGGTCACCAAGTCACAAATCTAGCAAGAGGAGTCTGGTCACCAAGTCACCAATCTAGCAAGAGGAGTCTGGTCACCAAGTCACCAATCTAGCAAGAGGAGTCTGGTCACCAAGTCACCAATCTTCATGCTCAGTGTTCGTCTCTAATGTTCAGAGTTCTGGAAGACGTGATGGCATATACGTGAAGCTTTCCGAAACTTGTGTTTGATATCATTGTCAAAATATGTGTTTTAAATAATTTTCAATCTTGAGGCAGAACACTATCTTGAAAAAAATAGACAGAAAAGTCATCTGTTTACATGTGAAGTTCATTCGATCAATTGAAATACCTGGCACATGTAGTCCAAAGGAAGGCCCACCCATTGATTTAAACTACATATTCTAGAGTAGGAGAAAGAATGGCAGGCCAAAATAACACAAAAGAAGTTCATCGGAGAAAGAGAAGGTCAAGAGAAACACAGAGAAGGTCAAGAGAAACACAGAGAAGGTCAAGAGAAACACAGAGAAGGTCAAGAGAAACACAGAGAAGGTCAAGAGAAACACAGAGAAGGTCAAGAGAAACACAGAGAAGGTCAAGATAAACACAGAGAAGGTCAAGAGAAACACAGAGAAGGTCAATGAGGAAATAACCGGAGAACGAGTTGCTCTACAGGCAGAGCTTGTAGCCCGGGACAATAAGAGCTTTTCAGTTGTTGATACTTAATGACGCCTGAACTTGTTAAGAGATAAGTTTTTCAGGTCACAAATCAAAGACGCCATTTTCATGCCCTTTGCAAGGACTAATTCTCAAATCAGATATTTCATTGACCTTGTCAGCTTACTCAACCGTAAACAGCCATTAATGTAGTACTCCCATTCCCCTAGGTCAACTGTCCATTGAAAGATCAAAGCTTGTACATTTAATTAGTAGTACATTAAAGTCAATGTAACATAGAAATACGAATTAGCCTTGTGTGTATGTTTGTTTTTTCTTGTATAAAGATACAGTAATGAGTAGGCTGCGTAACACTTACTGGATCAAATGGTTGGGTTTGTGTCAACAGTGCAGAGCGTCGAATGACAGAAACATTATCGGAATTAGGTTTGACTGTTGAACGAACTTTCATTGGAAAGTAAAAGTAGAAAATGATCAGTGAGTTGACGTGACCAATCAATGCATTGGGCAGTGAAAGATTGAAAGAGATTTGTTTCTGATTGGTTTTATTGGTATTTGCTTTGTCCATACAGCTTATGGGTAGTCCCTCTCCTCTCTCCTTAAGCCTGTAGAGTGAAACAAAAACGTAGCATTTGGGCAGGGGCGTCCGAAGGGGGTGGAGATGAATGGATGTAGCAAGGCGGGGGGGGGGGGGGGTAAATGTGTATCACACGAAAACAAAATGTAAGCGAAAGAAAATTCAAGCTTTAAAAAACTGTTTTATTTTATTTAATCTCTATGTGTAGGTAGAGAAACATAGATTTAGGTTTATGTCTCTTAAATACCTGATTATAATTTGAACGAATATCTAATTGAAAATTCCCCAAAAATAAGCAATTTGCTTGTATCATTCACTTTCACACAAGGGCGCACATTTGTATCCCATGGAAAATATCTCGCCAATCTTGTTTTTTTTTTTCTTTCGTTCAGGCATGATATCTATTTAAACATCTTTAGATTTTAAGACTTCAGACACCTTTAGATTTTTAGACATCTTCAGATCTTTAGACATATTCAGAAATATAGACATCTTTAGATACTTAGACATGTTCGGATTATTTCAATTGTTCTTTTTTATGGGACTTAATTCGAATAAGTCACGTGATCTGCTAGTGTCTTTTTCATGAAATATTTTTCAGTCATCTTAAGACATTTGCCCTAGTTGTTCTTTCATAAGGAGAAATATCCATGTATGCTTGTGAGAATGAACAGACATTAGCCTTTGTGTGTGTGTGTATGTGTGTGCGAGCGTGCGTGCGTGTTTGTTTGTGTATATATTTACTATTGCAAATTCCCTTTTATACATGTATATTTTTACAAGCATTAAACGAAATTGGTTTCAATAGATTTTGTTATGAGACGACATCTTGGTATTGGAAAACCAACAACGTATTGTTGACAGCATCATTTCTCGTGCTCTATTTCAATTGTAAAAGAAAAAAAAATCTGACCGTACAATCATTAGCCTTGATGTTGTTTTTAACTTTGATTTGATTTGAGGTCTTAGTTGTCGAATTGTTTTGTAAAGAACAATAAATATAGCACACAAACTGTAAACAGGTTACATTTCTTGATTTGAAATGTGTAACTTCGTCCGTGGGCATTTTGTGTTTGAAAGTCAGCGCCATCCTTTGTCCAATAATGTCTTGGGATCACCACCGGAACCTCATTTTTATATATTTTTTTTAACTGAACAAAAAAGTTATTCTATCATTCATGACAAAGTCATTTCTCAGCAATATTCGACACTGGAAACTTTTTTCAGTAATATCCTACAGGGTTATCTTTCCAATGTTCTACTGGGGCAACATTTCTCTGTTAGTTTCGATTGGGCAAGTTTTTCACTGCAATATTTAACGAGGCCATTTTTCTATGATATATTTTATTGTTAATATGTACACCTAAAAAAAAACGTCAATTGGAATGAGATATTAAATCTTGTATTGGCCTAGAGGAGGACAGTAACAATGACATTCTCTTTCCGGCAATCACATTTCTCTTGTTTGATTCCCTAACATCCTATTGTCTTATCTTATTCAATAATTACAAGGTCGTTCTGCGAATAGAAGGAACATTTTATAACCATTTGATGAACTAAATGATTGATCAACAATTGGCCTCCACTATCCAGTGGGAGCATTAACCTCTCTCGGTGAACAGAATATATTCATATTAAGGGACATTGGACAATGGGAGCTAATAATTATTTTTCTTTTAATCTATAACGATTCCTTAAAGAAGACATTTATTATTTAATGCGCAGATAAAGAAATTCAAAATGTAAGTTCGCTAATTTGAAAAAAAAAAAAAAAAAAGAAAGAAAAGGATACTGAAGATAGTAGGAACAAAGTAATTTGTTTCATGGGTTTACATAAAGACGCCGACAAATAACATTTTAATATTGCATGTTCTAAGCCCATTGTTTTATAGTTCATCTTTCCAGTGGTTGACATTATAAATTAATCTCTTGAGGTAATTGTTCGACTTTTATTAATCATACGAAATGTTAGTTCCATAAATTGTCTAGGAATAAAGTTGGCACTGAACTGATTCACGCTCCATAGTCTTCTTTGTTTTTTCTTCCTTTGTTTTTTCTTCCTTTGTTTTTTCGTATTAAAATTTTATTGCAAGTTTTTTGTTTTGTTTTGTTTCTAATGTGCACTTGAATTAAAAATATTTGTTAGCGCAAGCCTTTGTATACTTTCTTCTCTAAAACGCTGCTGTGACCGCCTTCTAATACACGAATAGAACAACCAAAAGAATTGTCCGAAATGAAGCTTAAGATTTGTATGACGCTCAGCCTCTAACTGTGAGACTCCCTGCTGGAAGGAGGGGATGCAAACAAGGTGGGAGGGGAGGGGGACATCTATTGTTGTTGTATTTGCCATGTTTGAATGTTGATCATATTAAACGAAATTATTACAATCGGTTAAATAGTGAACGTATTTAAATTCTGAGACATCATTTGATCCTTTCATCCTGTCTGCAGAGAAATGGACTTCCACTGTTCATTTCAAGAAAGCAAATCAAGACTTCTATGCCAGTGCGATTTTATCCATCTTTTTCAACTCGCGATTTTGGTGTTCAAGTTTTAGGCGTGTGTCAGACTTGCTTGAGACTCACTGTGACATGTTTGTTTAAAATGTTTTACATGTTTCGGATGTTCCTTCAGAGTTGAAGATAATTACTTCCTAGTCCAAACCTCCCGCAGGACGACGGGGGATGGGAGCGGGCAGGGTTTGAACCCTGGACCACCGATAAATCTGAACGATAATCCAGCGCGCAAACCGCACGACCAGGCCTTTCACACGGTAAAGCTATCGGTCTGTAACTGCCCACGAGATGAAAGCCTCAGTAACGTTTTGGTCCTTCTAGAGTAAGGACGTCTATGTAGTGCTCAGCTGTAATATGTACTTTGTGAAGTTTAGTTGTTTCAGAACATCCAATGATGTTTATATCTTATAATGTTATAATTGGAGAGTAGTAAGTTTTCTTTCACAATAAATTTGTCGTCTGCTACCAATGTGTCATCTAGTGTATTTAATTATTTCTGTATAAGTAATAAGCTCCAAGAGACATTCGCGTAAGCAGAGAGACATGTGCCTGTTAACATCCCACTACACACTCATGCAACCCAACAGCTGAGTTACAGCGTGAACCAAACTGGCCTGATGCAGGAACTTGTTGCTGAACTCTTGAATGATCATAGGCCCAGGGCCGCCGCTACCGAATGTAAGGGGCGGCCAAATCATTATTTCTTTAAATTTTTGGTTTAATAATTTTAAGAAATTAAATATTTAATTTAAATTCTACTGATTCCATTATCCTTTGAAAACTGGGGAGGGGGGGGGGGCTAGAGACGATATTTGTACAATAAGAAGTTATTTTGGAAACTTAAGAAGAAAAACAAAGCGGCACGCGAAAGTTTCCCACGGGTTTTTCATAAGCGCCGACTCTTTCCTGACCTTGAATTTTCGCGGGTTGTTTGTAAAATTTGTTTCGAGTCGACTAGCCCGCCCTGTAAGTAAATCTAGTAATTAGAATGTCAATTTTAAAACATTGTCACATTGTATCTCGAATTGAGGGGGAGGGGGGCGCAACTTCCTGACAATAAGAGGTGTTATAGAGTGTGTGTGGGGGGGGGGGGCTCAACTTCCTGACAAAAAGAGGTGTTATAGAGTGTGTGTGTGTGTGTTTCCTAGGCGGAGGTAAGAAGAGGTGAAGCGATTGATTGGTTGGTTATGCATTTAAGATGAAATTAGCATAGTGCAAATGTAAAACGTCAAACAATCTTGAGACATGAAAGAGTATAGATGTTATTTTGTGGTGAGCTAGATTTCGTTTAAATATCAGTAAATTTCATTAATATTAGATCTCTATCTCAAATGAAAATTGTAATAACAATTATATTGTTTGTTTTTTTGTTCACATAAGAAGTTTGTTCAAGTTATGTAAAGCTTATTTAGTAAAAATATAAAACGCCTTCATTGGTTCAGTTGTACTAGCTGTTTGTAGCGACAAGTCAACGACCATCTAACAACAAGGAGAGGGGGCGGCGAAAACATGTTTAATTTTCAGTGTCATTTATTTGTATATTAGTAAAATTACATGTTCAAAAATTTAAATCTCTTAAGTAGGAGACGGCGTTTTATCTTCTAATAAGATCGTTTTAAATGTAGACCGCTTTTGCGAGGCGCTTGTGCAACAGTATGGGTCAAAACATAAATGATTTACCAAATTGCATTACTTCAGGAACAAAAGTCAGATTATTTGCAGACGATTGCATAATATATAGAACAATAAAAACAACACAAGACACAGATATTTTACAAAGAGAATTAGATGAATTACAGAAATGGGAATCAAATTGGAGCATGTCTTTCCACCCAGAAAAATGTCAGTTGTTAAGAGTAACAAAAAAAACTAAAATAAACTTAAATTCTGCCAAGTCACCGTGTGGGACCCCTTAACTCAAGAAAACATTAAGAAACTGGAACAGACACAAAATAGAGCAGTGAGATTCGTAACTAACGAATATTCACATTTGACTAGAGTAACAACCTTAGTAAAATCACTAAATTTAGAAAGCCTTCAGGACAGAAGACTCAAAAGTAAAGTAGCAATTATACATAAAACACTGAACCATAATCTTCAAACACAAAAACAAAATTTAATAAAATACTCTGAAAGACACAAAGATAAAGGCACATTCCTCGTCCCATATACTAGGACAAATTTGTACAAATACTCCTTCTTCCCTAGTGCTATTAGAGCATGGAATGGGTTGCCTGAGCTAGCCAGGAAAACCAGTGACTTGGCAGAATTTAAGTCATTGGTTAATATGCATGACTAAATGCATGACGCGTAGGACGTAATCATCTTCTTTTTTTGAAGTAACGTCTGTATTATATAAGAAGATAAGATAAAACGTTTTCAAGAAAACATTTTCAAACGCCTCTGCTAGTGCGATTCTTCTGGATTTTTTTTTTGGTCTCAGAATAGTCGAATTTCTTCCGCCTATTGCACTTTATAATAGTGACGACTTTTGTGTGACAAAAAACCTCCGCGACAGAGACGTCTTACTTAACACGAAGAATATTGTTAAAAAACTCACGCCCATTACAGACGTACGTACGCAATATGTAGGCCTACCTAGAATGTCCCTCCCATAATACTATTGGCCAGGGCTGCCTTTTTATTATTAGATTTAATATGTCCCTCGAATTTTTTTTATAAGAATGAATAGTGCGTTCTGAAAGATAACACATTATTATTAGCCTTTTAAAAATTTTATTTTCTTACTAAGAGAAAAAGGCCAGAAGACGATTAGCGCCGAGTCCCGCCCGGAATCAAACCCTTTGCCGACTTAAGCGAAAACCTGCCGCATCTTTGATTCTATCTCCATCAAGAAACTTTTACAACGCTTACAATTTATGTAGGCAACACTAGTCCGGAAAAAAACCCTGACCATAGACATATTATATATAGGTTTGTGAAACTGACTCATTTTAGTGAAATTTCATTACCTAAATTTGGATTCTATACATAGTGTTAAAAATATAAATGAAAAAAAACACCTAAAAAGTGTGTTATAATTAAAAAATAGTTTCCTTTCTTTTTCATGACATTCTTTACAAAAAATGCTAAGTTAAAATTGAAAATAAAACATCTTAGAGGGAATTGGGATACGACAACGATTCGAATAGGAAAAGAAAAAGGAATGGTACAAAAATGGATTTAAATCAAAGAGCGCTTTAGGCACAGTGTCCAGCTCAGTCTTTATGAATTTTTTTTTCTAAAATAAAACGGGGAGGGGCGGCATTTTTTAACTTCGCACGCAGGCGACCACAACCCTCGCGGCGGCCATGCCTAGGCCCATTCAGCCTGTTTAAAACGTACATGGGCGGCCACGGAGCATCGGCCCATCCCATTTCAACTTTATTTCCCTGCTCTTTTTTTTTTTAACTAGGAGGAATGTTGTGCTGTAGACGACAGTAGGATGCATTTCTGAAGCTCAGAAAGTGAAAGCCTTGGCGCCCAAACCCCGATGGGGTTGTTTGCAGCGCTCCCCCAGACCTCTAGTTGGCTGGTGAGGGGTGGGAGGGGGGTACGCAAGTGTGCATTTTTTCGACAGAGGTTGGGGGGGGGGAGTATTCCCTGTAAAAGTTTGAGAAAAACTGAATTAACCGATCCCAGTATTTGTTCGATTCCTATTGAACACTCTACCGTGGAAACAAAACTAAATCAAGAACGTCTACTCTTAAAAAGAGACAATAAAAATAACAAAAGATGGTTGCTGTTCTTCAGGGCTCATCTAGTCATGAAATATATTGAGATTTATAAGAAGAGTAGTAACTAGACTCCTCCGACTTATTGTCATTATGATGTTACACTAAAATGCGTTATTGTTTTTTTTTTCTTTCTCTCCAGGTGACTATCATTATCTGTACGTGTACAAGCCTTGTGTCCCTACACCACTGTCTCAATTAGTCACTAGGCCAGACTACGTGAGTTTAATGCTATTTCCTTTACTTATGGTAGAAATCTGTCCTTGTTGTTGGTGGTGTCCTTGTTGTTGCTGTTGAGTTGTATTGTCATAAGTATGTTTTGGGGTCCTAGGCTCCAAATCATTTGAACAGATGTAATTAAAATGAAAAAAAAAGCCTCTCGAATTAAAATTAAAACTTCTAAATGTCCATGTAATTCCATCTAGTCCCTAACCAATTATTTCTGAGGAAAGTTGTTTGCATTTTAAAAAATACGATTTAAAACAATTAGATTGAATTGAGCTGCTTCATTTCATTGTTCTTTTTTTTTTAATGTTCTTGTGCACTAAAAAAAAAAGTCTCACAAACAATGCCTTTCTACAACAGAGAGCTTTATCTCCTGTGACGCTTAGTCTGATCACCTTGACCTCCCATTCTTTTATATCGTCTGCCACTTTAAGGATCTAGCCCCAAAGTCAGACCTGCATATCCCTTGGTGTTGCTTGAATTCTGAGGAATACAAAGCTATTTATTTCTTTATTATCGTGCACTGTGTCATATTTGAGTAAACCAATTGATAGTAGAATCAGAGAATGTATATGGGAAGTGTTGTAAATACCTGGCAGCAATGATCCTAGGAGAAAGATCTCGGCAGGCAGAGCTCGACAGGATCGCAAGGCTCGGTATCATATGAAATTTAGCCATTGCTCAAGAATGGAAGCTAATTAGTTATAAGTTTAAAAGTTGGCCTCTCGGTAAGTTTGTGTCTATGACGAGACTTACAGAACTACATCCCTGCTAATGGAATGCTGTACAAACTACGTTCACGACTTAAAGTAATTCAAATGTTTGAACGAAAGCGGAAGAAACATTAAGATGACGTCTGCAGCCTTCTAGAAAAAAAAACAATTTTTTTTAAAATCTTTATATTATCGTAATTAACAACTAATTTATGGACAGTAATGGTGATGCTAATCTAGCACATCTTTCATCTTTTTAGCATGCTCACCGCGCTGTGGTGCAGAGGGGAGTATTTGTGAGAGAAATCACTGATGCCAGTTAAGTGCTTGAAAAAATAGCTCATAACGACTTGAAATATTGAAACTCGAGACACTGTGTCCACTGCGGGATTGAACTCGAGACACTGTTTCCACTGCTGGATTGACCTATAGGCTAGGCAACATAAGCTATAGCTTGGGGGCCTCCAGAAAATGTTTCCAGGGATATTTTCAATCGTTTCTAAGAAAGAAGAAAGGAAAAATTGTCTTATGTTCATTACAAATGGCCACTTATAAAGACTGAATTCGGTCCTGTCTGCTTTACATCATTATAGAATTTAAACAAAGATATATCTTATCCAAGTCTTCTGGTAAAGTTAACCTTTCACATGACCTTCATGTTCTGTTCTATTTGATCATCCATTTCAGCGGTTCTCAACCTTTTAAGCTCGGCGACCCCTTTTTACAATCCCCCACTCTGCCGCGACCCCCCCCCCCAGCACACACACACAGCAATAGAGGAATAGACAAAAACATTAAACTTTTTTGATGGTCTTTGGCGACCACTGGCAAATCGTCAATCGACCCCCAAGGGGGTCGCGACCCACATCCATTTGATTTACGCTTACCCCTTATTGGATGTCATCCAATGTTTATGTTGTCATATCACCCCCCCTCCCCTCTATACGTCTTGCAATTTAGATTTAGATCTAAGTGTCCCTCCCCTTCAATCTATTGCAGCTCTTCTAGCTAATGTAGTTCGGTATAGAGAGTATTTACTTCCGGCATCACCTTTCCTGGACAATTCTTCTCCGCACTTTATTTGGGTCTGAAAGCTGTCAGACAGACAAGCTGAACCATAAAACGTATCTGTTAGTGGCCGGTTTAGAGGACTACAAACTTGTTATTGAACATGTACGGCTCGTGATCTAGGTCTCTGTGGCTGGAAGAAAGAGAAAACAACAGTTGGAGTCTAAATTAGTGTCATTGTACAGCTCACTATCGTGTTTGGAATCAATGCAAATTTAGTTTGAGTAATGAATTGATCTCCATCACTGGGTGCTGGGACAAGAAAATTACCCATCTTCGACCCAGAGTTCTTTCAAATGTAAAGTTCTGAGACCTTTTATGCGTCATGGTTGGGTTCAACCTTAGTATTGAGCTTTCTAAATCAAAGACTAATGCCAGCTGAAAAGAGACATGTAGGCCTATATCAGTTCTGTTTCTAGACATGTGTGTACATAGTCATGCGTGAAAGAAGTCATAAGTGTACTTACTCATGCGTATACGTAGTCATACTCGTACTTAGTCATGTATGTACATAGTCATGTGTTTACACTGTCGTTGTCATGTATGTATTTCGTCATGTATGAGCGTAGTCATGTGTTTACTAAGTCATGTGTGAACATAGTCATACGAATTCATTCGTGTTCGTAGTCTTTGCGTGTACGTAACTATATCTGTTCGTACTCGTGTATATACGTAGTCTTGACGTGTACCTAGTCATGTGTGTACGCTGTCGATGTCGTCAGTACATAGTCATGTGTAGACGTATAAACGCTATAAGAAATTCCCGATCTCATGAAATAATTCAGAACTATGATATAAATTGGATTAGGAAATGTTGCCAACTTGCCTCTACTTTTTGAAGCGTCGCCAAATAATGATGCTATCCTATAAACGTGATTTGCTGTTCCTGGTATCTCGTGACTCGTGACATCGGTTTTTCTATTTTCATATAATACAAACTAGCACCTGATCACTTCTGTTCCCGTCACCATAACCGTAGTTATCCAAAACTACTAAATGTAGAGTTACAACTAAACAAGAAATGGATAAATCATAACCCTGTGTGATGAGATAAACTTATCCAAAGTAATAAACTATAAAAAAGCAAATAATTTTTTTTTTATAAACTGGGTTTTATCTTTATCGAATTAATGTCTTCACCAGAAAACTAATATAAATAGTAAATAGTAACCTATAATTCTGTGTCTGATTTTGATGCTTTGGTATCTCTAAAATTCAGTGTGATGTTTCCCCAGGGCGAAGTATTTGTAACGGGAGAAGCAGGCAGTGATCAAGGCTACATGAGGTTACATTGTAATAGCTATAACTCTGTGGAGACTATCACCTGTCTGTCCAAGAAGGTAGGTATACATGAATATAATATACGGAAATTGTCGGATATGTGAAAAGAACCAGCGGACAAAGATTTGGGTGGGCTATTTGAGTTTATGTCACGTTTCTTTCAAAGCAAAAATAAATTGATCTTGTAGAGAGGACGGCCGTCTGATCGTGTTTTTACAGTCAATTGTACAGTAACTTACATCATACGTGGGCCTAACTTGCACAAAGTATAGGCTAATAGTCTAGACTCTGGATTTGCCTGTTTCCTATCATGCACTAACTATGCTTATTAGTCTCTACTTAATCTACCTGCATTTCTTATGAACGACATTCAATCTGGAGCAATTAAAACAACTGAGAAATAGCGCATCAATAGTTTACTAGATGAAAAGAAATAGAAGTGGTTAGGGCCTACTTCTGATTCTGTTACAAAGTGATAGACCATTGTTAAAAGATGTAGATCATTTAATAATAACACAGAGGGTTCAGACGACTTTTCCTAAATCTGAGATAACTGGTTTCCAGATCAGGCAGCTCTCATTATAGTTTTGCTCTACATGTCTATGTTTTATTTGATTATGACTTTGTTTCTTGTCATTAATCCACACATACACCTTCAAGACTAGTAAATAAAAAATTAGTCACTGATTGGACAATGTAAAGATAACTCTGGAAGACCTTGCTCCTCTGTAACAACGTGCTTACACAGAGTGTTATTTGTTTCCACAGACATTCTCAAAGGAAAATTTCGTTTGTCTTTATGGCGTTCACGAGAAGATGTTGAACAATTTGGCCTCCAGATTTAAAGAGGGTCTTATTACTGACTTCTATAAGTAAGTTCTCTGGGTCATGGTTAGCAAGATCCAAAAAAAACTTTTTGAAGATCTTTATAGTGATTTTAAAAGCATCAGTTGTGAAGAAGAAAAAAAAAGTTTATTATCGCAATAGTTTTTAATATTGGCAGAGCAATGTGTATTTTCCTAGACTTTTTTTTTAGTTTTTATTTTGACAAACAGTTGCTCTCCATCATGTTGCTAAACTTCTTGTTTTGATCTTTGCAGATATCTGATGGAACCCTGGGCTATGGCTGTGTACCATGACAGGTTTGCTGACTTAAGAGATGAGATCAGGGAGCTGCTCATATCTACTGATGTAAGATTGACTTTAGGTCTTTTTTTAATGCTGTCTGCCTTCTGAAGTCTAGCAGACACAAAGAACAACACATCTTTTTTTTTGTTGGGGCAACAAATGTCCCCCTCACAATATATGCAACAAAAGCCCCTTTGCAATATATGCCTACACTGATTATAACCATGACAAAGGCTATTACTTTAGAAAGAACTACGGGTACTCCCTACATGTGGCTAGAATAAATAATCTAAATTTTAATTCAACACAAGAAAATATTTGGATTATTTCATTTCTAGATTTTATTTGGAATGTGATTTTGAGTTTGAGTTTTCAAGTTAAGGCATTTAACCTAAAGTTTTGCAATGGATGGTTGGAACACTACAGAAATTACTTTCATGCACTGTCAGAGTTAAGAGAGGACAGGAAGGAGCTATTGCCCTGGGGACTCCATAAGAGAGGAGCCCCTACAATAGAAAAACATAAAGTCATTTTGCTTTTAAAAGAACGAAAATGAGAATACATTTATAATTACTTTCTTTCTTCTAAAATATTGCATGCTTTTAGGTATCATTAATAACTAGATTCTTATTAAAAATTTCAAAACAGTTAAGGCGCCTCCACCAAAATCCTGCCCTGGGACATCCACCAAAATCCTGCCCTGGGACCTCCATCAAAATCCTTCCCTGGGGCCTCCACCAAAATCCTGCCCTGGGGCCTCCACTAAAATCCTACCCTGGGGCCTCCACCAAAATCCTGCCCTGGGGCCTCCACCAGAATCTTGCTTTGGGGCCTCCACCAAAATCCAGCCCTGGGGCCTCCACTTACTTAAATCTGGCTCTGCTTTTATTTTTACTTCACATGAAGGTCAGCTGCAACTGCCTTGTCATGTCATATGTGCTCTGGACTGTCATTTTGATGGATCAGGGTTCAAATCCTGCCCATTACCTGTCATCCTGCTGGAGGTTTGTTCCAATCTGAAGGAACATCCAAAACATGGGACAACAAAACATGGGACAACAAAACAAAGAAACAAAACATGGGACAACAAAACAAAGAAACAAAACATTTTCCAACCAAAATTCGATGCTGCTATAAAAAGTTTAAAAATCAATAATTTTATATTTAATTTTCATGTTGTTTTTTTTATTTTACAGTAATTACAGTGAATTAAAACTGTTTGGTTATATTTATTTATCTAAGAGTGAGTAACTCTATGTTATGTTGGACCTGTGAAAACGAAGCAGTTGTCAGAAGCAAATTCAAATATACTCTGAATTGAAAAGTGCATTTTCAGAAGCCAAACCTTTCAATAGACTTATTGGATTATACCTATACAATTTGGACAATTAGGAAATATGCAAAACTGATGGCTCATCACATTAAAGACATTACTGTCTTCAAACAAATTTAGGACAATCACTCACACATAACCTGTTTATTCATTGTCTTAGATGGAAACAAATTCCAGTGCATACTTTCTAAATGATTATTTTTGGTTGACTTGAAAGAGTACCACTAAACACAGCTGGCCTATGTAGGCCAAATTCAGTGATTTTTTTTAAAATTAAAGTAAGCTTGCTGCAGGAAGTTCATACCCCTCCCTCCTGCTCTGAACCTAAGGTTGCCTCACTAAAGAATTTGTTCAACACTAGAATCCTGAAAATTGTAATTTTTAATGCATGACTTTTGTTGTACTGAATTGGTCATCTAATGTATAACATGGTATAAAACTATAATTCGACAAAGACACATAAGCCAAAGTAAATGGAATCTGTTATAATATTGTTTGATCACAAAAGTTTCTTTTCAGCCCTATTTGTTGTTTTGATTTCTACTAGATCTTGATGTTTTAATCACTGCCCCAGACTTGCTGACTTGCTGATCTCCGTCTCGACAAGTCTGGGAAACCAAAAACTCTCGACCTGTATGGTGACATGTTTGCACTACACAAAACAGCAAGGTTTCTGTCCAGGGCTTTTGCTAGAGAGAATTTGAGCCTCTCAAGCCCTCACTCAAATGGAGTTTCATAATGATGATGTCTTAATCCTTATTTAAAACAACTTTAAAACACAATATATGGAAACTCTAAAGTAGTGTCAGATAAATTTTCTTTTCATTACAGAAAGAAGGTCTTTCCACATTAGAGGATTTGGCCCGTAACCTTGTGGATGAAGAATTTGGAGTATGTATACATTTGATTTAAAAACTACATTTACCAATACATTATATTCTCTTAATTCTATTCCATATTTGTTTGTCATAGAAACACATTTGAGTGAAAAGATAATAGTTCCTCCTTTGAAAACTTCCTTTCACTATAATGAGATGCAGATTGATTAAAATAACAAAAGTCTATTTAGATGGAATGAGGGGTTTGACAAAGCAATTAGCTCTGGTAATCTGGACATTAGACAGTAGCACTTATACCCATTATCCCATCCATTTTATTGGATTAGAACTGTGTTTTCATTAGCTCTTACTAATTCAGGCATTAAAACATCATTTAAATCAGTGGTTCCCAAACTTTTTTGTCTTGTAGACCCCTTGCCATGTTTTGTGGTTTTCGGTAGACCCCCTGCTTAACCTATACCGGTACTCCATTTTCGCAAATTGACCAACTCCATTTTTTTAAAGTAATTTTTAACTGTAGAGAGTCGAAGAGTAAATAAGTAATTTAAAGCTACTTAGTAAGTTAAGAGAGATCTATCTTTTTTATTGATAAAATTCTAATTTATACCAATTAAAATAACAATTAATATGTATTACTGGAACCACCAAATACACTGGAAATATGTGTTGTTGTTTTTTTGCAGATTCATCATCCGTTGCTATGGATATTATACTTCATATAGGAATTTGTTGTTCTATGAAGTAGTTCTTCAAACAATAAATATCAATTAATTAATTAATTGGCCTTAAGTATCACTGTAAAAGTTTGCGTAAGGAGCAGTTTCTTGTGTATTTCTTCATCTTTCACATCTGGACCAAATATTGGGTCCCCGGAACGGTTTTCTCAAACAGGAGAAGGGGCGAAGTAACTGGCGTCTAAACCAGTAAGCTTTGGGCAGGAGGGAGTCAGAAGCCTAGGCCCCTGGCATAGAGTGCTCTTTGTATGTTGATGACTTTGTCATTTTTACTTATGGGAAAAACATGAACACCTTAGAAAGAAAATTACAGTTATGTTTAAACAAAATTCAGGGTTGGGCAAACGATAATGGTTTTTAATTTTCGGACTCCAAAACAGTTAGTATACATTTTTGTAATTTAAGGGGACTCCACCCAGACCCTGAACTATTTGTACACAAAAAGAATATCCCTGTCGTAAAAACTACAAAATCTTTAGGCATCACCCTAGATTCCAAATTTAATTTTCTCCCCCACATTAAGGAACTTAAGAAGAAATGCCAAAAGTCATTAAACATGCTTAGAGTACTCAGCCATACAGACTGGGGAGCTGACAGAGATACCTTGCTGCTGCTATATCGGAGTCTAATTCGATCCAAGCTAGACTACGGATCCATAATATATGGAACAGCAAGGAAGTCGTACCTAAAAATACTGGAACCAATACAAAATGCTGCCCTGCGTCTCTGTCGCGGCGCGTTTCGTACATCACCTATCCCAAGTCTCCATGTGTAGGCTGGAGAACTCCCCATGGATATAAGAATGAAAAAGCTTGCAATGCAGTATATAGTCAAGCTAAAATCCAACCCCACAAACCCTGCTTTCGACTTCATATTTAACCCAACAGAGGTAGAATTATACAATCGAAGGCCTAACGTCATACAGCCGTTGGGCCTTCGAATGAGAGAAAAATATCCAAAATTTAACCCCACCCATTGACCAAATCTCTAAAATAGAAACCCCTCAGAATCCTCCTTGGCTAATGAATAAACCCAAATTAAATTTATCCCTCTTAATTTCAAAAAAGAAAATACAGACCCAAGCATACTACAAGTCCACTTTAGGGAACTGCAGGAGAGCTACGGAGATTGTGGCACCATCTACACAGTCGGATCCAAAATGGATGGAAAGGTCGCGTGTGCCTGCTCCTTTCGGAACAAAATAATCTCCAGTAGACTCCCCGATGGCTGCTCCATTTTTACGGCAGAATTGCATGCAATATCGCTTGCACTTATGGCCGTCAAAGCATCAGAAAGGAGGAAATTTATAATCTGCTCCGACTCCAAATCTGCATTGCAAGCTTTGGGGCGGATGAAGACTGACATTCCATTGGTACATAAGAGCCTGAAGCTGTTGGACCAAATAACAGCTGACCATAGGGATGTCACCTTCATCTGGGTACCCTCCCATGTGGGCATTGAGGGAAACGACGCCGCAGACAGAGAAGCAAAGAGAGCCCTAAATCATGCGGTGTCAGGAACCCAAATTCCCTGCTCGGACCTGAGACAAAAGTATTGCCTCTGCCACCTATCAAGAGTGGCAGGACCGATGGGAGGCTGAGACTCACAATAAACTCAGGCAGATTGTGGCGGATGTCAGGTGGCGGTCCACATCTAAGGGTCTGACAAGGCGTGGTAGCACGACCATGCCCAGACTTAGGATTGGCCACACCTACATCACGTACTCTTTTGTGCTGAAGAAAGAAGAGCCCCCACTTTGTGAGTATTGTGACTCTCGCCTCACCGTGGAACATATCCTCATCGACTGCCCCAGATACCAGGATGTTAGGGAGAAATATTTTAGAGCCACTAATTTAAAAACACTATTCAATAATGTCGACCCTGGGAAGGTACTGGGCTTTATCCGGGAAGTGGGGTTGTCTACGAAGATCTGATTTATGAATTTGTAAACATGTACTATTTACATTAGATTTTTACCAAATTATTAAATTTTTACTACCTCTACTATTTTAACTGTGAATAGACCTTGATTTTAATGATTTGACTGTATGGAATTCGGCCCTTGTTGTGTGGAGGGAGAGTGGCCCTTGAGGGACTGCAGGCACGACATGGCCTAAATTGTGCCGTTGTGCCCAAAATCAAATCAAATCAAACTCATAAGCCTAGGCATGCAACCCACAAAGCAAGGTGAAAACGTAATTCAAACCTCTGCTGCCTTGCAGATATACATACCCTAAACATGGGAACTGTTTCCTGGCTCAACCCGAGAAAAATAAGGAGCCGAGGACCCCTAGGCAGTATGCAGCACACAGCGCTACATCCTGTCAGAACATAGGAACTGTCTCGTGGCTCAACCCGAGAAAAATGAGCCGAGGACCCCTAGGCAGTATGCAGCACACAGCGCCAAATCCTGTCAGAACATGAGAGGCCGCTGATCCCAAACTGTATATGTGTCGTTTGTAAAGAATTACATAAGAAGCTTTTGTTATAACTCATACTCAAATGATCCCCCATCGTAATTAGTTTCATATCGTCATAAAAAGGTAGGCAACCGCTTGTTTGACAAGGAAGAAATGAATCCCAATTTTAAATAACAAATGCTGTATAATCTACATTTCTTTTTGTAGAAAAAATAAAGCAATATAAATAAATATTGCAATTAAATATAGCATTTTTCGTTTGAATAGCACGATACATATTGAAAGGATTATCTAAGGTACAAATCATATATTAGTGTTGGAAATAATTACATTGATGAGATGTGAACATTTAAAGTCACGAACTGCTTTAATAAAATCCATTTTCGTAGACCCCCATGGACATCTCATAGACCCCCCCAATTTATTTTTTCACTTTCGTAGATCCCTTGGAACTCTTCGTAGACCCCTGGGGGTCTATATAGACTACTTTGGGAATCATTGATTTAAATCATTTAGACTTTTTTGCCAACAAGATGAGACCTTTTCATTAAGTTCAATATGTTGGGGTTTGTATTTTGTATTGCATGTTTTTTTAGTTGTTTTTTTGTTGTTTATTTTAAAAAAGGGGGGGGGGGTATTCTGGTGTAAGTTTGAAGCAGACATTTGTTTTTTCTGACAGCTGTTTGTTGTTTTTTTTTTTTTTGTTTTTTGGAAGATAGATCAAGGTTGTCAGATCAAAGAGACTGTCTTAGATTCATTATTCATGTATTTGTACAAGTGCTCCTTCTTCTTCCCTAGTGCCTATGCCATTCGGGTTGCTTGAAACAGGCAATGACTTAGCCCCAGCTTAAGTCTCAAATTAAAATGCTTATCTAGATTGACACTCTGGTAGGAATAGAAAATAAGTATCTTCTAAGAAGAAACTTCTGAAATTTATAAATTATATATTCAGTAGCATGTTTCTCATTACCATATCCACTACACAAGTTTCTACCTACTGAGAGCACTTATAGAATTAAAGTCTTCTGTTGGGGTAGAATTTTTCTTGATCTGTATTGAAACCCCAAAGTTTTTTAAAAAGAGGAAGACCTCATTTGGAGTTCAATTATAATATTAGTGTATTGCTACCTCTTTGTTTAAACTTCAAATGTCTGTTCAAGGTCCAACATTTTTCATTCATAAACATTTCATAACTCTTACAGTTGACACCAGAACAAAAGAAAGAACTGATGATGGCCTATGTATCAACAGGAGCTAAAAGAGCAGTAGAAAGTCGTCTGCTGAATTTCATTAGCTACAACTACTATCATCTACCAATGTATGCTAAGCCAGGGATGGTATGAACAAACAGTTCAAAATGTGATTATGTCTGGAATTTTTTATATTTTTTTTATATTTTCCGTTATGCTTTTATGATTTGGGGTTAGAAGTCTAAACATAAAATAATTTTATGTAGCACCAAGAGGGTTTTCAATTTGTAAGTTTAAAAAAAAATGTATCTATTTGGATATAGAAAAACATTTTTTATCACTATTTGAACAATTTAAGAATGATGTAAAAAAAACACTAAAGATAATGTGCATCTTACACAACATACAATTTATCTTTCATAAACACTAACATTTAACAGACTAAGACTAAAATAATACTTATGAAAACTTACTCTAAAAAGTATTAATGTTTTAGGTCTAAGTATAAACTTTACCAAAAACATATTCTAACGTAAATCACACTTTATGTAAAAAAAAATATATACATTTCAACTAAGACACTCACTTTAGTTTACCTTGAGGGTAAATTAGGCCAGAGATGATGGAATTGTAGAATAAATTATTTTGCAAATGACTGCATGTGAGATTTGTTGCTTATATATTAAACATATCCATAAATGAAAACTTTGATATAAACTATTTCTTAATTAACTGATTAAAATTGAAACATTAAAATGAAATATACTTTTATCTTGAAATATTAGTTACTGAAATAAAATTTTGAAAACTTTTTATTCATTAGTCATTATGGTACTTTGAAATAATATATATATATTATATATATAATATATATATAACTATAATATAATAGTATATTATATACCAATATAATAGTATATTATATATATAACTATTACAACTATTAAACTGTTATCATTTTGATTGTGTCTAAAGTACTGAAGTTCTAGTATGGTCTTATTATAAATGTTTTTTTTCTTTTCACATTCTTGATTTTGAAATGAAATATATAAAAAAATAAATAAAAAGGGAACATTTTGGTGATGTATTAACACCCAATACAGGAAATAGTGATCATGAGCTTCAGCAGACTCAGTAATACTACCTTGAACTAAAATGTTTACTTATACCATGCTTGTTTATTTATAAATAAATATATTTTTGTTTTACTTTGTACTGTCAGTGTGTTTCTACATGATTTACAAATGAAAATGATCATTAAATTTACTTTTGAAAAACAAAGTGCTTGCTTGTGTTGTACTTACTACCTGAAGAATATTTCATAACTCAATGAGTCAAATCTAATTTATGTATAAAAATATTGAGCCAAAACACCAAGTGTATATTGAATATTTCCAAAAGTTCAAATTGACTCAAAAGTATTTCATGATTATTCTACCATGTATAGTGTAACAGTGAAAAGCATCATCTCATTATCTTTTCATAGATCTGTGTTTTGGTTTTAACCTATTTTAATTGTGAATAGACCTTGATTTTAATGATTTGACTGTATAGAATTTGACCTTTGTTGTGTGGAGGGAGAGTGGCCCTTGAAGGACTGCAGGCACGACATGGCCTAAATTGTGCCGATGTGCCCAAAATCACAAATCACATGTTTTAACCTATTTGCCTAAACAATTTTTCTTTGTGGTGCTCATACACATTACCATTGCCTACTCATCAATATTATGGTATATTATTTGTTGTTCTCAATAGTGGGTAAGTTAATCTTTATGTTTACTTTCATCTTTATTTTATTTGCTCCAAATCTGTTCCTCATTCTAGTCATGTGGCTTCACAAGGAATTCATATTTCTCTTGTTTAAGGACTTGAGTCAAGCTTGATCTAAGCGTAGACCGTTGGCTTGAATTTCCTTGTGGGCAGTGGATTGTATTGCTGGCATTTTGAATAAGTGGTGCCTTTATGTTAACCTAGTGGTCTATTTGTGAAAAATGCATGCTCACTGAAATAGTACTTAATATGTAATACTGACAACTATCATTCATAACATATTAACATTTGTTACAATGCTGCTTCTTGTTAAATACTGTAGGTTAGCCCAATGGCATTACTTGATTGATTTAATACCATACTAAGATGGTAGTATGTCAGGGTTGCCCAGGCAGTCAAGCCAAGACACACAAAAAATACAACCCTGACTTGTAAACTGAAATGGACCCAAAATCTTTTGATTACATTGTTCTTTGTTTCTCAATGCAGAGCATCACTTCACTTATTGAATTAGAATTGGGTAAAAAAAATTAGAGAAGAGCAGGAGTTAATCAATTTTCAGGAAATCCTGGTGAACAGTATTGACATTACACTGCTAGGTCTTAGTGGAAGGTAACATCAATTGATCAGACCAGCAATTACCTTCATTTGTAGCTGAGAATGAGTATTGTGACATCTATACATAGGATAATATACAAGTGAACATTATCAGATTTTTTTTTATAACTATTCACTAGATCAATTCTTAACTAAAACAAATATAATACCAAAAAAAAAGAAAAATTAAACAATTTGTTAAAAATGTTTTTAAGAAAATTTATTGGTAAAAATAAGAAAGAAAACAAAATATAATACAACAGTATACATAAGTATTTGGTCCTCAAGACCAGACTGACAACATATCATTTAAAACATAGCAAGCTTCATTTAATTGTAGAACTAACTTTAACATGTTTTAATTAAATGTATTCAACAACAAACAAGAGCAAATCAATCATTGGAGACATACTTACCAAGTCCTGAAACAAATCTGAAAAATATACTGAGAAGCAACAAGAAGATGTTTGTAGAAAACATTTGACAGATCCATTAGAAAAGTGGGTGTAGGCAAATCTAGAAGAGAGCTAACCATCCCTTTGCTACAGCCCCCATGGCATAAACTACAGTGACATAGGAAACGAGGGACCAATCAACACACTAATACAGATATTAGAATTAGCCTGGCCTAAGAAAAATATTGAGAACCCTTGAAAATTGACTCATTCAAGATAACATATAAGTTAAGCAGCCCCTGTGGAATGAAAATCATTGGTTAGTGCTGAGAGACATTGTATGTGAAGGTCAAAGTTCAACAATCTGTGATACTGTCTACCAAAACCAATTACTCAGCAGCTATGTGGAAAATTGTTTTTTAAAATAAAATAATGAACTATTTTGACAGATTGTGTAGATATAGAAAAAAAAAAACAAATGATAAAAAGTTAGAGATTTAGTCAAAATTATTTAAAAAAAAAAAAAAGACTTGAAAAGTTTTAAGATTAAGGGACTTTTTTATCCTCATCACTCAATGACTGGTTTTGTCAAACACTGGATGACAAATCTTTGTATAGTTTCAGCTCATTTAACCATTTAATGTGAATAATAATAATTTGCTCATTAAGTGAACTATTATCCCAAATCATTTTAGGTAAAAATGAAAAGTCTAATTAAAGATTAACTGATTAATTAGATGAACCAGTTGTTGTTTTTTTATTGCCAAGTACACTAAGTAAAGACATAGCTGTAAGATAGGAACTGATTTTAACAAAAGCTAATACAATGCCTCTCACATTAAGGATCAATCAACAGAAAAACATCAACACATCCATGCATCCTATCTGCATACGTATATGTGAATACATTGGATAGCAAATAGCTAACCCTGTTTGCTGCAACAAGATACAAATAAATGGAATATGTACAAGGATCAGCTAGTGTTTGGAATTATCAGAATCTGAATCATTTTTAGTACTAAGGATATTTTTACTATTTTTCCCACTGACTGCCCTTTCCCTGGAGCGACGACTGTGGTCTTTAGATCTTTTGTCCCCGACCTCCTTATCTCGCTTCCTATCCTTTTTATTGTCTGAGTCACTGTTGCTATCACTGTCATGACTGTCTCTAGAATCTCTTTTATGGTGTTTACTGTTAGTATGTCCTAGCCGCCTATCTTTGTCTTTTCTAACATGTCGACTGTCCGGCTTAGATTTATCTTTACCCCCCTTAGAAGTCAACTCTTTTCTATGGCTCTCATTCTCTTTCTTATCACTTTCTTTTTCAGCAATGACCTCACGCTTTCTTTCTCTTCTTCCATCCTGCTTCTTTCCTCTTTCTCTGTCATCCTCAGACTCATCACTTTCTTTTGACCTCTGTTTTTCAGTTCTTCTTACATCTTGCCTTTTCTTTCTGTCTCTTTCATCATCAGACACATCACTTTCTTTGGACACACGTCTGTCTCTTTTTCTTGCAGTCTGTACCTTCCCCTTTTCCCTATCATCATCAGACTCATCACTTTCTTTCAGCCTCTGTTTTTCACTTCTGCTAGTATCCTGCTTCTCTCCCCTTTCTCTCTCAACATCAAGATTGTCAGTTTTTTTCAACCTCTGACTCTCCCTACTCTTATCACTTATTTGTAGCTCTACTGACCTTTTAGCCTCCCTTCCCTCAGACTCCCGCCTCTCAACTTTAGCATTGTCCTCTTCCTCAGAACTAGATTCATCTTCTTTCTCTTTGCTTTGTTTCTTTCTGTTTACAGTGTCCAAGTCTTTCCTGTTAGTCTCCCTACCACCCTCTGTGTCATCTATGTCACTGTCAGCCTCACTCTTCTCCTCTTTCTCACTCTCTAAGACAACAGTCCGACGAGATTTAGACTTTAACTGATCTCTAGAAGGAGACTCTGACCCCTCAGCATCTGCCTTGTTAAAACTAGATTCCAGCTCCTGCTTTATGTCCCTGTTGACACCCCCAACTGTTACAGCCTCTCTGTTGGCACCCCCCACTACTACAACCTCATTAGATTCCTTATTTCCCTGGTCATCTCTCACTGCCTCATCTTCATCCCCAAATAGACCATCCTCCCTCAATCTCATTTTAATACGCTCTTCCCGTTTATATTCCCGTTCCATTAATTCTTTGATTTCCTTTTCTAAGCGATCTTTTCCTTCCTGAAGCATCTCTGAAAAACAAGAAAAAGGAATAAATTAGAGATCGATTTGTTCAAATAAATGCAAGAAAATACTTGAAATACTATAAATATCACATTTCTAATAAAAAGAAAAAGAAATCTGATGTAGTTTTTAATCTTTAAATCAAATCCAAAAAAAAAAAATGTTAGTCTAGGTTTATTTAAGTTTTCAATCAATGTTGTTAAGAAATTACTTTAAAATGTGCTATAATGTTTTACCTAGGAAATATAAGCATGTATTTTTTTCATTCTGTTCTTTCAAATAACCTACAGGCAATTACTGAAAAGGATCTGATTACATTTTTTTTTTTTTTTTTTTTTAAAGATAATATAATGTTTTAAGAAACACAGATCTATAACACTCTTCAAACTACTGGAACATTTTTGTGGGCCATCATCTCTTATATCAAACAAGAATGAGGACAAAATTTAATAATAAACATCTGCTATGAGATAGGGCTTATTTTGAAATAAATTGTGACCCCCAACCCTTCCAATCCAATAGATGGAAAAGACTAAACTGTTAACAATTATGAAACTAAGCTAACATATACAATCAAAGTTTTGTATCAGCAAAGTCAGACACAGAAAACTAAGACTTCCTCCGTAGTTTAATTCAAGTTGTTAAAATTATGCACGAAATTGTAGAAGAAAAAATAAAATACTATCAACTAACTGAACACCAAATAAAGCATCTGGACTAGATGGCTTTACAGTTACTAAAAAATCAAGTAATGATCTATTTCATGCAAAGAATCAAGTAATGAGCTAGATTAGTCAAAGAATTAAGAAATAAACTATCACCAGTTCTCAAAGAACTTTCTCAGGCCTCACATTATGCAACATCTTATTTTTAAAGAAGAAAAATGTATATACAACCTGTTTCCTTTACTAACATGCCCTAAAATACTACAACAAATTAGACACAACTTCATAAATCACAGAGATAATGTTCTTCATAACCAACTTTATAAAATTAAGATTTTGTGAGACTCATCTGACAGTTTGTCGTTTTGATAATTTTTTTTTCAAAAGTTTTAACTAATAGTAATATAATTGATATCATCTTATTAGACTTTCCTGCGTAGCCATGGGAAATACTGCATTCCTCATTAATCTTTGGATTCGAAGACAAAGCCTTATTATTTTTATTATTAGACTTTCCAAAAAGCTTTGACAAAGTTCTTCACTATATCAAGACAAATCAACGTAAACTTTCAGGTTGACAAAAACTACTGTTCCTACTTTACATAAATGAGTTCTCTGATTAAACTTGCACTGGAAGAAAACTTGTACTATTTGCAGTTGACTGCATAGGATACAGAACAATAGAAATAATACAAGATACTCAAACTTAGCAAGAGTAATAAGTTTAGTATAATCAATAAACTTAGAGACACTCCAAGACATTATTAGAATTTAAAATAGCATTAATACACAACACTAAAACATATTTAGCAAACACAAATGCATCACCAAATAAAATACCCAGAAAGACACCAAATAAAGCATATTAGCCATTCATATTTCAAATGCAAGGATCATTAAACTCTTTCTTACAAAGTACCATTAAAGCAAGAAACCTAAAGTTACCTAAACAACTAGACTAAGGAATGAATAGGGGTGGAAAATAATCTGTTTCTTTGAATAAACATCTGCAAATTAAAACTTACCATCAACCACTTTCTTGGATTCTTTCAACTTGTTCTCAATCATCGATGAATTGTGCACTGGCTTCCAAAATATTCTCGGCTTTGCCTTGGTTGCAATAAAGTTTTTTAGCTTCTCCATTTCTTCTGCTCTGTCAGCATGCTGTGAAAATTAATGCATAAAATATCTTCAATAACAGATAACGTCAGAAAATCAAAACTAAATGTTTAATTTGTGTAGAACTGGCATTGCAAATATATAAGCTTCTGTCTCAAAGGTCAAGCTGGATTTAATTACTGCTGGAGAAAGAAAGGGCCATTTTTGTTGGGAAAAAAATCCTATAGAGATTGAAAAATTATTTTGACTAAAAGCAATGTGCAGCTTGAAAAGCTTCTTTTTAAGTTATCAGTCAAATTATAACTCAGCTAGAAATTAGTTTCACAAGCATCAATCAATGAGATATAATTTTATACTGAACAGTTGTTTTTTCTCAATGAGATATAATTTTATATTGAACAGTTGTTTTTTCTTACTATTACTGAAATTAAAATTTTTGAACAAAAATTATTGGTGTCTTGCCAGACTTCATGTGATGGGCCAATTTCTTTAAACGATCAAGCTATATCTATACCAAAGATACCTATCTAAAAGAAGCAAAATAAAGTACACTGTGAAAAAAATAAAAAAGACAAAGACTTCTAGGATGTAATGTGATTATAGAATTACCACACCTCTTGAACCATTTCCATTTTTTGCTCCAGGCGAGAAATTTTAGATTGTTCTATGTGCATTTCTTCCATTAGAAGCTTTGTTTCCAGTTTGAATTTTTTCTTCTCTTTCTCTGCTATTTCTTCCAACTTCTCTTCTATTTTTTTCCTCTGCACTTCCTAAAAAAACATTTTTTTTACAAATATTACAATACACAAAATAATGTTTTACCAAATTATCACCAACAGTTAAAAATATTTAGAGAGATGTTTAAAAAAAAAATGTCAACTAATAGTGAGAGCTTACTTTCGTTTCCAAAGTTTTAGATTCTGTTTTAAATTTATTGAGTGTTCCAAGGAGTAGTCCAAACATCCTTCTATTTCTGGAAGATTGCATATACAAGTATCAAAGATAGTGTCACTCAAATTTTAAACAAGTGTCAAAGAAACATAAAGGCCATATTGAAGAAATTCAGATAAACAACCAAACTGTAGAACAAGCACAAGAATATAAATACAACTATCAACAACAAACTTAAATGGGGTGAACACTGTCAAAACCTCAGACAAAAATTCACCAACAAGTCTTCCAGCTCAGAAATGTCTTTCCAAAACACTCACAATTCTTAAAGACAACCTGCACCCATTAAACCACTAACTTAAGATCTAAACGAAGTGGTCGTCTCCTTTCCATTAGGACTAATACAGAAAGATTTAAAAACTACTTTATCCCACTTTCGGTCAGAGTGTTACAAGATCATCTGCCGTCCTCGAGAAGTACATAGAAGTCAAATTCATAAAGCTCTGGTTGTGAATGTGTATGTATTTTGTGTGTGAATGTTGTTTGAATTTTTCATCTATACTAATTCTATACTGTTATTGTACAGTAGTTGCGCTGAGGTTGTCAATTGTAGACAAACTGAATTTCCATTTGATTGGATCAATAAAAATTATATTATCTTATCTAAAGACAGTGTCACTCAATTACAAGATCTTTAGTTTGACAAATGTCTTTTCTTTTCAAGCAATTTGAATAAAGTGATAAAATCAAACCTTTGCATTCCATCTTTATCTTTGGTCTGCTCCTGCATGATTTCTTTCCTACTTTTTGTTTCTCTAGAGGTAGACACTACAGAGGACTGCACAGACAGCTGTTACATGACATTATAAAAAAAAAAAAGAAGATAAATTAATATAAATTTATGTAAGACAAGATATATTTTTAAAAGTTAATCCCCTGTTTGTTATGCATCTTCGATTATGTCTGATAAATACCTTAGTAGGTGGCTCTTCCTCATATGGGCTGTCTTCCCGTGCTCTCCGTCTGGCTGGCACTGGCGCTGGCCCCAATCTGTTAAGATGTTTAATGATGAAACATTAAAGTTTCCATTTTAAAAAAAAAAGAGTATACTTTATTGGCTTAAATGAAATAATGACAGAAATACCTTGTGAAAGCTCCTCCCCCAATGACTCTCCTCTTGGTTGGGGGACCACTATCATCCATAATGCCTCGCCTTCAAAATGGGGAGAAAAAAAGGAATTTAAAAGCTATAGACTTAGAGCTCAAACCTTGTTTAATTTAGCTAATTATTAAATGTATAGATTAATTTTTTTTTTTTTTGATGCCATAATAACAGTATGCATCATAACACATTAGGAAGGAAAAACAAAAAAGAATATTACCTGGCCAAGCCAAACAGTCGACCTTTACCTCTAGCGATTCTCCCAGAATAACCATCTTCTTCTCTTTCTACTCCTTCCCCACTTAGCAATCGTTTTACTCTGTATTTGAAATAATGCTAAATAAATTAATCTTGACATTATAAAATCCACTTTTAAGACTTACATATTTATAGTTAACTGAGTGACAGTGTAGCTACCCAGTATATATAGTCAGTGTAACTTAATTAAGATCTAATCTAGTCTCTAGAACTAGAATCTAGATCTATAGTCATTTCCATTTAATGAACACGTTAAAAGTTGCTGATGCAATTTTTATAGCTCCGTAATGGTTAGTCATAGGAAAAAACTGCAAACATCTTTAAACTTGTTATCTATTTGTCAACAAAGATGTTTACTTGTTTCGCTACATAGTTACAATAAAATATGATATCGAAGAGGGTCAGGTCAATAAGGTCCAGCTCTGACATTAATGAACACCATTCCCTATATATGCTATGTAACTTAACGAACACTTCAAAGTTATTGTATTTAAAAAATTTTTATTATCTTCAAATTTCTTTTTACACCAACTCAAGACAGACAGGTCAGTGTTACTTTTCCCACTCTCTATAGCTTCATTCTCTGTTTATAACTGATGCCACAACAAGGCCACTAGACACAAGTTTTTCTGTACTGGGGGTGGCCAACCTTTTGCTTCAGTGCGCAAATTTTTTTTTCATTCTAATTCTGATGCGCCACTTCATAAATTTTAAAAGTTTTAGTCCTTTAATAAAGTTAGTCATTTGTACATATTTGGTTTATTATACATATTATTTTTACATATTAGTGTATAGTAGAGGAGGGGATTTAAGGAAAAAACTTTACTTATTAATTCTGTCTTTGCTAACATTTTTAGTTTGCATTTATAATTTTAAATTATTATTTCTGTATGACTTCAAGTCTAATTATAAATTATGAACAATGTTAGAAGTTTTACATTAAAAAATAAATCATGTAAAAGACAAAATATATATATTTAACTAGGATTGGCGATTTTTTTCAAGTCTGCTTGCTTTCACCAAATCTGTAATATTATTATTAATTTTGTGACCTCAGTTATTATTTTCTTTAAAAAGATTAAAACAATCATAATTTTTTCTAATAGTAGAAAGCTTAAATAGGTAACATATAGTATATATTTGCGAAAAAAATCCAATATACTAACAATTACACTAAACTAATATAATATGCGTTTTTTGGCCTGATTAGTTTTATAGACATTTCATTCAATTTGGTCATCTTAACAGCTAGTAAATTTAATTCCTGTGGAACTTTTTTTGTCTGAAACACGTTTATTATCATTTTTTTCTTGTGAACAGACATGCTTTTTCTTGATTTTTTTTTTCTCAGTGTGAAATGTGCCACTTGTAAGTATGAAATGCACCACTTTTGGCGCATGCGCCATAGGTTGGCCATCCCTGATCTATACTGTAGCCTGCCTTGTTGACCCCCCCCCCCCCCAAAAAAACCCGTGAGACCCTGCATGTTTAGCCCGCTCACTCCACTCAGTGGATAGATCAATAATTGTCCCTCCATGCTTAGTACCTACCTGGTCGATCAATAATTAGAGCACCAAGGAAAGACAATAAAAGAGAGGGAGGGCAGGATTGTACCTATCACTGTGTTTTGCTTGTTAATTGTATTAGCATATTTTTTGCTGTAGTAGTCTACAGATCACTTTTGATTGCCTTTGTCTTTTTAACATTTGTAGCACATTAATGATTTGTGGCAAAAAGAGATAAAATAATGTAAAAACAAAATGTAGCGCGGCCTCACAAGTCTTACAGCTATTAACACAATGGCTATGACATGTATGTGTTGTTTTTTGCCTATTTTAGATATGTCATGTTTAGCTGATGTATATACCTAAATTTTATAAAAAGTATCCTTAACCCCAGACCTATCTTCCTTCTGTCCTAGAAGTAAAACCCTTTGTTTTTCAGAGTAAATGAAACTAAATGTGTCTGAACTATAATTTAATGAAGCATGAACAAAAACAATAGACAAGTTTTCATCATTCAAATAAAGGCTAATTTGTTACTGCAGCTAGCCAACTCCTCAGTCTCACTGAGTAGTCTGAGTAAACAGTAGACCAAGTCCCAGTCAACATGTTAAATGCTTCTAAGATTTTAGATCTACACATTGACTGTCAGTGACAGTCAACGCTCAAAAACTTTAAACCATCTAGTCTAACACTTTCATGACCTTGATAGTCACAGTAAAACAAAGACTTTGATTTTGAAACAGCCAATGAGTCAAACTAAAACTGAGTTACTGACTCAGACTAAAACTTTTATTTGTATTAAATATACCCCTTTTTGTTTTTAGCAATACAGGGTCCAGGAGAAAAATCAAACACTAATTTTTTTCTCCACGCTAGATATCATGCCTGGCTATAATTCTACCAAGTTTTATTATGCTATCTTATGCCCGTCATATCGAAAAGTTCAAAATATGGTTAGCATTGTTGGCTATTTTTTTATAAAGAAATTTTGTTATAAGACATATAAAACCCACTTCAGGCCATGTAAGGCCTAATATTCTGGATATATTCAAATAGTTTTTGTGTATTAAACACTTGCACATGAATTTTAAAGCACATTTGAAAAAAAAAAATGTTTCAGACGATTTTGATCCCACTTTTCAAACATTTTATTTTCTGCCATCACAATGCTGCCATTTTGTCCACTCTTACACCTTAAAGCTCAAGACCTGATAATTTTTTTTATTTACTTCAATATTTACATTCTAAACAAGTTAAGTTCATAAATGTAAAGGAAATCAGTTTTGTGAGCTAGAAATTTACTACTAATACTAGATCTAGATCTACTATTCAATTTCTTATTTAATAAGTAGATCTATCGTCTACGAAACTCAATTAAAACTTTTGACCTGGGAGTATGTCTCACCTGGCTGAGCCAGTGAAAAGCTCTCCCCTCATTGTTCCATGGTAACATTGTTAGGTCAAAACAACACCAAAAAAATCCTTACTTTCTAACATTGTAACTGTTAAACATTCTAGTCATAATTTATACACCATTATTGGAAAGTTCTGTTAAAGTATTTTAATGATGTACTAATGACAAAAAAAAATTTTCAAAGAAAATTTTTTTATTTCACCTCCCTGTAGTGTAAACAGCTTGAGTCTTGCATTGGAATAATTGTATGGATGCCTGGTCATGCAGATTGCGCGCTGGACTATTGTTTGGATTTATTATTTATCAATGGTCTCAGGTTCAAACCATGCCTGCTCCCATCCCCCGTCGTACTGCGGGAGGTTTGGTCTAGGAAGTAAACTATCTTCAACTCTGAAGGAACAACCGAAAAATGTAACATTTTACAAACAAAACAAACATTGACAACAGTCAACATTCATGATTGATTGATTGTGTGTGTGAGTCGAGTCATTACAGCAAGTTGAAGTTCCAAGTTGTTGAACAGGTCTCAAGCATAGAATTCATAGATATATAGTCTAGATCTACTTACCCTGGACGGTTTGGATCTCGTCCTGTTAATTTTTTTATGTTTTCATTGTAATTACGAAGCTTATCCTTCGATTTTTCAATTTCACTTTGGAGAACTTCCACTCCACTTAGATTTAGCTCTGCCATGTTGCAAGCTCCGAGTGAAACAAAATTGTGTAAATAGATAATATAATAGTTACTTTTTAATGTTGAAGTTGAACAATATTTCGTACATCTATACTATTAGATCTAGATATAGAATCTATGCTAAACTAGATTCATATCTAGATCTACAATATAAAATGGTTTTAAATTCCAAAGTAACTAGTAAACGTGAAATATATTGATAATGTAAATTTTAATAGACTAAAATCTTAATATAGATCTATATTATTAGCTATATAGATCTAGACAGAACGATCGAATTATCTGTATTTTGCTATTTACAAATAAATTGTGGATACATCATACCACTGGTGGATATATTTACCCACACTTAGACTTAGATTATAAACAAGTAGATTTAGGATATGTAACAGAAACTTGAATTAAATTTAACGAATGCAAAGAAAAAATCAGATCAAACTCCATATACCTTATTATAATAATGGCAGACGAAGTAATTTTTGAATTTTTACACATGGAGATAGTCGATCACATTCATAAGGAGTCATCAAATGAAGAAAAGGTGGGGTCTACTCAAGTCTAAGTCTACTAGCACTGCCGGTGACTGCCTACTAGTACTACTGGACTGGACTGTTCATTATGATTGTTTATTTATTAATCATTGATTATGCATTATATTATAAATCATTATTTGTCATCATCATTCACATGAGAGTTTCACATTGATTAGATTATCATTAGATAAAGACTAAAATTAGATCTACCCCAGATGTAGTCTTAAATATAATCAATTATAATCTATTTACTATTAATTTATACTAGATCTATAATATAATATAAATTATAATTTACTATTGATCTTAATCACTTAATAGACCTCATTCACCAATCATAAACAAACAACATTGAGCCACGTGCTTCTCTATCTTCTCTATGCAAATTACAATCTAATTTTAATCATTAATTGTTATCACATAAATAACAGTTTTTTTTTCTTTGTTTTATCAATATTGACAATATTATCACGTGACCGTTCGTTTTGATGAATGAGGCCCATTGGTCTTATTCTTAGATCTAGATAGACTATCATATCTTATAAATGTCTTATTATATAATACTGACGTTACTTAAAAGGACATAATTACATCCTATGTATTTCATGTGTCAATCTAGAATCTAGTCATGCTAAGTCATTTGTTTTCCTGGCTGATTCAGGCAATCCATTCCATTTTGGCATTCTCTAATGCAGGAGTGGGCAACCTTTTTGTATGAAGGGCCGCATTTTTTAAAATTTGGGAATGGCGGGCCGCATATGTATATAAAACTTAGAAAGATACTCTAGCTAACTGTGTAGAATGGCTTTGAATTTGTATTTACACTGTATTATATTCACGTTTCTTTTTTTTCCGCACTTCACGTTTAGGAAATACAACAAGAGTTAGCAAATTTTGAAACCCATTTTACCATTTTTGTTTTAAATTGCTGTCGTCTTTTAAATTACAATATCCCCACAAATATACAGTTGTACTTAATGTGCAGTATTTTACTTTTTACACTCTTGCATAATGTTCCGGAACTGTGGAACTAGCTTATTAGTTGTTACCCTTGTGATTGCTGTCAAATTAGAGTCAGTCAAAAATGACCAGTAATTATACTTTAGTTTCCACACAAAAAAAATGCTTGATCACTGAATGAGACTAGACTATATATTCTGGAAGTTAAATGTCGGGCCGAGCGAAATTTTCCCTTGCAGAGCATTACCAGAGATTGCTGCCCATGTCCTCCAATGGTGCATACTAAATCAAGAGACCTGAACAAGACTGGACCCTCTTATAGAATCAAAACTATCCAGAGAACTGCCTAATCTGGAAATCACTGCACGGTTCATCTCAGATAAAGGATTACTGATCTGAACCCTCCAACATGTAAAATGAGAACGAAGATGAAGAACAGATGTATGTGTACCCAAATAGTGTGAACAACAGCCAAGATTTTTTTAAGTGTGGAATTACAGCTTCTGACACCCATAAGACTCATGTGGAAGTACTGGAACTTCTCTTTGAGGGAGCTATGGCCTCAGGTGTAGAATCAGCTTTTGCACTAAATGGTGAGCTGATGGTATTGAAACTTTGTTCCTGACGTCTTACAATTTGATTTTATAAATTGCACAATTAAGGAATCTAAATAATTCTTGTACTTTTAAATATTTCACTAGAAATAGTTTCATTTTTCAATGACAAAACCTGTTTTCTTTTGCTAGCTTGTAGAAATGGGAAACCCTTGTTTGAAAAGATTTTACATGCATTTACATTTCATATGTAAGAGGCCCATTGCAATAGCATTTATGAAATACATGAAATATGTCTTCCACTTTTCATTAGAAATATTGGTAACAAAGTTGCAGTCAATGTCCTTCAAGTAACATAACAATTTCTTCCTTGAGATTTTTTATTCTTCTCATTTCCCTTGCCCATGCTAAGATAGTGGATACATTGGATTACTTGTTCATAAATTAGAACTTCCTGTGGTTAACATCCCCTAGCTCTACTAAGTTTGATTAGTAAGTCTTTCTGATCTATAATATGTTAAAATTGTATGCAGCTTTGTGCAAAGTTTCATGTTTAGAGTTTATGGTTGGGATATTTTTTTAAATAAAAAAACAACAACAACAAAACTATTTTACTCAGTCAAAGATCAAATTCCATCAGTTGTTACACTTGCCATCTTGTTCCAAGCCTACCCAATTCAACACAGTTCTTCATAGCATCGAATAAATACTGATCAGAGATTATGTCTTCTATTGAGTGTATTGATATAAGTATATTCTTCGTTTACTTGAAACTTTTTATAATGAGACAGTTTCAATAATTTATATAGATATTATTTTTATTCACATTTGCATTTTAATATATATATATATACATATACATTATATATATATATACATTATATATGTATATATTATATATTATAAATATACATATCTATCATTTATTTGAAGTACAGAGATTCCTTCAGTAAGAGTTTAGTAAAGAGAATTAAATATATAAATAAAATACATTCTTTGTTAATAATTCTAAAATAGACATTTATATATATATATATATATCTACGAAACTCAATTCAAACTTTATATATATTAGGGGGGGGGGTGTAACGTCTATGTGTGTTGGTGGTCACTAAGATGTAGAATCATGCATTACTATTGTTACAAACCCGGTGGTGACACAGATGTTCGTAGGCTGTGTGTGTTTTTAGCTTACGCAAATCACTCCAGTCCAGTGCTAGACGAGTGGTCAACCGTGACCAGTGACAGTACACGCCAGTTCGGCAACGACCTGTGTGTAAATATTACACACGCAAGTCACGACGATTGTAATCATCCTGAGTGGTGAAGTGACGTTCCATCCGGTTCTGGAAGGCCAGAAGAGACCCTATATGACAGCAAGTGTGTTTGAGTCAAGACACTTCACGTTACCTCACAATGTGACCAAGATGAGGCGAGAACCAGCACGGTGTGTGAAGTCAGTGTGGAGCAGAGACTAAGTTTTTGTAAAGACAGTGTTAATGTTGTTGCCAATTGCGATGTATTCAAAATTAAATTGCTTCTGTTACTTTGGAGCCCTGAGTAGGGTGGCCCAAAAAATCCAACTTTGTGCCACATACCGGGGCACCCTTTTTTTGTGTTCCATTTGCTTTAGGTAGTATACTGTTAAAATTTTAAAAATAAATTTCAAGTAGAAGGGGATGCTCACAGGCCTCGTTTTTTTTACCTTTCACAGCATTTTACTCGATTTTGTTGACTGGTGGAAGTGCAACGTTTTTTTTCATTTGTGACCTATTTCATGCTGACCAGTGATGAAAGTGACTGCCAATAGTGATACTTATTTAATTTTATTACCTAGTTCTCATTTTAGATACATGACTTCCTGCTGTTTTTTATAAACATTGTGCAGACGAAAATTAACAAATATTTTGTTCATTTTCTTTTTTATTCTACACACACTAGGCTGCAGTTTAACAGATAAAATTTAACAATTTGCGTGATTAATCCGTCTTTTCACTTAAAGATTGTTTTCAGAATGGATATTTATTAATTTGAAAGATACAAAGTTGGTTCGAGATGCTAGTCATTTGACTGTAGAAGAGGTACTAGTTCTTTGGGGGAGAGAAGCTATACCAACAGTTTTGAAGAAGCATGCCATTGAGAAACTGGAAAAGATTCATGATAAGTGGCTGAAATTGAAAAAAAACAAGACTCGATTATCAGAAACTCAGCAAAAAAATGAAGCTTGCTACACTGAATAACTAAATACATTATTCAACATTGCCTCTGTTAATGCTCTGGACAAAAATTCACCTAATCCTTTGCAACAGACAAGAATTGAGGAGGATCGTGCATTTCTTGCTGACCAACGAAGATGCCGCAAAATGTTCATGACTGGCGAAGATAAAGAGATGGCAGCACAGCAGGAACGAGTCCATGACAAACAACAGAAACAGCTACTTCGTAAAGAGAATGAAGAAAAACGACAGCAACAAACTATGGAAGGTGAATCAGGTGAAAATGAAACAGAAAGCTGTGAATCATCCAATCAATTTGAAGTTCTAGATGAACATGAACCAAGCTCAAGCTCAACTAAAAAACGAACAAACAAGACGGAGATTGGGTGTCATACTGCCTTGTTCACTAAGCATGTCACCAGTGCCTTGGATTGCAACCAAACGTCTGATCGTGAAGCTTTGCGATTGATGATTCCTATTGCTGCAGCGCTGGGACATGATCCTTCATCTTTGACAGTTTCACAAAGCACCATACAAAGAGCCAGAAAGAAAGCCAGGTGTGAACAAGCAGCAGATATAAAGGTTTCATTCAAACCTGACTATCCTCTAGTTCTACACTGGGATGGAAAAATGTTACCTGAAATCCTGGGTCTTGGAGAAGTTGACCGCTTGCCAGTGCTGGTTTCTGGTGATGGCAGTGAAAAATTACTAGGTGTCCCTAAACTAATATCAGGGACAGAACAAAATGCTGCTGATGCTATTTATGATCAGTTAGAACAGTGGGCACTGGTGGAAAGCATCCAGGCTATGATCTTCGACACCACTTCTGTCAACACTGGTCGTTTCAATGGAGCTTGTGTGCTGCTTGAGAATCGTATTGGTCGAGAACTATTGTGGCTGGCATGTCGTCATCATGTTCTTGAACTGGTATTGGCAAAGGCTTTTAGTTTGTGTTGCGGTCCCTCTAACTCACCAAACATACCTATCTTCAAAAGATTTAAAGAAGTTTGGGAACGAATAAAGCTTGACAACTTCAGTAAGTTGGAACTGACTTCAAGCACTGATGATTTCCGAGAAAACACTGTGAGCTTTCTGACAAATTTCGTTGACTTGAAATCCCAGGTCAGAGATGATTATGAAGAACTCATTGAACTGACAATGATCATCTTGGGAGATCCTCCAAAAACCATTCACTGGAGAGCACCAGGCCCTGTACATCATGCTAGGTGGATGGCCTAGCTGATTTATGCCATCAAAATTTACCTCTTCCGTCATCAAAAAGAAATGTTTAGTCTTACAGCCAAGGAAGAAAGCCAACTCAAACGATTTGTACAGTTTGGAGCCTTGTTGTACACAAAGTCCTGGATTCAAGCACCCTGTGCAGCAGAAGCACCTGGAGATCTTTTGCTCTGGAAGAACCTGCAGCAATATCAGTCTATTGATCACGACATCAGTATTGCAGCACAAAAAATTCTCCAGAATCACATGTGGTACCTGTCCGATGAGACTGTCAGCCTGGCTTTATTTTTCGATGAAGTGTCACCAATCGAGAAGCAGAAAATAATAACAGGTTTTGGAATAGAACCTAGTGAGCGACATGTTCGAGGTGATCCATCATTGCTCCAAATTGAAGACGTCAGCTTAGGTCACTTTTCCACAAGGCGTTCACAGAACCTGCTTACAAAGCTACAGATAGGCCACTCCTTTCTAGTTCTTCCTCCAGAACAGTGGAATGACAATACTGACTACCAGAAAGGTAAGCAGCGCATTAGCGACTTGCGTGTGGTCAACGATACTGCAGAACGTGGAGTTAAACTTTTTGAAGACTACAACAGACTCCTGACAAAAAACAAGAAAGAAAAGCAATTTATATTGCAAGTTGTTGAAGCAAACAGAAAAGTCATCCCCTGAACAAACTACAAAGAAGTCTGTCATCTGTGCTGTTTCGGTGTAGACAATATTTAGACATTGTATTCTGACAATTTACTTTTTTGTTGTCATTTTCGTTACTTAACAGTTACATTACAGTAATGGCATGATTTGAACATTTAATTTAAAAAATTGAACGAAAATGCGTTTTTTCATTAACATACAAAACTTTGTAACTCTTGAGCATCCCCTTCCGATAGCAGTAGGAAGCTGAAATTGTGGTCAGTTACTAAGTAAGACTAATGGAACTCAACAAGAAGGTGCCCCGTTAGATGTGAGAAACTTTTATTTTTACCACATGATTATGGGCCACCCTGAGTTGTGTGGTTCTTTAAGTTCGTTGTGTCATGTGGTGCAGTTTGAAGAGAGCCTGGATAGTAGGATAGATGTAACACTATCAATGTGTCGCAAATGCTGTAGAATGCTGGGTTTGTGCGTCCTGGAGTCACACTTAAAACGTAACAAACAAAAATGATACAGATTGACTTGAATCCATCTTTAGCAGACAAATATGATGTTTATTCAATGATAACTATATACTGCACTTCATAGTAGTTACAAAAAGATAATCCAATTTGAAATATAATCACATCCGCATCACATCGGTATCAAATATACTAAGTCCTCTAGAGTACCAATAACATTCGCATCACAGCGGGTAACAATCACTTCAATAACATGTATCCAGCTCTAAGTACAGAAAACAACTACTAAAATATGTGTACTGTCTCTACTGACTTTTAGTGACTACTCAGCTCAACTGACCTAATGTCAGTTTAGTCATTCTTACTTCCTCTTTCTATATCAGAGGTTTCTTAGTGGTTAAGCGCTTGGCTTTCAAACATGGAGTCCTGGGTTTGAATCTCAATGAAGACTGGGATTTTAAATTTCAGGATTTTTAAGGGCTCCCTGAGTCCACCCAACTCTAATGGGTACCTGACTTTAGTTGGGAAAAGTAATTGTGCTGACCACATGACATCCTTCTCATAAACTGTTGGCCAAAGAAACAGGTGACCTTAACATCATCTGCCCTATAGATAACAAGGTCTAAAAGGGGAACTTTATTTTTTTTTAAATATAGATCTATATATTCTAGATTTATTTAGACCTATGTATTTATCTAGCATTTAACATTAGAAGAAGTTGACTCATTTCAACACCTATAGTTAGGGTCAAACATAACAAGAGATGGAGGATCAGTAAAAGAGAGAAAATTCTGTTTAAGCTTTGCATCCACTTCCATGAGCAAACTGTAGAAAATCAGGAAGAGTAACATCTGATTCCCAGTAAAATTAAAACTATTTTTTGCTAGTGGTCTCTGTATTCCTATATGGTTGTGAAAGTTTGACACTGAACCCCGAGGCTGAAAGAAAAACCAAGTCTTTGCTAAAAAAAAATGCTGGGTATTAGATACCAGGAAAAGAAGATAAATGAGTTTGCACTTTTACAAGTCAACACTCTGTCTGCCAAAAAGGAGGAACTCCTCAGTACTGTAAAGAGGCGAAAGCTGAGCTGGTCTAGTCATATTGTAAGTCATGACTCACTGTCAAAAGTCATTCTTCAATGTACAGTGAAGAGAGCACGAAGGAAGAGTCGTCCAAAGAAAAGCTGGCTGGATAACATACAAGAATAAACTAGTCTCTCGATATCCTGCTAAGAACAGCTGCAGACCGGGAAAAGTGACTGGATTTTTTGTTACATAAACTTCCACAGCACCCCTACGACAAAAGTCAAGGAACAGATGAGATGAGAGAGATGTATTTCTAACAAATCTGTATTACCTGGGTTTGGAAAATTAAAATTATCCAATCTATTTTATGATTCTCAAGAGTTTATAATTTATACTAACAATTAGATACAAGATTTAGAATATGGATAGGCCTATTAGTATTACTACTACTAGTTATTTATAGTACTCTATTATTTTTATTTCAGGAACAAGGAATATCTAAATTAGAAGCACTTGGATTTAGAGTTGGTCAAAGTCTCATTGAAAGGTAAAAATAGATTCTATGATTTTGATTGATTATGATCTATTATATTTTATTTAGTTTAACTGTAATTTACTTCTAGTCTAAAATTCAACATAGTAGCTTTGGTATTTTCAACCATCCTTTCTGATTCCATATATTTGTATCTCAGTCCAGTGATATTGTTTCCATTGCTGTCATGTAATACCTGGACTGTCATGCAGTTTATCACAGAGCATAGCTTAAAATTCACAGTGATAGAGGAGCTATTGAAGTCTAGCTTCCTTACTTCAAAAGTTCTTAACATGTAATGGGCAGACCTCCAGTTGCTTTGTGTCATTGGTGGTTGTGGATAACTTTTATTTTTCAAAAAGAATGTGTATTTCCCATGCTGTGACATTGTCATTTATTTAGTGTTGTTGTGCTTATATTAATATTTGTATTATCAATTATAATAATTTTCTATAACCTTTAAGGCAAAATAAGTTTCTTTTTTATCAATTTGTTTTGTAGGTTTTAGAGATAAATCTATGTTTTAAATACTTAAAAACTTTTTGTTGCTGTTGCTTTTAGTTAAATATGTTAAGAAAGAAGGCATTGTTTTTTTTTAGTTTGGGCTATTTATAATTTTAAGATACTTGAGCTAGTCATAGAAACATTAAATCTTACATAAGAAAAAATGCATATATTTCATTATAGATTAGCAAAAGACTTATAAAACAACTATTGGGTTAGAGAGTTCACAAATATTACACTTAAAAAATTCCTTACAAGAGAGCTGGCATTCTACAAAATGGTGGGATGATGAAAGTCTAAAAAATTCCATTGCCTCAAACAGCTAAAGACTGTAACCGAGCAGAAAGGAAAGCCCTAGACCTAACAGTTACTACCTGTCAAGATTGTGTTTGGGAGAGCTTTGTTTTGTTTTCACAATCATATGACAAGGTGCCTATATTTCTAATCAACATGCTTCTAGCACACAATGGAGCAACTCAGAGCTGAATGTAATTTTCTTGTGTTTAATGCTTTCAAACTCAATTCAATCAAATGAGTGATCCAAAATATAAATCACTTGTTACACTGATAGCTTGAATAGAATATTATAGTTAAAATAAGTTAGAATACAGGAGTGTCATAGTAGTCTTGTTGTTGGAAGTGCTAGAATATGTTACAGGTACTCTTGTTGAAGATATTGCTGAGATGTGCTAATGTTGTAGATCTTTTCTTAAGATGTCAGATGTTACAAGAAGTTACTGTGACGTGCCGAGGATTCAGTAGATGTATATCTAGATCTAAATGCTATCTTAGAGATTCAATAAACGAAGATCCTTTTAATTCAAATACAGAACTTTTCTTATATATTCTTATCTTATATAATACAGACGTTACTTCAAAAAAGAAGATGATAACGTCCTACGCGTCATGCATTTAGTCATGCATATTAACCAATGACTTAAATTCTGCCAAGTCACTGGTTTTCCTGGCTAGCTCAGGCAACCCATTCCATGCTCTAATAGCACTAGGGAAGAAGGAATATTTGTACAAATTTGTCCTAGCATATGGGACGAGGAATGTGCCTTTATCTTAGTGTCTTTCAGAGTATTTTATTAAATTTTGTTTTTTGTATTTGAAGATTATGGTTCAGTGTTTTATGTATAATTGCTACTTTACTTTTGAGTCTTCTGTCCTGAAGGCTTTCTAAATTTAGTGATTTTACTAAAGGTGTTACTCTAGTCAAATGTGAATATTCGTTTGTTACGAATCTCACTGCTCTATTTTGTGTCTGTTCCAGTTTCTTTTTTTTTTTTTTTTAATGTTTTCTTGAATTGAGGGGTCCCAAGCGGAGGATGCATATTCTATTATTGGCCTAACCAAGGTTAAATAACATTTTAGTTTTATGTTCTTATTTGATTTATAGAAATTTCTTTTAATAAATCCTAATACTTTGTTTGATTTTTTTTTTATAGTTTCATCAATATGTAAATTCCATGACAGTTTTTCATTTATTATAACACCTAGGTATTTTTAGTCTGTGTTACTGGTTTGCCATGAATAAGATAAGTGGAATTAATTTGTTTTAGTTTTTTTGTTACTCTTAACAACTGACATTTTTCTGGGTGGAAAGACATGCTCCAATTTGATTCCCATTTCTGTAATTCATCTAATTCTCTTTGTAAAATATCTGTGTCTTGTGTTGTTTTTATTGTTCTATATATTATGCAATCGTCTGCAAATAATCTGACTTTTGTTCCTGAAGTAATGCAATTTGGTAAATCATTTATGTAAATTAAAATAGTAGTGGACCCAAGACTGTTCCTTGAGGTACACCTGAGTTTACTGTTATCGGTGTTGATTTAGAACCATTTATTATTACAGTTTGTTCTCTCCCTATCAGAAAATCTTTAATCCACTGATGCCCATTAATGCCAAAATATTTTAATTTTTTAAGCAAACTATGGTGGTGAACTTTGTCAAAAGCCTTAGAAAAATCTAGTAAGATAGCACCTATTTGTTCACTATTATCTAAACCTTTAGAAAAATCATCAATTAGTCCTATTAGTTGTATTTCACATGATCTATATTTCCTAAAGCCTTGTTGGTATGGTGTGAGGACATTTTGTTTGTCTAAGTGGTTTATGATGTTGCTACATATTATGTGTTCTAGGATTTTACATGTGATGCTGGTCTGTAGTTTCCTGGGTCAGATTTTTCTCTTTTAAATAGGGGGGTGACATTAGCTTCTTTCCAGTCATTTGGTACTCTGCCCTGGTTAAGTGATGCCTGAAAAAGTATTTTGAACACTGGTGCTAGCTCATTGTTTAGTTCTTTGAGTAATCTAGCTGGAATACCATCAGGTCCAGATGCTTTATTAGGTTTGATATTGGCTAATAGTTTTTGGATTCCCTTTTCTTGTACTTCTATATCTCCTATGATGTCTACTTGGTTCAAATTAACTAATATGTCTTTGTCTCCTGGAGCTGAGAATGCTGATGCAAAGTATTTGTTTAGGATGTTAGCTTTAGTTTCATTATTATTGTGTGTTAAGTTGTCTTCTTCTTTTAATGGCACTATGCCTGTTGTTTCCATTTTCTTAGACTTAATGAATGACCATAGGTTTTTGTTATCTTTAGATATTACATTGTTTATGTATTCACTCTGCAGCTGTCTGCTTACTTTATGGGTTAGGTGGGTTTTATTTTGTAGTGTTGTGGCCTTGCAAAGAGAAGACTAAACTATTTTTAATTAAGTAGGTCTAGATATTTTACATACTATTTTCAAATTCTGTTATAAAGCAAGCAAAAGGTTGTTTGTTAAACTGCTCACTGTCACACTTTCAAGAGGGTTAAAGGTATAGAGTGTGTTAATGACTAAGTTAATAGGTCAAGTGTTCATGGTCGGATTATTCCAGATGGCCTTCAAGAGATGTATTGGTAGACAGCTGTATCATCTGCCCTTAATTCCACATCTCTGTGGCATTTTACGTCTCGAGAGACGATCTTTTCCCTTTGCAACTTCTTGTGTGACTAAAGAGGCCAATCCTTGATACACAGCTGCGATCGCAGGTTGGGCATATATAATCACCAGGGGCGTTGCATTTTCACCCTTCTTTCTGCTTCTGTTGTGTATGGCATCTGCAATCTTTGACCCTTCCTTTATGCTCTCTCTCCGTGAGGATCTGTCCAGTGCCACCTCTTCCCAGTTGCCAGTGTCGATTTTGAAGAGCTTCATGTCGCGTTTGCATACATCCGTATAACGTAAAAGTGGGCGACCAGCGTTTCTCCTGCCTTCTATTAGATCGCCATACAGGATGTCCTGTGGAAGTCGACCTTCTGGCATTCTACGAACGTGGCCAAGGCAGCCAAGGCGTCTGCTGCTGATAACAGAGCGGATGTCCTGGCACCCTGCTCTTTGTAGCACTTCCTCATTACTTATCTTATCTTGCCACCTTATTTTAGAGATCCGCCTTAGGCATCGGAGGTGGAAAACATTCAGCTTTTTTTCCTGCCATGAGTAGGTTGACCATGTTTCACTTCCGTACAGCAAGGTGCTCAACACACAGGTCCGGTAGACTAGGGCTTTAGTACTGTTAGTCAGCAATATGTTGTCCCAGACTCTTTTCTGCAGCCGTGACATGGTGGCCATTGCCTTGGCTATCCTGTTGTTTATGTCTTTATCCAGTAGAGTGTTGTTGGATATGATGGAGCCAAGGTAACAAAAGTGATCAACAATTTCTAGTGGTTGGCCATTAATGCTTACTTGAGGTGCAGTGTTTGTGTTTTGGACAAGTATCTTAGTCTTGCTTTGACTGATGTTTAAGCCGAACTTCTGGCAAGCAGCAGATAATTTGTCAACCAGGCACTGTAGCTGAATATCAGAATCAGCCACAATAGCTGCATCATCAGCATACAAGAGTTCCCTGACAAGTAGCTTCCTAACCTTGGTTTTTGCCCGCAGCCTTGATACATTAAATAGTTTTCCAGAAGATCTTGTATGGAGAAACACACCTTCGATGATGTTGTTCTACGCATAATGCAGTAGACAGGAGAAGAATATGCCAAACAGAGTAGGTGCGAGCACACATCCCTGCTTGACACCACTGCAAACCTCAAAAGGTGCTGATTGGGCTCCATTGAATTTGACAGTGCATTTAGTTTCCTCGTGAAAACACTCAATGAACTGCAGTAGTTTGGGAGGGCAACCTATTTTCCTCAGGAGTTTGAAAAGGCCACTTCTGCTGACCATGTAAAAAGCTTTAGTCAGATCAACAAAAACGATGTAAAGGGGTCTGTCTCTCTCTCTGAATTTCTCCTGCAGTAGTCGTAGAGAAGATATCATGTCTACAGTGGATCTACCACTCCTGAATCCACACTGAGACTCTGGGTAGACTCTAGAAGCTATCACTTGCAGCCTGGATAGTGCCACTCTAGCAAAGATCTTGCCCACTATACTGAGGAGAGAGATACCCCTGTAATTGTTGCAGTCACTCCGATCCCCTTTGTTCTTGTATATTGTGACTATAGTTGCGTCACGCATGTCCTGTGGGACATGATCTGTTTCCCAGCAGCGGCAGAGGAGAATATAGAGTTCAGGGAGCAGGAGTGATTCGTTGACTTTCACTACTTCCACTGGGATACCATTTTCTATTTTTTATGCAGTTAATTGCTTTTTTTAAGGTCACTGAGGCTCGGAAGATCATCTAGGCATTCCAGTACTGGAAGATCTGGTAGAGAAGCCAGGGCGACATCGTCTACTGTGTTCTGTGTGGCATAGACTTCGAGGTAGTTTTCTGTCCAACGTTCTAGCTGCTTGGTTTGATCTGTAATTTTTTCTCCTGATTTGGATAGAAGGGGGGCAGGCTTAGACACTGTTGGACCCAGGGCCGATTTAATGCCATCAAATAGAGCTTTGCTATTTCCTGAAGGGAGACTGTCTTGGATTCTGTTGCAGGTCTCCCTCCAAAAGTTGTTAGCATATTTCCTAGAGATTTGTTTCGCCTCTTTATTAGCACTTTTGAAGGCCTCCAAAGATCTTGGACTTGGCTTTGCTTTGAGAGCAAGGTGTGCAGATCGCTTTTTCTCCATGCAAGGTTCCATTTGTGCTAGATTCGCCTCAAACCAGTATACATTTTTGTGTTTTTGAGGCCCAAAGGCGGTGATTGCCGAACTGTAGATTACATCTCTTAATTTCTCCCATCTGATAGAGATGTCTTCTTCATCACTTAACGAGGGGATTGAACTGTTCAGGAGCTCGCCAAAGAGTGCCCACTTCTCTGGTTCACCTACATGGTTGACGTTAATTTGCAGCCTAGTTCTGGGTTGAGTGGAAGTATAAGCCTTCTTGAGAAGTAGTTTGATTTTGCTTAGCACTAGTGAATGGTCTGAGTTGCAGTCCGCACTATGGTATGAACGGGTGTGGATGACACATTTCAGATCCATCCTTCGGGTGATTCAGAGGTCAAGCTGGTGCCACCTTTTTGAGCGTGGGTGCTGCCAAGAGACTTTATGGCGTTCCTTGCCAGAGCAGAATGTATTTGTTACACACAGTTCACGAGAGCTACAGAACTCGAGTAGCCTTTGGCCATTGTCATTGATTTTGCCAACACCATGAGGTCCCAAGCATTGTGGCCATGCATCATTTCCATCACCAACACTGGCATTAAAGTCTCCATTTATATAGAGGTGCTCGGATTTTGGAATACTTTTAATTACGTCCTCTAGAGCTTGATAGAATCTGTCTTTGTCCTCTTCCGGTGCAGCAAGGGTTGGTGAGTAAGCACAGATTATATTAACTTTGCCTTGCGGTGATGCAAATTTCATGTGTGCTACTCTTTCATTGCCAATGGGAAACATCGCGATGCAGGGGACGAGACTGTTTCTTATTGCGAAGCCGACGCCATGTATTCTAGGGCTTTGTTCTGGTTTTCCTTGCCAGTAGAATGTATAGTTGCTTTCTGTAAGAGATCCGCTGTCTGCCAGTCTGGTTTCTTGCAGGCAGGCCACATCAATGTTTAGGCCACATCTAGGTTAAACAAATCAAGGTTATCTAGAATAATCTGCTTTTATTTCCCTACTTAACCTAAATACTACAGACAGTATACATATTACTGATCAGCTGTTATTGTGTGCAGTCAAGTGTGACATTTCTGATCAACACTAGAACTGTATTTGGTCACTCAATACTGAACCTCAATATAAATAGCATATTAACAATATCCCAGGACATTCTCAAAGCCATGGAAATGAAACTACAGACATAATAGTTTTAAAAAAGGTGGAAGTACCAGTCGGAAACATCTTTCCATCCAAAAAAGAGAGGCAGAAAGCTATCCAGAGTAACACTAAACAAGATCATCCAACTCACACCCAAACTACTAGAAAATTAAGGCTGAGAGTTTGATAATGATTGTCACATCCATTAAGTTTCCATACTTTATTGAAAGGCCCATTGATTCATATTAGGTTTCCCAAGAAACTGCTTTCAAAGATAAACTTTATAAAGATTAACTATATCTGTAAACTGCAGATATATAACTTATTGTTTGTCAGATAAGAATAAAGAAAAAAGCAGAAATAATACTTTTAAAAATTTAATCAATTATATTTTTTTTACAAAAGTTTGATGTAACATGCTTGGAATATATTTTTTTAAAGATTATTTTTATTGTAAATTATTATATACATAATATTGATAAGTTTTTATTGTATTATATTGAGACCCCCAAAAAAGTTACCATAATATGAGACTTTAAATCAACCCATAGGCAGACAACTTCAACAGATGTGGAAAAATAGGTTTGTCACTACGAAACCATGAAAAATACTGCACTCATTATTCTTGGAACTGTATAACAATGTCTAATATGTATTATTAAAAATTATCTATCATTATTATCAACACTACATTTCAGGTTAACTAAAGAATGTTCTCGCTTTAAAGATGAATTGGACACAATGAAATTTCTATGTAAAGACCTCTGGAATCTTGTTTATAAGAAACAAATTGATAATTTAAGAACTAACCACCAGGTGGGTCTCAGAATGTGTTGTTGTTTTTTTTTACTTTCTTCAATGATATACAGCTGTTACAGAAAAGGCTTTAAACAATAACACTAAATGGAACATAACCTGAGGCCCCATAAACTTGTTGAATTTGCTGCTAGAATATTTATGTACTAAATCAACACCACAACTGAACGTATGGATTTTTTAGTTTTTGATGTCACATTTTTTTCATGCATATAGGAGAAGCTACAAAATTTTCTGTTTTTTTTTTTTAGTAACATTTTAGTTGGGCGGAAGTTGGATGGGTGTATTGTTACAATTGGTAAAACTTTTTTTTCTGTCAGGAAATGTGCAGTTAATGAGGGTGTCGTGGCCAGCACAACAATTAATCAGCTTTACCATTAGAGTTGAGTGGACTTGAAATCCCCAAGTTCAATAACTGGGCCGTCATTGGGATTTGAACTCGATAGAGAAACCAAGCACTTTCCCAGTCGGCCATCACATTCCCCATACATACACACACACACACATACATATATATTTATATATAGATACATATACATCTATATATATATATATATATATATATATATATATATATATATATATATATATATATATATATATATATATATATATATACATGCATTCATATATATATATATATATACATATAGATAGATATATAGATAGATAGATCTATATATATACATATAGATAGATAGATAGATAGATCTATATATATACATATAGATAGATATAGATAGATAGATATATTAACTGTAGTGCTATGAAATGTTTTGTTACCCTTCTTTATTGACCTCTTTTTAAAAATAAATACGAATTGAATGAAAGTAACAAATTTCAATACAGTTAATCTCTGGAAATGAAGTAACTATATCAAAGTGAGTTGTGATAAGGCACACCTTCTATAAGGCCAGCCTCAGAAGCTGGTTGGAATAGGAATATGTCCTAACTACCAGAGGGATCACAGAGCTGATAGTTGTCTTTCTTCCAATCTATAAACTTACAAAAAAATAACCTCTCAACAATTACTTTTTCAGGGTGTTTATGTTTTACAAGATAATAGGTTCAAATTTTTAGTTCAAATGTCAACAGGAAAGCAGTACATGGAATCTGCACCTAAGGTAAAATTTGTTGGTTTATAACTTGTCAACACCTACCATTACAAAAGATAAGTTGAATTGAAAATTCAGTCCTTACATTTACACTAGCATCTTGTCTAATAATCAGGTTCATTTTTCTTTACAGTATTTGGCATTTCCATGTGGAATGATCAGAGGGGCTTTGTCTAACCTGGGTATAAATTGCATCGTTACAGCTGAAGTCAGTGCTATGCCTGCATGTAAGACCTTTTATTCTTTCAACACCTACTTTCTTGGTAGTCAAAAACATGTTTTTTCTTAGCTTATCTTTTTACCGCCATCTGTCGGTCCCAAGCCCTGGTGAGAAAGGAGGAGGATTTGGTGTGTGACTAGCAACCCCACCCTGTAAAACCACAATTGCTACAGAAACGCCAAAGTTGAAACATGAAACAAAACCAATGTTCAAAATTTGAATTATTTAGTTCCAGCTGAAGTTTTTCACATAGTAATAATTGATGG